>VZRR01012210.1:57840-150830 GCA_013398015.1 Oreocharis arfaki
CCCCCACAGAGTTTGGCGTTTTATGGTGCCTTTTTTGGTGGTTTTATTCTGGTTTTGCTTTGTTGTTTTAGGGGGTTTTTTTTAATAAATTCTATTTCTTTTCATAATTGGAAAAACTGTTGCCTTGAAGTACTGGTTTTTAAGGGTCTCAGCAAGTTTTAGGGAATTGTATTTTTTAGATTAATCTTTATCAGGGTTCTTATGTTCTTAACATCTGTTTTATTAATTTTTATACCTCTTTAATTTCCTTGTTAAATTGCATAGGGCCATGTTTATTACGAAAGGCTGCCAGTGTATGTTTGTATCCAGCTTCCTCAATAATTTGTTCTCTCTCCAAGTTTGAAACTTAAATCTTTTCTTTGGTTTTGTTTAAGTCTGATGTAACAGTGCCAGATCTAATTATTTAAATTTCCCATTATAGCCTTCTTAAAATTTAAACAGTTTCTACAACACTGAACTTTCACAAGCCCTGAGCTTCTCCAGGCTATGCCTTGCCTTTAATTTGCAATGTAAAGTTAGAGTGGGAGCTGTGTCCCTAACTCATTTTGATCTCCCCATCTACAGGTTGTGGAAACCGAGGTTTAAACTTGGTTTGGGGAAGAAAAGCAAAGTATAAATATATTTCACTCATTTGAAGCTCTTGGTATGATACAGCACATTCCCAAGAAACAACAAGGAGAACTGGTGGCCTGTTTTTCCAGTCTCCCACTCCTGTGGGATAAATGTGTTTTGAATAGAGCTGAGATTTACTCCAATGATCTAAATCCCTTCTTCTCACAGAATCATGGCATCCCAGACTGGTTTGGGTTGGAGGAACCTTAAAACTCATCCAGTCCTCCCCCTGCTATGGACAAGGACACTTTGCACTATCCCAGGCTGCTCCAAGCCCCGTCCAAGCTGACCTTGAACACTTCCAGGGATCCAGGGGCAGCCACAGCCTCTCTGGGCACCCTGTGCCAGTGCTTTTGATGGAAAGGAGACGAGTTTTTAAATTTCTCCATTCAGTTTCCAAACTGAGTTTTTTCAGAATTGCTGGAGTTGCACATTGTTTGCTGGAGGGGCAGAGAAGCCCAACCAGGCTGGGGCTCAGGCGGTGGCCAGGATGCGTTTCTGTGCAGGATTTTCCATCACAGGAGGTTTTGTGTTTCCTGACAACCTTCGCAGTTTTCCCATGCCTGTAAAGGTTGTGCAAATAACTGACCAGCAAAGCTGCATCCCTACAACTTGACCTCCAGGCTCGGCATTAATGCCCCTCAGGCTGTATCCCTCCATTCCTGCTGCTTGCTTGCACTCAGGTTTTTCCCCTTTTTTGCTGGTTCTCCCTCTCTCCTCTCACGAGTGTAACTTTTATTCAAATTAAAGTAAGGAACCACATGGGAAAGTGCATTCAGTTTAAGAAGCTGGTTCTTCTCTGCTGGTGAAGTGGTTGGGAAATGCTGCTTGGAGTTTGCCTTCATCAAAATGTCAGTTTTGCTTTGTTTTAGGAATGCTCAAAAGTTAGATAAGGATTTTTAAGTAGGGGAGGTAATTAGGCTTTGCTGTTTGTAATATGATGCAGTGTTCAGCCCCAATTTCTTGGCCTTCCACTTTCCATATAGATTAGAATTGTTGAATTTCCAATTACCCTTTGGAAAATTTGTTTTATCTTCCTTATAGAAATGTTTTTCTTCCACTCCTCCAGCATCCTACTTTTCCCCATTGCCCATTCCTTCCTTCCAGCCTTTCCTTCCAGATTTCCACTCTGAGATTAAAGCCAAAAAAGGGCTGGTTTAGTGTTTGATACTGAAAAGCTGAAGCAAAGGGAGTAAATAAAGGAATGGGAGTAAGTAGCCGGGGGTGCTAGTTGAGAACCTGCTCAGCAGATCTGCTCCTGGACAGGTGTTCCTTGTCTGTCTGCAGCTCATCTGCTACAGGGCTTTCCCACTTCCTCGGCTCTTTTGTTTTCTTCCTTGCAGTTGTTCTAGCTTAAGTGCCCATCAGTTCAGAATTCCCAAAGAAACAGCCAAAAACTTGATTGGAAACGGTCATAGTCATCCTTTTAGTTTTATATGGGCTGCTGTGTGGGACATTGTGCAATCTCAGTGTTGATGAATCGGCGGTGAATTCCCAGGCCATTTGTTCTTCAAAATCCGTTTTAGCTGGTTTTAATGGCACAAAAATTTAAATATACAGATGGAAAAGTAGGTGGCAGAGTAGCTGAGCCCTGTCTTGGTTCCTTTGCAGGAGAGGAGCCCAAATCCGGTGGGCTAGGAAGTGCCCATGAATGGTTTTCAATCCAAGTCATTTGTTTAAACTTTGGGTTAATGGGACCTAAAATAGAGCAAAAGGGAAAGTAAATAATACAATAGCCCATCTGGAGTGTCTCTTCTGCACTTGAAAATAAGTGAGTGCTAGAAGGGAATCATCAGGCTGACTCTGGGAAGAACAGCTGGACTAGGGATGACAGTGCCATCGGATGAAGCACAGGGTGCTTGCCCACTGCCTTCCCACCCCAGACCACAGCCACCAACTCTGGGCCATAAAAGGAAACAACTTTTCTTGTCAAAATACAGCTGCCCAGCCTGTTTGCTTTCTGGGAAAAATGTCCGGTAACTGCTGGTACAGCCGTGTGGTGTGCAGCTCTACCTATAAACATTTACTTACTCTGAACTTACTCGTTGGCTTTTCAGAGCCCATGGGGCCGGGGAATAACATAATACTGCCAGCTGATGGATGGTCTCTGTGTAGCAATGGAAAGCCTGGATAGAGTTTAAAGTTCAAAACAGTTTGCTTTTCAAAAAAAGTTGGGGTTTTTTTAATCAGAACAAATAATGCAAAGTACCTAATTACTTGTAAAAATCGTGCATCTCTGCGTGAAATTAATTTTTGCATAAAGAGTAGCAAATACGTTTTGCCTCATCGTTTAATTCAACTTATTTTATAATACTTTTCTGTATTGCTCTGATAGTTTTAAATTTCTGTAAGCTCTTTAAATGATGCAAGAAAGTGCTCTGCTGGCACAACATGTAAACTAAGTGAGTGGAAAAGTAAATATTTAAGGCTGACATATTGAAGTATAAATAGCGGTTACTGTGTGTAATGTTTCAATTGTAAAACTATTTCTAGGGCTCTATTAGTGGGCACCGTTTCTTGTTAAAATGGGAATGTTTTCTAAAAGTTGCATTTCTGTTTTGGGAAGTAGATCCCAAAGTGGTCACAAATATGTCTCTGATATGGATCCCTTACGTTTGTCACTCAGCCCTGGAGAAGGTCTGAGCAGCACAAATTGATGGATGGTGAAGTTTACCATTCCTGAAGGTTTATCCATATATTCCAGGCTGGATTTGGTGCTATCTAACTAAGAAGTTAGGAATATGGTCAGGTAGTGGGAGCTGGCTTTGTCACATGCCAGTGTTGAGTCATTCAGGGTCTGGGGTTTCCTCCTGGCTCTGGCCTGAGCAGCACTCCCTGGGAAGCTGCTTTGGGGGAATGTGTGTGTTGCCCTTCAGAGGTACTGGAATTACCTTATCTCAGACATCTCACTCGATGAGTGGAGTTCGGTTCTTTTTCTCTTTGGAACTTGATCTTTAGCACTTGTGTTTTGCAAGAGCAGGGTGTTTATTATACCTTGTGTCTTGGAGTACCTTGTCTTACAGCCTCAGTCAAGGGACTCTCCGTTAGAATTCCCATTCTTGCGGATTGAAGGAAGAGCCCAGTGTTGCTTCAGCACAGTTGTTGTGTTCAGCAGTAATGAACAACTTTCCTGTCCACCCTCTGTGTCAGGAGGGCTGGGTGGCTTCCACGTGGGCACAAAAATGAAGGCTTTTAGTGCTGTGACATTGCACAAGAGCTGTAAACTACTCAGAGCTAAAGTTTAGCTCAGGCTGAGCCAACCTGACGTTTGAACTTAATGTTTAACATGTTTTGCTGTAGAAATAATATTATAGGGAAAGCATCTCTCTCTTGAGAAGTTATTGTGGTAACAGGTGTTGGTGATCCACTTATATTTTGTATGGAAAACAGGTTTTTACCCAAAGTTTTCTGAAAGAGAATAATGTGAGTGATCTTCTAAATCTCAGCTTTTCCAGCTCTCAAGATAATGAGTTTGAAATGCAAAAATTCAGTGTTGGATTGCCCTGTAGGATGTGAACACACTGGAACCTTTCAGAGTATTCATTTTCTGAAATGTAGTTTGCTTGGGCCAGGTTAATGACTTTGACAGTGGTTCTGAATGTTCATTTTCACAGGCCCATAGACACCCCTGCTGTCTTTGTCAGCTCGTGCTTTTCTCTCGTTGGTTTTTATTTAATGTATTGTTTCTTGTAATTTATGTGGTTATACATTTAGCAATAAAGAGTTGCTCTTGCACTCCCATACCCCTGCTCAGGGTGATATAATAACTTTTTTGTTATTACCTCAATATAAATTATTTATTTAGTAAGTTATTCATTTATTTGTTTCAAATCTAGTACCTGATTATACAATAGTGTTACTGAAAATCAAGAACATTGTCCCAAGTGCTCTAAAAATGAAACAAAAATTCATCCCTGTGAATTCTGGTTTAAATAAACAAGATAGAGAGATATAGTCCACAGCAGAAATGAATCAGTATTCAGAATAGGAATATACCTAAATATTTTCTTTCAAAATGAGGTTTTGAAGAGTACTATTTAATGTCCTATCTTAGATACTTAAAAGTCTAAAAGCTTTGTTCAGAATGATCAAATGTGCTGTGCTGATGAGGCAATATAGATAATTCAGAGGCTGTTTAGCGGTTAACAAAAGTCTGATCTTGCCAGCTTTCCTCTTAGGTTTGTTCTCTCCTCCATTTGATTGGCTGCTTTTCTTGCAGCTTGGTGCAACTTTTCCATCTCCCTGATTCCGTAATTTATTTGCTCTCCCTAACATTCCTGAAAAAACATTTGAGAGGTGTGGAAGAGCAAGGTTGCCCTGCAGCTGCTGTGCACTGGGGAGATACCCAGGTATGATCATCCCAGAATCACAGAATCATGGAATGATTGGGTTGGAAGGGACCTCAGAGCTCATCTCGTTCCACCCTTTCCACCATCCCAGATTGCTCCAAGCCCAGTCCAGCCTGGCCTTGGACACTTCCAGGGATCCAGGGGCAGCCACAGCTGCTCGGGGCAATCTGTGCCAGGGCCTCCCCACCCTCCCAGGGAAGAATTTCTTCTCAATGACCCATCTAACCCTGTCCTTCTGTGACAGTGGGAAGCCATTCCCCCTTCTCCATAGTCCCTGCAGGACCTTGTCCAAAGTCTCTATCATCGTCCTTGCAGGTTCCCTTCAGGTACTGGAAGGGGCAATCAGGTCACTCAAGAGCCTTCTCTTCTCCAGACTGAACAATCCTAGTTCTCTCAGCCTTTCATTTCTCTTAGCCCACCAGAAGGCTCACCACAAGTGCTTTTTACCTTCTGTTTTTTTCTGATTTTTAAAATCCCTTCTACAGACTCCCTTGCTGTGTTTTAAGTATATTCACATACTTTAGTCCACGTGGCTATTTGGAAACAAACTACTCAAACTCATTTAGGTAGTAACTGTTAAGCAGCACATTTAAATCCCATTTCGCATTTTATTGCAGTTTGTAAATCCATCAGTAGTTGATTAGAAGTATTCTTCAAGTATTCTGGATATGGTACAGTCAGGTCCTTAGGGTGCTTGCTTTAGGCTTTTTCCCTTTTTAGTGCTAAAAAAAATTAGATTTTTCTCCTCATAGTACTGCCCATCATCCAACTGTTTGAATGCTGGGAGGTGAGAGTTTTCCAGTAGATCCTCCCTAATCGCAGGAGCTCGGGAAGGACCAGCTCACTTCCTCATTGGATCTGACTTCTGTAAATCGTACGTATTTCTGTCTTTAGCAGCATTAGCTCCAATACATTTGTATAATTTATAAAGCTTTAATCCCAACATGTTTTACAGGTTGTAAGTAGTTGATTCTTATCACGCGATATTATCTTGAGCAAGTACTTAATTTCTTTAATCTCCCCAGAAATGCAAAGTGCTAATTTATGATGCAGTTGCATTCAGGTTGAATCTTAATTTCATGTGTGTATCACTTAACAGATGCTCTGGAGAGTAAAGATTCCTATAATTAGGTTTGACATATGTTTTCATGTGAGGTGAAATAGTTTGCGTGCTTCTAGAATAAATATTGACTGCAGCCCAGATTTATAATCCCAGTAAACAATTGGACATGTGCTGGGAGTCCTCCACGCCGAGTGTAAGCTGTGGCTTTGGGAGCATGGACCCTTGTGATTCCAAAATATTGAGTCCTTCCTAATGGCCTTTTTTTGTTATTGTTTTTGCTCCAAAAAAGGGCAAGATCAAAGTGCAGTCTGTTCTTTCCTGCCCTTCTAGATATACAAAACAGCTGCAAAGCACAATCAGCTATTGTAGTGATATGTGCCCCAGGTCTATAAATAGATGGAGAGCTGCAGGCTTGAGCTGTGCTGCTGCAGAGGCCAGGGGATTTTTGCTTGGGGTTACTAAACATTCCCTCGCTTGTTTGTGGTTTAGAACCATCATTTCCATGGCTGCTATATTCCAATTGAATTGGAATTCAAAAGGATTTTGCTGTGGAAGCTTTATATGACTTCACTGTTTGCATTTTCTCCTTCCTTTTTTGTTTTGTTTTCTCCCCCAACACACAAGAGTTTTGCATGTTTCTAGAGGAAACCAATTCAAACACAATAATTAATTTGCTCACCAAAAAAAGGAAAAAAAAAAGGGCTGTGAGGTATAGCTCTAGTGGGAAGTTTCCAGAGGCATGTATGGAGAGTGAGAATCAGAGCCATGTTTCATTAAATTGTGGTCTGGTCTCTTCTCCAGCCTGGAAACGTGGAGTGCAACACTTGATAAGAGCTTTGTGTTCTCCTGAGCTGGGAGGTGGGTGGCTGTGTGAGTATGCTCTGCCTCCTGTGCAGGAGGGATCAAATCTGCATGGCAGAGCCAGAGCTGGCAGAGCTGTTCCCAGATTTTTTTAAAATTCAATATGCTGCATATTTTTCATTCATTATGTTAACTCGGAAGAGCTGTTGAGAGTGTGCAAGCTAAGGACTTGTTAGATGATGAGAGAAAAATTAGTATATTTGGCAGAAATGAGGTGTTGGAGATAATTCGGGTTTTGAGTATCCAGGAGGTGGCTGGAGCTGCTGCTGGCAGAGGTGAAGCAGACTTTAAACTGCTCATCTCCTTTCCAAGCTCTCTTGTCCTGGAAAAGCTATTGATTCCCATTGCATTTCAACAACATTAGCACCTCACAGTATCAGTTCTGCTGTCCTGCTTTAAATTTAAATGAGAGAGAGGGATAAAAATAACTCCTTTGGCATTTCACATGGGTACTTTTCAGCTGTAACCTTCATGCTTTGAGTCAGGTGAACCAGTTCACCTCTTGGGTCATTCTCCTTTCAGCAACAGGACCTGAAAATTGGATTTATCACTGTGAATCAGGAGGTCTTGCCCCGCATGGGCTTCTCTTCGATGGTGCATAAATGCAATCTCAATATATGTGGTCAGTATTTTCCAAGGCCATGTGAGGTTACGGTGGGAATTCCTCGGAACAGAGCGTGAATTTCTGATTTTTAACCTACTTGTTTCTGAAGAAATAGCAATAAGAATGTTGAAGGAAAAATGTCGAAATCTCAACTGAAAAAGAGACAGGAGTTCATATTTACCTGAATTCAAAAAATTCACCTAATATGACCTTTCTTTGTGAAAATTTGGGCATGAAGTGGAATGTCAAAGTCAAGTGTGACAAAAACTTGGAAAACTTCTTCCTGCCTGTGTGTTCTGCTGCATCAGTGACAATGTAAACCAGATAGGCACACAGCAGATCTTTCAGGCAAATCAGACTTTTCCTGTAGTTTTCTATGTGGCAGCCACTTGATTTCCATTTGGTTTGGTTTGGTTTGACAGCAGGATACAGGTTGTTGAGGGACCTCTGAAGGTGTCCTGTCCAAGCTTGGGCTCAAAAGAGGTTTAGAGCTGGGTTTTAGGCATCTCTCCCACTGTAACTTGTCCTCATCATATCCTGTCCTGTTGCTGTGCTCCTCTGTGGAGAGCCTGGCTCTTCTCCTGCCCTCTGTTAGGTAGTTGTAGCTTTCTCCTCTGAAAGCTCCCAAAACCCAGCTCTGTCCTCACGTATCAGGTGCTTCAGCCCCCCGATCATCGTGATGGTCCTCTCTGGTGTCACCCCACTGCGTCAGCTGCATCTCTGGGGAGCCCAGAACTGGAGATGGTTTTCCAAGTGTTCCAAGTGCTCACTGGGATGCTCGCAGTGCTGAGGTCTCTCTGAAGAGCAGAGAGCTCTCTGTTGGTCTGTTGGCTGCTCCTGGTTTGTCATCGTGTGCTGTCCCCCCCCAGTTTGGTATTGGCTGTGAACTCGGTGGTGACATAAAGTTGTCATCTTACTCAGGCTGAGATCTGCAAACCGAGGAGCTCTCGCTCTGCGTGGTGAAGAGCCAGAACAAACCTGTGTGCGGCACTTGGTGACAAAAACTCCGTCTGAGAGACCCCAGTACTTCACCTCATCAACTTCAAGCAAACAGACCTTTCTAAAGCACAGCAGAACGAGGAGGGAGAAGTGCCAAACCTTGCTCTCAAACCTTGCTTTCAGGCTGAGACAGCCATGAGGAGAGAGGACCCGTTTCTCCACAGCCACTGAGGCTCATCTGTGCGGAGGCAAACATAGTGGGAGAGGCTGAGAGAGAAAATCTGCCTCCTTCCTGCAGATTGCACTGGGGATTTTAGCTGCTTTGGGAGGACTTGGGCTCTTCCTTCATATAGATTTTGGTTTATCCCCTCTTTTTCAGGAAAAACATTTCAGAATGCAATTACAAGATGGACTCCATCTCTTCTCATTAGAATGAAACAGAGGGACTAAAACCATGCAGATATGGAGATGTGCAGATGATCCATCTGGTCACACACGGAAGTAGAGGGAGGGAGGGAAAGGAGCATCTTTTGTTTTCGTTTCCAGCCGGGGGGTTCCTGTCAGAGGCCCAGCTGCAGGCACAGCAGGGATCCGTGGGTGCCTGAGGATATACCGGCCATCGACAGGGTCCAGGGGCAGCACAGGCTTCACACCGAAAGATCAGGTTCAGGCTTCAATGAGCACAGCTACGTTGGTTTTTTTTAAAATTATCTTTTGTACCCCCAGGCTTCTGTGCTTGCTGGTTTGCCTGAGAGAGAAAGTGCAGCTTCCCTGGATGTGTGCATGATCCAGGTCCAGCGGAAAAGACAAATGCTTTGCTTGTGCTGTGGTGCTAATGGGAGAGCAGACTTCAAATAATCAGTTTTCCTCCTAAGTAAACAACTTCTATGCCTCTGACAGAAAAGATGAAAAGCACACCTCCTTTTAAAACCAGACCTTGCTCCTTAACATTGTGGCAGCTTTATAAATAAAAAAAGAAAATTAAAACTACGAAATAGGCTTCGTATGAGAAATTCTTTCTAGGAAATACTGTACGAATTCCATATTCTGTATATTCTCTGTATTCTGTGAAGAGGACACCCAGCTGTTGTGTAGTACCTTGGGTAGATGGCTGTGACTTAGTGGAGCCCTCTAGTAACTATTAGAAAAGTATTTCCTTTCTCAGTTTTAAGTTTATACAGTTCCATTCCAGTTTCCCAAGCAGAGTCTTGCATTAAATTCCAGTGGCATGGATCAGTGAAAAATTAAAATATCCTTTCTTGGACTAGGCAGCTAACTGGAAGAAAGACATTGAATTACATTTTGTTTAGCACAAAAAAAATTGGTTTCGGTTGGATTTTGTGCTCTGCAGGAAGATAATGCGCTCTTCATTTTGAAGCTCCATTTTCCTAAGAGCCATGAATAGAAGTTTCCAGCCTAGGGAAGTGTCCCAAGTGCAACAAACCCCATTGTATTAGCAATGTGTATTTCCATGTTCGTCTGTCATAATATACTTATCATTCTGATTTTCCTGCTGTTTCTGAGATACCCTATGATGGTGCTTTTTAAGGGAGAAAAATCTCTTGCTTATGATACCCTCAGCACTAACATGTCTTTCTTTATATAAAAAATTATTTTTACAATACATTTCTTCACTTAATGACAAGAGTTAAAATTAAATAAGTTTGTTAATAAAGCTTTTTAGACTTAATCATTTGGGAGGGTACTTTTTATTTTGACATCAAATTAATCTATAATTTGTGTATTGGTGGTTAAGGAAGAAGAGTGTGTAAGAGCAACAGGACAAGTGAAATGAAGTCAGAAATCCACTCAGGAGGGCAAGCTGTCCATAAAGAGCAGAGCTCTCACAGTACGCAAAAGTGATGTGAAAACTTAGACTGGATTTGTGTGGCTGAAATTTTGATGTTGGTGACAGGGAAAAGATGTACTGACCAAACTGTGAGCTCACCTGTAAGTCATGCACTCTGTTTAAAACCATTCCGTGACATCAATGTCTTTAATTTCAGTTTCCCTGAGGGAAGACATTGCAAATTAAATGGTGATTTTAGCACTGTAATTTTTTTCTGCTTTTTTCCTTTGCACCTTTGAGATGTGCAGCTGCCTCGCTGTACTCTAGATAAGCTGTTGCTTCTAAACCAGCAAGAGCTCATACTGGTTATCTCAGGGTCATGCTGAAAAATGTCAAAAGTTGGTTATAAAATCCTCCCTTTACATAAAATAGTTTACACAAGTGTGAGGGTAACAAAAAGTGTATTCTGTTTCCCATTCAAACAAGTTGTCTCAAATACTTTTGAAAAAAAGAATTGCTTGTTATCAGATTAAAAACCCACACTTTTTAAGATGAGTAAGCTAAAACCACTGTGATTCATCGTGTTTCTGAGAAACCTTGATCCCTAACCTCAGGGAAAGAGTAATCCCACAAAATACTTCATTCTTCATTGAGGAATTTTGTTTTTGAATGCTTAAATCTTCAAATAAGCCATAAAAGACTTCATTAGGCAAGTGATTCTGTGGAAGTACAAAAGAGTTGGGCCATGGAGTTGTCTCTTCCGATTCTAACAGAGTTGTGGCAACAAATGGCAGCAGTATCAGAGAAGCAAAAACAGAGGTTAGGGAAATATTTAGACTTTGTTGGATTTCTTTCAGTTTTGCTAAGTATAGCCAAGAGCCTTTTTTTTTTTTTTAGGGTTTGATGGGGAAGGGGGTATTTCCTTTGTTTCTGTGCTTTCACTTAACTTTCAGTCTTTAGGTTGTTTTTTAAAACTTTTTTTCCCCTAAAGGCTGCAAAGAAATAGGTTGTATTCATAACAATCTTCTTCTGGAAACCTGTAATCTTTACTTTTCCCTGGTGTCTTTTATACCTCAAAGTGATTAAGAATAACTCCACATCTAAATGGGAAGAGGTTTAAGTTATGCAGGGACAGCACAAAGCCCCAAAAATCAAGCTGGGGGGACTGATCCCTAATTTCCATGGATCCCATAAATCTTGTTTATAGCTCTTGCAGGGCTGGTCTCTTGCTGAGTGCTGTAACCCCCTTTGCAGAGGTTGGAAAGAGAGACCAGACTTCCATGATGATCTCATGGTCAATACTCAGCTTGAACTTCCAGGTGGAGGGTGATGCAGGAATTCGCTTGCACTAAAGTAAGTTTGCGTACCAGAAACTTTCTGTCAGTAAACTTGATATCATTTAACCATAGAGAAAGCTTCCCTAAGAATAACTTTTTCCCCATTTCTTTCCAAGACGTGAAGTATTTGGCATATCACGAAACTACTGTCTCTTGCTTGAGTTATCAACAGATTATGCAGGGTGGTTCTCTATCTCGCATGCAAGCACACGGGGACATTATTTATATTGTATTTGTGTAGAGAGGAGATGCCTCTTTGTAAGGGCTGGGAGATGGCTGAGTCAGTTATGCAGTAGGATTGACTGGAGGAGATAGTGGGCCACTGTCTTTGGGTTTGGTTCTTTGAGAGGAGATGAGTTTCCGCAGTGAACTATCTATTTATACCAGCTCAGAACCCACTGATTTTTCACCCCTGTTGTTTTTGCATTCCAGACACATTCCTGCACTCCCCAGTAATAACTTTTAGCCCGAGGGTTTGAAATGTAATCAGCTAGTTATTAGCACAAAGTCTGAGAATGTTTTTGCAAAGGATGAAGAAATCAAATCTGAGCCCTGAGCTGACAGAGGAGCTGGTTGTTGGGGGCTTGCTCTGGTATGAAGTAGGCTGCCAGGACTGGTCCAAATGCAGAGAATAATAATAGATGATTTATAGAATATTCAAACCTTGGAGAAACAGAAATGCTGATTTTACCTATGTCTGTTTTATGTCACTTGAAATACTTCTACATGCTTGTCAGGCGGTGCTGGTGTCTCCTTCGCTCTTAAAAACAGGTTTGAGTATCAGCACTGGGCAAAGACTTGCTTCTGGGAGTATGGGGGTGAGCTCATTTCAAAAGAGCCAATGGAACATTTCAATGGATGTGCATTTGGAGAATGTTTCTTTAGCTGCATGTTATTTGGTGTCATTCCCTCTGGATGGATTTAGTGACATGACATAGTGATGATCAAGCAAATCTGTTGGGTAGCAAGTGACACATCTCCGTATCTGTTTCATTGGGTGTTTATTTGGATATATGAAAGAATTCATTACCTATGTTAGGTACTTTATGGACATGAATCATGTTATAATCCATCATTCTGTTTTTTGGTGAAGTATGTGTTGCTAAATTGGATGGTAATCCAGCATTTGGAGTGCACAGGACCACAGGTTTACCTGTGGTCACCACACATGGTTTAAGGTTTGGCACGAGATACCTGTGTTAGCTCTGATGACTCCTGACCCAGGTGTTTGGCTCCTCTGTGCTGGGAGCTTTGAGGGATGGGCTGAAAACCCTCAAGAGCTTCTTGTGTGACAGAGAATTTGTTTTCTGTCCTTGCAGTTCCAGGGAAGGGAGGGTAGTGGTGTCATGACCCTTTTTGCCCATCATGTTGTTTTCCAGAAGTAAGAGATGAACTGAACTCCACTGGACAGTAATACCAGGGGAGAGAGCAGTAGAAGATGTCCTAGAAGATCAAGACCAGATTGGAACCGGTCTAGTGGAAGGTGTCCCTGCTCATGGCAGGAGGCTGTTGGAACTAGATGGTTTTTAATGTGCCTTCCAACGCAAACCATTCCACAGTTCTATGATTCTTTGTTGTGGTGCTTTCCTGACTCCTTGGAGTATGGGTGCTTTGGCACACTTAGCAGCCAGAGCCTGAGGATCACAAGCTGGAAACCACTGGAATTTGAATCAGCTGTTGGACAAGACTCTTCCAGTACAGAGCTGGCCATGTCTTTCCCATCACCCTGCTGAGTACGGTGTCCTTTTCACAGGGTGATGGGGGCTGTCATGCAGCCAGCCATCACAGCAGCCCCGTGGCCTTGAGGGCCACATGTGTAGCAACACGTTATCCATCTCCAGGGTGGGTTTAGTGCCATCTGGGTGAAAGAAATCCATGTTGTGGATCCAACCTGAGTCTGAAGCTATGGCTGCCGTGCAAAGAGGAAGGGACGGTTCAAATGTGTCCTGTCAGGACTGGAGGTTGCCTCAGTGTTGTACACTGAGGAAATGGAAGGAATTTCAGAAGCGTTTTGGCTGTGTGAATAAACATAGTTCCGGCAATATTTCCTTTTTAACCTTGTTTTTGTACTTTCAAATATTTGTTTTATTTTGGGGAGGGGTTGTTTCTTTATGTGTTTTTTGGGGAACGAACTGAAAAGCTGATCCTCTGCTTGGGGGAGACATAACACTCAGTAGCTGTTCTGAAAAGAGCAGTGGCTCTGAAATTGATCTTATTTTGAGCTAGAAACACTGCACATACTCAGTGGCTGAAGCTTGCCAGTTAAAATATAGCTGTATAGTGATACATACTTAGGTGGTGGCTGCTCTTGGGAGCTTCTTCTTTACCACCTCACCGGTGTTTATACCACTGTGAGATATTGTTATTCTCAAGTGCCTCCTGCAGCAGTTTTATTTGCATTAGCTTTATTTTTCAGTACTGAATTAGTAACCATTTAAAACTGTCAACCACATGTAAACAAGCGGTGTGTAAGTTATGAATAACAACTTACCTGGAATTACAACTGCCTGTTTGGATTGCACAAGGCCAGGCGCTGGGGGAGTTGTGAAATGACTGAATTTGCTACTGCAATATCATTTCTGTTTGTCTGGGTTTTTGTAGCCAATTTGAATAAATACCCTCGTGCTCACATGATTCCCGCAGCCAGCAGTCCTGGGGGGGATTGCTGGCTTCCCAAGTGTTGGAATATGCTTGCTTGACTCCAGCCCATGTGATGGGCAACATTTTTTGCAGGCTCTGTCAAAGCTGTGGTTGCTCACTGTGTAACTCGTCAGTTCTGACCAAAGAGTTTGGATGGGGGAAAAAATACCGTTATTAACTGATCTAATAAAAAAACTTATTTAATGAGCATTTGATCTAAACATTAACTCTTCAGGCTGTGCTGGTAGGCTCTGATGGCAGGTGGAAAAATGATGGTCGAATCATGGAATGGTTTGGGTTGGAAGGGACCTTAAAGCTCATCTTGTTCTCCAAGTAAGCCCTGGGCCGCGACACCTTCCACCATCCCAGGGTGCTCCAAGCCCCGTTCAGCCTGGCCTTGGACACTTCCAGGGATCCCGGGGCAGCCACAGCTTCTCTGGGCACCCTGTGCCAGGGCCTCCCCACCCTCACAGGGAAAAATTTCTTCTCAATATCTCATCTAACCCTGCCCTCTTCCTCAGTGGGAAGCCATTCCCCCTTAGCTTGTCACCTCAAGTCCTTGTCCAAAGTCTCTCTCATCTTCCTTGCAGGTTCCCTCTAGGTCCTGGAGGGCCACAGTTAGATCACCCCAAAGGTTCTCTTCTCCAGGCAGAACAATCCCAGTTACCTCAGGCTTTCCTCAAAGCAGAGCTGGTCCATCCCTCTGATTACCTTGGTGACCTCCTCTGGACTCAATCCCACAGGTCCATGTCCTTCCTGTGTTGGGGACCCCAGATGATCTTTTTCTTTACTTTGAACACTGATAGGCAGACGTACACAACTTTAAAAAAACCCTATGTTTTTTTATGCTGGAATTGTCTTAAGATACGCAGATTTACTTTTATTTTGATCCCTTAAGGGCAAATCTTTTATGTTCTCTGAGAATGAGTTAAGGCTGATCGAGCTAATGAATTGTTATTCGAGGTAACAACATGGAATGTACTTGTGTTCCCCATGCAGAGCCCACCAGCTTTGCATGTGGATTTTGAGTGATTGGGAGTCCCTGGAGCACGAGGGCACTGCCAGCCTGTGGGATTGCCCTGGTCCAGATAAAACGCTGATTTAGCATGTCACATCCAGCTACCTGCATTATGCAAGAGGGAAAGAATTTGCCTGATTGTAGTCCTGTCAACACAAAGAGATTGCAGCAGTATGGCAAAATAGGCTTCTAAAGTCTTGTTTAAATTGAGTCTGGATTCTATTAAAAAGTGTTAGTCCAGAGAGCCACAATAGCTCACTCAGTTACCATGGGCTGAGCAGGCTCCAGTTGCATCAGACTATTGTTTTTTATTGGATTCCTCTCTTCCATCCTGCATGTTTGTTATTCATCAATTCTGAAATACCAATCAAAAAGATAGGTAGCATCCTCTAGTCTCAAGTGGAATTTTCCTGAGTGGGATTTCTAATAATCTTCTAACTGCTTTCACTCTGGCCTCGCCTTTTTAGTTTAAAATTAATAAATTCCCATTCTTAAGAGCCTAGACCTAAGAAAGCTTTCACCTGGAGCTTCTCTTTGACTTCTTTTTAATTCTGCCTGTGTGTAGCAGAATTTAATTCTGCTGTGTGTAGCCATCCATAGTTCCTGAGGTATGCCAGCTACTGTGTGGGAAGAAAATGTAATATATTTGATGTGTTTCTAGGATGTTTGTGGCTTTGTATAATTGTCCTGTCTAGAGCAGTGGAATTTTTGTTGAGAAATCCTTATCTATCCCTAGATCTCTGGTTTATAACGCTGCTGTTTAAACAGACTGTTTGAAGTCCTTGCCTTGGAGATATCTCCTGTGCTGTTTTCAGATTGCTTGTTTCCCTCCCACAGTCGTTTTACGTTGGAAACGCTTTTTTGTTTATAATAAAAGGAAGTTTTGGAAGTATATTCTACATATCCCAAAGGATTGCTGCACTCTTTGGGCGATGTGAAATGTCAGAACATCCCACTTGTGCAAGTTCACCGGGGAAGCATAGACAGATCCTGCCCAAAAGCTTGGAGTGAAGGGGCTATACAGGAAGCTATTCCCAAAGGCTTCCTCTGTCATCCTGCTGACTTCCACGCTGTTGCCATGCAGCAGGAGTTTCATGTATGGACAGGGATGTATGTAATGGATTTGTGGTACAGAGGAGCTCCAGGGGCTGATCCATGGCCCCATGTTTGATATTGTGGAGGTGTTGGGGTTAGTTATGGCCTTGGCCGTCTGGTTTTGGACTCTTGAGGTACCTTCCTGTCAATTATGAGGGAGGAGAAAAAACTCCAAACCCACATTTGCATCCTGAACAAGAAACTGGAAGAAAAAGACTCTCTGTGATGTCCTCAAAAGATTTTACAGTGTTGTGACCTTATAATTTTCCTTGAAGAACAGAGTCCTGAGCCTGCCAGAACAGGCACGTCGTATGTCCGAAGTGTATTTACATCTGCTTTACATCACTGCAGCCACACCCACAGGCTGGACCTCTCCATCCCACAGCTCCCAGTCTGCAGTGGGTGCAGCAGGGAGCTGGGCAGTGCTGGAGAGTGTCTGCCCTAGGGCTTAGGCTCTCAGTCTCCATCCCTGCTGCTCCTTGCTTCTGCTCTTCCACCTCTGCAGTTTCCTCAGCGCTGGCACCTCATTCCAAATCCAGCAGTGAAGCAAATAGTGAATTCTAAGTGGGCTGTATCCTTTATTAGATTCAATTTTTAACTCATTACTATTTATGTTTTCAGAAAAGGTATTCTATGGGAGGAATATTGTAATTTTTGAAGCATTTGGAACCCCCTGCAACTGCCATGCCTTTGTGTGCTTGGGTCAGTTGTGCTTTGGCACTTGCTTTGTTCAAACATTTCAGGTTCTCTTATCATGCTTATTCCTTTCCAGGTGTTAAAATTAACACAGAGGGCAAAGGGATTGTCAATAAATGTGGAAAATAATGTCAATAAAATAATAGCAGATGCCTTTTCAGGCGTGGGATTGCATCATGGAATTTGTTTTCGTGACTGAGACTGCAGGAGAGTTTACAGGAGGGTTGAGCAGTGTCAGTAAAAGCCAGACAGGATCTTTACCAGTTAATCCCTAATATCCTAGAGCTGGAAATTAGGGCCTCTTTTTAGCTTTAAATGTAGGAACATTATATAAAAATCTGCTAGGCTTTGTGAGGAACCCTTAGGATAGAGTGAATCTCTGCAGCATGTTAGTAAATTTGCTGGACTTCGAGCTTCCCTTGCAGAGCATGCTGTTGCCCCTGGCAAAACTGCAAAATCCCAAGCTTACCGTTCCGTAAACCTGCTTTTCTGTGCTATTAAGGTGACAAGCTGTGAGCTGTACTGAGGTGAAAAAATGAGTTAAAAACCCAGAGTCATTGCAGAGAACGGGCTCATCTGCTGTTGGCTCCCAGGCTGCGGTCAGAGGCACTTCAGCACCAGCAGAGCTGATAGAGCTGAACATAAATAAGGGCATAAAGCCTGGGGTAGGGATCAGTCTCACTCTTCAGCCTGTCTTTCATCTGCTAGGAGAGTTTAAAAATACATATATATGTGTGTGTATATACATATATATATATNTGGCAGCTGGACCAGTGTGTCTGTGCTGGCTTTGCCCAGGCCTTTTTCTCCTGTATTTTTTCTTTGGCTGGGTTATTTTATCTCACCCAGGTGAGAAGAAGATAAAAGAGACTGAAGAAGGATGGACCACCAGCCTGCAACTTCCTTTCTGCAGCTTAGCTATAAATATAAATGGTGGGTTTGGGTCCAGGGTTCCCCACTTAAAACTGGCAGATGTTGAATACCAAAATTGCACATGTGTTGTTGATCAGCATTTTCCAAACCCACTGTTGTCTGTTAGATGATTAAAAGATCAAAAATAAGTATTTTGCTAAACAAAGGAGGCATAAGGAAAACAGCAGTTTTCCATAATACAGAAGATGCCTCTGGTTTCTCTGGCTCTTTGCAGCTCTTCCTTGGAGATTATAACGATAGGTTTGGGGTTTGGGTTTTTTGAGTTTCTTTTGTCTTTCTAGTCTATAAAGTTCTGTTTCTTATTATCATTGTTTCTGCTTTCCAGAGACCTAAGATAGCAAGTTGGCTCAGAAATTTTCTTTCTCATTTTAGCCACAGGAAATGTTGCTCCATACATTCAAAGTGCTTTTCCAGGTAGGCTTGTTTGGAATCCAGGTGGTTTGGGTTATGTGCTTTTGTTTGCACTGGTCTCTTCAGGTTAGAGGGTGGGACTTGTTTCGCTGCTTTGCAGGTTGGGGAAAAGAAATTTAATTTTTTATAGGGTCATCCAGTGTCCTTCTGTGCAGTCCTGCAGTGTGAGTGACACAAAGCCTGTTGGTATAAAAGACAGTGGTGTGATTCTGTCTTCTAGCTTTATCACTGAAATATCTGGAGATAAAAAGCTGGAATTAATGTGCAGTTCTTAGGAGTATTTTTAGGGCTTTAAAATTTAAAAAAAAAAAACCTTATGAATTTTTTTTTCATGTCATTCTGCACAGCCTTCATCAGAGCAGTTGGAGGCATTGTGTTTACTTTTACTGGTTCTTCCCTGTTTTTCAGGAATGGATAGGATGATGTGGGGGTCTTTAGTGTGTATTTGATGATATTGAAGTGTTCAGTGAACCGCTGTGTGTGATGTTACACACACACCCCATGCATTGTGCAGAAGGAGTAGAGATTGGTAAGCATTTTATGGGGTTATAAGAATTAACATTAAAGTCTTCATTAATTGTGTGTGAAGAAATCTGCTGGCTTTGGCTGGCAGGGCCCAGGTTGCCAATCTTTCCTCAGAAGAAATTTTCCCTGATTCCCAAACTAAACCTCCCTGGCACAACTTGAGGCCATTCCCCTTGTCCTGTCCCTTGTTCCCTGGAAGCAGAGCCCGGCCTCCGACTGGCTACACCCTCCTGTCACGGAGTTGTAGCGAGTGAGAAGGTCCCCCCTGAGCCTCCTTTTCTCCAGGCTGAAAAAACCCAGCTGGGGGTAAGTAAATGTGCATTTGCCATGTGATTATGGAAATGTTTGACTCTTCTCTGCAAAAAACCTGTTTAATTTATCTGAGAAAGTGGTGAAAAAGGTGAAGGTCTAGAAAACTAAAAATGAGTGAGTTTGTGGTCAGAAGGAAGCAAAAGCAGCTTCCTTTGGGTGCCTGGGTGGGAGCTCTGACAGCTTTGCAGATGGAGTAAAGATATTCAGTTCAGTACCCCTTCCTTTCTCTCTGAGCCTTCCTGAGGAGTGAGGGAGCCCAGGAAGGTTTGGGTGCTGTGCCTTGTGGTGTTGAAGCACAGCTGCTGCTTCCATCAGGAAATGGGATAAACCCCATTTGGCACAGCCCATCGGGCACAGCTGGCAGCCAGGATTGGGCAGTAGTTTCCACTCTTGGAGCATCTTGTAAACTGACTGGAAAAGCTGTTCCTCTTGTATTATACATCAGGTTAGTAACTGCTTCCTGGGCATGATGTCGTGGAGGGAACGTGCAAAGTTTGGCTATGGAAGCTCTGCCCTGTCCTCCGTTCAGTTGGATCACCTGCCCTTTGGGGAGGAACATTTTGTGAGCACTTGCCCTGGGAGTGGCCTCTTAGCCACTGCACAGCCCCACGAGTTCTGGGCTGCTGCAGAGGTTCAAGCAGAAATTGATAAATTTTATTATTATTACTGTTTTCCTCTGTTGTTGACACTCTCCAGCTTTCTCTCCGGAAAGTCTAATTATGATGCAGTCTCTTCCTTGAAATTGAAAATGTACCTATAGGCCTTTATCTGTGGGTATTTCTAAAAGCCAAAAGCTTACAGTAGACCTTCAATGTGTCCAGTCTCACAGCTGTGACAGTTCAATTGACTGAAAGGTATTTTGCTGGGATATCAGAGGCCCTTGGCTTGTATTGACCAGATGTTGGTGCCCAGGTAAAGACATTCCTCTGAGCTTTTGCTTCTCTCTTGATTTCTGCCTACACAAATAGATAATGATGAAATTATTTGAGGCTTCAAGGGGGAAGACTTTCTGATGTTATTTAAGAAGTGTAACAATCTTTTGGCAAATAAAGGTTGCAGAATACGGAAAAAAAGGTTTTTTATATAAATAATGACCCCTATTTACATTTATAGTTCCACACACCTTGGCATTACTTTCGCCTTGGGTGCTGAGTGCCACTTTGAAGATGTCTCAGTTGATCTGTATTGTGTATTATGCACCTTCTGATGCCTAAAGGGGCTCCAGGAGAGCTGGAGAGGGACTTTGGTGTAGGGTCTGTGGTGACAAGACAACGGGTTTTTTTGTTGTGCTGTAAGATCCCAGTTCCCAATTCAGTAGATGAGAGTGTTGTGCTGAGAGGAAGGAAGAAGTTTGTGAGAACTCCCTGGGCAAAGTGGCTCTAATAAAGTGAGAAAACAGTCCCCATAAACACAGATTTGGCAACTGTTGAACTTTAGGAAGGAGAGAGAACATTTTCTACTGAAAATCATCTTCAGATTTGGCAGCAGCTTGGACCCAGAGGACACTAAAGCTCCTGGACTGGTGGTATGTGCTATATTATTTGTTGCATGGACATTAGGTTAGTGCCTGAAAAATAATTTGAGCTTTGACAAGGAAAAAGGAAAACCAACCAACACAGAAAAGTGAGATGCCAAAAAAGACTGCTATTAGAAGTAAATACATTAGTGGGATTTTTTTAGTTATTATTTGCCAGTCATGTTACTTTCCAGAAATCACAGTTAATAATTTATTTTACAGAGCGAGTCAGTCTGATGAAATTGTGTAGCAGCACCTTTTATTGTGTGAGGAAACCTCACCATACGTGTGTGTTTCCTTTCCCTAGAGTGGCAGTGCCTGAATATCAGTATTTTCACTCCCAGGTGTTTGGTAAAGTGCAAAGATGGCTTTAAAAGGCGCGGAGAAAACTTTTTATTGTCTTTCTAAAAAGAGAAATCAAAAAGCTGATGGATTGCAGAGAAGCACAACCCAGAAACAAGTTACCCATCTGTTCCGAAAGGAGCTCAAACCAGTCCTGAGATATGATTAAATGGTTAAAACATGGAGACTGCAAGGGAAATGTCGGAAAGTTAAACAGTGAAATAGCAGAATTAATATAAAGCTGTTTAGTAAAAGGGGTTGTAATCAATACGATTTTGATTTTATTACATCAATGTAAGGGATATTGCTGTCTCCCAGCACAGACGGCTGTGTACTGGCAAGCACTTAATCAGAAAAGGATGCTCACCTGTTAACTGCACATACTGCAACTAAAAAGGTGAAATGAATCATGGAGGGAGGAACAGGGATATGTAAGAAAGGTGGGATTATATTTTGATTAAATGAATCAGTAAATATTGCCATTGTTTTTTGGTGTCTCTTCAAGTCAGTGCTGAAAAGAGTTTCAAAAGAATTTGAATTTCCTTTCATAGAGACATGAGAAATGTAAAAATGTTTGCTAGAGAGAAAGAAATTTTCCTGTCTGCTATCAATAGAGGGGTAAAAAGTTTCAGTTCCAGACAGGTGAAGCATCGAAAATTGAAACTTGTCTAAGAATTCCGTATCAATATCTGTGTTAATCCCTCATCTCCTGTAGGAAAAGACATCCTGTCCTTAACAGATGCATGGAGGGACATCCTCTCCTAATGTAAAAATCGGATTGGATTGGAATAACAGCAACTTCTGACCTGAAGTTGTGAGGATAAATGAGCTGAAAGGAAGGAATAAATGACTGAATTAAGGACCTGAAGGATCAGAACATCTTTCCTCTCCCTTTCCCTGTTCGTGCCTAGCAAGTAACTTCCCACAAATTACCTGGGATGGTTTTCCTCTGCAGGCACAGCCAGAGATGGGGGGTCACTCCAGGGGCTCATCTGGGTGTCCCTTGGGATGGGCAGGAGGGAGCTCCAGCCTCTCCCTGTGCTCCTGAATTTCCCTTTGCTCAGCAGCCGCTGGCTTTTCTCACGCCATCAGAACCTGGGGGAAGCCTGGGATGTTTATGCACAGCCTTATTTATAATAACTCGTGTTTATTTTTGTGCATACAGAAAATAATTTGTGTGTGAGCACATGCATATGATTTTTTGCTGTTATTAGGAGTATTTTTTAGTTGTTGGGGTGGTTTTCTGTTTTTATAAGCTCGGAGAAATGCCGCAGATCAAAGAAAGGCGATCCGAAGAAAGGAGCCAAGTACAGAAACTCACTAATCCTTCTAAAATTCCACAGTAGTAGGACTAAGAAACCCACAGTCCTTCTGTGAAGATCTCATCTGTTATTATTTTGTCAAAAATATACTTTACAATCACTGCCATGTCAATATTCAAAGTAGATGAATTCAAGCACTGAGTGTTTTGGCTCAGTGTGCAGGAGCTGTTATTCTTTATAATGCTTACAGAATTTCAGACCTTCAAGAGCAGTGAAGGGAATGGTTTGTGTTCCTCAGAGAAACACGAGAGAGCTCTTTTTTTTTTCCCAGGGCAGAAAATACTGCTGTGTTAAGTTGGTTTATTGGGGTTGTTGTAGCCTGTTCCCTGTCTTTGCTTCCAAGAGCCACCCCTAGAAAAAGCAGAATTGCAGGTTAAAGCTTGCCAGAGGACAGATCTGCTATCAGGCACTTTGAGGTTGTGCTTCAGCATTTATTTTGGATAAATTTCGAGGAAGGAAGCGAGTACAAGATTGATCTTGGCCTTTATAAATAGCACTACAAGCACCTCGTATCACTTTCTTCATTGTCATGTCTTGAGTTACTTCGTTGCGCAGCAACACACACCAAAAACTGCATTTTCACATAAAATAGGAGCTCCTCTATTTATTCATTCCTTATTGTCATGTTACTTAATTGATTTAAACGTGCTGGTGTGGATGTTTTTCACTCCCCACACTGCTTGTGTGGAAAATGACAGTGTTGATTTTACTAATTCCCTGGAGATGTCGAAGGAAGAAGAACACTGTTCTCAGATGATGCATTTTAGTTACACCGGTACAGCTCTACTCGATTAATGACCCTTTTTTATACCAAAGTATTTCAGATTCAGCGTAGGATGTGCTTTGTGAAGTGTCACAGAGTTCCAAGGAATACTGAAGCAAATTGAGTTTTCCCACCATAAGGATTTAATAACAAACAAAGTATTAGTTAGGCCACGTTAGTAAAGTTTTGTAAAGATGAAGGGTTTTTGCACCTCTTCATTTCCCAAAACTTTACAAAAATAACCTTTTTTTCCTCCTTGCTCTCCTGTTGGCTCCATACGAAATATGTGCAGCATATTGGCTTTTCTCTTTCCCAATTCAAATTACCCCTTTGGAGTAACACTCCTGACGCAGGGATGTGGTGGGGCTGGGGAGCACAAGGAGGGAATAAAGAGATTTTTAGAGTCCTTGGTGCCAACAGCCAAGTGTTTTAGCCACCTTTAAAGCCTGGGGGACAAAGTGGACACTGTTGATGTGCTATGGGGTGGTGGGTTTGCCAGGGATGGAGAGGACAAGGTCGGAAGTGGGGTCAAGGAGCTGATGTTTCAGGCTGGGGCAAGGCTGGATTCTGCTTTCCCAAATCCATTTTCAATGTCTGGTGTGCCGTAGCCTTTCCCCCTTTTCCTTGGTGTGGAGCTCAAACTGAAGATAATTTTACTGCAGGCACCAAGATTGACAAAATAATTTTGCTGCACAGCACAGTAAGACATAAAAAGTGCCTTTTCAAAAGTACAATAAATGAAGAAAAGATGTTTGTTTAGGAAAAAAATTGGAGGAATAATAGGAGTAGAGAAATTACTCCTGTTGCTTTAAGGTAGCTTTTAAAAATAGGAGTAGTCAGTTAATGCTCTAGCCTTTACCGCAGTAAACATATAATTGTGAGCTGATTGTGGTGAATTCCTCAAACAACAGCCCCCATCAGCAGAAGTTTGAAGGAGACAGCCTGACATCTGGAAGCCAGCAGCAGTCAGGATTTTATTAAGCAGCACTGCCAAATAAAGTCCGAGCACTACTATAAATGATACAAAAATAAAGATTGGCTATGGCATAACATCTCTGAGATGCCAGCGAGTGCGCCCGAGTTTGGAGCTCTGTGTGAGAGCAGCAGAGCTTTCCCGGCAGCTTTGGAGCCCGAGGGGGACGTGGTGAGAATGGATGTGGCTTTCTATGGTGCTTGTAGTGTTCAGGAACTGAAGCTGCAAGTTGAATAAAGAGAGAAACTGCAAAATTGCTCTTAGTGTGCCTGAATTATTTTTATTGGAAAGGTTTCGGCCAAGTATAGTCTGAGTTGTGTATTACAGACCTAAACCAAGGTTTATGGAATATGATCTTCTGTCTGTGAAGGAGGTTATGAGAGAGTGACCTTATCACAAGGAGCAGGAACCTGCCGTCTTCCACGGGCTGCAGCTTGACACATTTATTTCCAGCATTGACCTTGTGGATGGAGCCAATTGAATGGGTCGATGGCTGTGACATCTGTGTCTGGCTGCACTGGGAGCCAAGTGTCAGGGGCAGGGAGGGGATGCAGAGCTGACCCAGATGGGACCCAGCAACCATCCTGGGGCAGGGAGGGTTTGGGGCAGCATTCCCTGAGAAAATGGGCTCTGGCACCTGTCTCGGTTTGAAAGGACAGCACCACAGAAAAACGAATGCTTTGCCCTTCTCACACTGGTGCCCTCCGCCCTTTTTGGGAGACATTGGTGCCCCTGCGAGCTGAGCAGGACACTGCCCATCCAGTGGCAATCAAATGAACTCCTCTGAGTTCAGAAAGCAGTGATTAAGAGCTCCTTCTCAGGCTTTTTGTCTAGAAATAGACCAGAACACCACAGCTTGAAGTTCAGGGAAGTAGAAGAAGTGATATGTTAAATGAAATTCCCATCTTTCATTTTTTGAACAGGTTTTTGATATAGCTCAGCTTGATACAACCTGCTATTTACCAGCCTGGCCTTTAATATTGGATCTGCTTTCCAATTATGCTTCAATTCATACACCAGTTGCAGAGGGCGTGTGTGGGTGTACGTGCAAGAGAGGGAGATTGATTTTGTTCTTTAAAAATGTGAAGTCTGCACTAACTATGAAAACCCATCAGAATTTCTAGCACTTAAATGCCATTTCCTTTCTCAGTGTGCTACCAGCACTATGTTCACGACATTTCTCTGGCAAGTGAAGGAGTACATGCTGGTTTTTCAGAAGTAGAATATTAATACAGATATCAGTGAAAACCAGGCTGCAGATCCTTTCCAGAAGTAAAGAGTTAATGTGAACGCTCAAATTATGACTTACAAGCAAATACATAAGATCTTAGCTGATTTTTTCAGAAGTACACAAGTGAAAATGGAATAAAGAGAGTACATGTTGCTGTGCGTCCGAGTTGCCTCTTGTGTCTGGAACAGCAGATTTGGGTAACCCTATTTGCCACCACTTTACACAGAACATATTTGTATTCCTGGTCGTTTTTCCCAGCCACTGTCTTTTTTGTGTGCTGTATTCCCGAGCCTTGGCGGTGCTTTGGTAGTCACTGTATCTGAGAAGCACAGTGGCGTGTTCTCTCTGTCTTTCTGCAGTTCTGACTGCTCGTTTCTGTTTGCTGTAGGTTTAAAAACCTATCTGATCTCAGGTCAGAAGGTGAAGGAGCCCCACTGCAGCTGTTCTCAAGCGTTGCTTCCTGGCTTGGAGTCCACAGATGGAGCCAGGACACCGGGAACGTCATCAGCCGAGAACTCCAGCGACCCGACCAAGACAATCAAACAGGTGGAAAAACCCAAGGTGAGTTGTCCTCTCAAAGCCCAGCAGCACAGATCTCAAGCCACGGATGGGGAGACCTCACAGGCTTGTATATGCACTGCCTTACGTATTTCCGAGTGTATGCACAGAGTGACAAAACAGAGCTTGAGGGAGGAAAAATTTACCAAGTCAAATGCCTTGCTCCCCATTTGGCAAACAATCCCTAAAATAAGGTGAGCACTTTTTAAAGGTGGTTTCAAATAAATATTTCTATTTCAGGACTGAGAGGTCAGTGATGATTTTTCTGTGATCTGAGTTTTATGGGGGGTAAGCATGTGATTTATGCAGCTACTGTAACTTCTTTGATTTTCTGCTTTTGCTGCTTCTGCCGTTCCTCTGTCATGAAGGTCACGTACCTGTGAGCCTTTTCATGAGTATTTAGCAGACATCCCTGTAAAGGGTAATTGGATTGTTTTTATGATGGGAGAAAGTGCTTTGGTGGGCTGCGAGATTGGTTTATCTGCTTGCTCTAGAAACCTGTATCTGGAGCTGAGGGCAATGATTTGTATGGATTCAGCTTGGAGGAATGATGATACTTTGTTATGTTCACACCTCTCACAAGATGTCTTGACGAGGAAATCTGTGAAACAATGTGTATTGCTTCAGAGCTTTGCTGTTACTCTCCATCTTCCATCTCAGAACAGATTTCCCAAACAACAGATGTCTATTCTCTCTTTTCATTTGTGCTAAGAATTCCTTATCCTGGGCTGCCTGAGGTGGGCACAAATGTCAGAGTCAGGGTTGGTCATCTGCAGGTCCCTGTCCTTGCACTTCAGTGTGGTCAGTCCTGGCTGGATCTCTTCAACATAGGTTTGAGACTCAGCTGAGTTGATGTGGGGATAATTTTCATGCTACTTCATTTTTGCTGCTTGTACATTTTTTCCTGGATTAGGAGAACACGAGTAGGGCACCTTTACCCTGCCTCTGCTCCCAGTTTTAAGATTTGAAGTAAAAACACTGGATTACAGGTGAGATCAGCTGGAAGGCTGACACAAAGAGATGGTCCAAAGTCGGGTGAGCTCCTTAGAGAGCAGGCCAGGCCTGTTTAACTACAGAAGGAAGCTGTAGCCATCTTTATCCCTCCCCAAAATATGCACTGAGTGTGGTTTGACAGCATCCAAGTTGCTGGTGATATGTTTCTATTCCTTCTCCTGTGTAAGAAAGAATATATTTGGCATCCTGCTGGCACCAGCTTTCCAGCTCCCTCTTGCCTTTCAGTGAAGGCACCAGCAAATAAGGCAGAAAAATACCTCTTAGAGCTGGGGGGAGCTGTACAGATAAACCTATGAGTGCTGCCCAGAGTGTGGTCTTGCAGAGGTCCAAGTGTGACAGTGACAGAAACTCCTTCATTTCAAGCAGTGAAGGAGGAAGAATGTGCCAAGTGGAGTAGGATTGCTGAGCTGCCTGTCTGGAGCAGAAGGGAGAGAGGAGAGATGAAGCTGAGCAGTGAAGCTGTGGCTGCTGTTCTGAGAGACAGTGAGGATGCCTTGGGAATGTCAGACAGCAGAGGAGGCTGTGACTGGGGACTGAAACTGCAGTGAAGCATGGGACTGACCCACCTGCAGCTGGGGCTTGATAACATTATCATGTACAAACTTGGGGTGGTACTTGTTAAAGTGATCCAGGTGCAAAATGAAGTCTGTGGTTAAGGATCAGCTCTGTTATGTGTTTTCTAAAATGTGGGGTGATTTACCTTGCAGAAGGGCAGGTACAGCTGCACCACTCTTCCTGAACAGCTGGGATGTGATGTGGAACACGCTGCTGCCCCACCATGCTTTGTCCCTGATTTTCTGCTCTGGGACTGTTCCTGGGTGTTAATTGCTATTTAGAATATCCTGAGTGGAAGGGATTCACAAGGATCATCGAAGTCCAGCTCCTGGCCCTGGAAATGTTTAATTGCTGACTGAAAGCCTGTAGAGTGCAAAAGCACCAGTGTGGCTCTGAGTAAGAGAAGGAGAAACTAAGAGAAGCTGCTCAGAAGAGCATCTCAGACAAGTGCCAGCTCACATTCAGCTGCCGTGGATACCCTGTGGTGCTACAGCTACTGCAGAGTTTGTGTCTGGAGGTGCCTGGTTTTACTCATCACCCTCAGCACTGCAGCTCTGACCAGGGATTTCCTAAGCAGCCTCACAGCTCTGTGAAATCCTGAGCCTGCCTTGTCCCAGTGCCCTGATGCTGCAGTGAATTCTAGACGAGCCCAAACCCAGGTTTCCCTGTGGTCCCACAAGCATCTGACTGGTGGATGCCACAGGCCGTGTCGGAGTGGGGACCATGGAGCGGTTGTGTGAGCACTGCCTTCAAAACCTGTTCTGTGACTGTAGTGGCAGCACAGGAGTGTGGAGCATCCCTGCCTCTCCCAGCACAGCCAAGCACGGGTATTCCCGGCTCCTCAGCACGCTCTTGGGGGTACTGTGCACCAGCCTTCCCTCTGCTGGGGAGAATCACAGAATTGTGGAATAGTTTGGGTTGGAAGGGACCTCAAAGCCCATCTGGTTCCACCCCCCTGCCGTGGGCAGGGACACCTTCCACTATCCCAGGCTGCTTCAAGCCCCATCCCGCCTGGCCTTGGACACTTCCAGGGATCCAGGGGCAGCCACAGCTTCTCTGGGCACCCTGTGCCAGGGCCTCCCCACTCCCACTGTAAAAAATTTCTTCCTTATATCTAATCTAAATTGCCCCTCTTTTGCTTTAAATATATATGTGTATTAAAACACCCCCACAAGGTACGACTGCAATTTGATCACAGATCATGCACAATTTTTGAAAAGGAGTGGGTTTCTTTTTTACAGCTTTTGAGTTTCTCGTGAGGTTGTTTTTTTAAAGCCTGCAGCTTGCTGGTAGGGTCTGGAGATAATAATTTGCAAAAGAATCATGACTTACATGCCGACTGTTTTAAATACAAAGCTGTAAATGGTGTCAGTGTAGGAGGAGATGACTCCAGCTCTGCGAAGGATACTTAAGTAGGAGAGGCAAAATTACAGGCAAGTTGAAATATTTTTATTTTAAAGGGAATAAGTGGCTATATTGGATGCAAAGGATGACTTTCACATTTTGGGCTTGAACGGATGTTCTTTCTGTGAAGGAAAGTCAGGAGGGAGAGTGCAACAGTAATTGATCCATGAAAGGAATTGCATTTCCTCCTCTGGTGTATCTGTAGTTCATTTAACTGCAAACCTTGTTGCAGTTTGAATGTCAATAAGATGTGTTTACATTAATAAAATGGTGAACACAGAGGGTAAAAACTCTGAGTAAATCCATAATAGCAGGTAGTTTTTTGAATGAAAACACTCTACCCTGCCTAAGTGGTTTTGGTATCAGTTTATCTTCCCTATCATCTTTTATGACATGCCTCGCTTGACAGGGAATCATAAGCTGTTGTAAAAATGTTTTAATGATTGCTTGGTATGAAAACAGAAAGTCCTTTGCTTGTCTTGGTGTTCGCTGGAAGTGCATTAATGTTTTATTCATGGCACTGAGGTCACAGCACACGGAGCCTGTGAATGCCTGCAATAGAGAAGGAAGTTAATGATGTTGACTTGAACACATACAGAAAGTCAGAGGAACTTCTGCCTCTTCTCAAAGGTCAGGCTGCTTTTCCAAGCCCTTTGTCTTCTGGCCTAACCCTGGGAGCTGAATGTTTGAGGTATTCTTGCTCATTTATTAGCAGGATCAAACAGGGAGTGGTTCCTTCCTTTTTTGTTAGAGGTATTTGGTTTTTGTCACTCTTACTTGACTTTTGCTATGGATAAAACTACATCTAAATCCTAGAGGGTTAGTTGGTAAGGCTTGTTAGCCCACTGCCAATTTATTTTTTAGGCCATCTAATAATGCCTTCCACCAAGTGGCCAAGACATTCGTGATAATTAGTCAGAGATTATTTTTCAACTAAACCATTTGAGAATCAACTCTGTAGTTTCTTCAGCTGTGTTGGTATTTGTTCAGACTGCACAGGTTCAGAACTGTATATAAATTGCTTATCTGATGCCAGGTTAGGAAACTCAGAGTAATTTCAGTGCCCGGCGTGGATTGTGTCTCTGAGGAACAGCAGACAGGATGGTCTGCTGGCTGTTGAGGAGGCTCAAGGTCCTTCACGAAAGCTTTTGAGAGGCATTGGTGAGTGGTTAGATGTCACAGGGAGAGTGGGCTGGGAGAAACATCTAAAAATTAAACATGCTGGGTGTTTTCAGGTGTGACATCAAAGGTGGAAAAGGAGCATTAGGTGAAAAGGTAGTTCTGAAAAGACTTAACATGCTGGTCTCTGAAATGGGGAGTGAACCTGAAGGCAGAAGTTGTGGGTTTGGACTAAAGAGGCTAGAACATGTCCAGAACAAACAGATAAAATTAACATGGGATGTTGAGTTTGGGGCGAAGGGCTCAAGTTCTTGCTGGAAACTTCCTGTGATGTTTAGTAGCAGACTTTGGCAAGCCTGGTCACAGTGAACATCTCCAGAGCAGAGGAGTTGCCAAGAGGGCTCAGACGCAGGGTCCCTCTGATCAGGATCCTTCCTGAGCACTGCCAGCACTGGAGAAGAGAGTGAAGAACTTGGAAGATACAATTCCAGGGTTAATTCCCCTAAAGAAGATCGCATTTTAACTTGAAGGAATTAACTTGTTTTAAAAGCTCAAGTGCAACATTTTAGGTTGCTTCCAAAATGCACAACCTGGAACTAGTACAAATCCTGATGGTTTTGCTTTCCTTGTTCCATGTGACATTTGCTGGGTGTTTGACTCCAGCAATGTACGATAGCTGGAGCTCCCCTCCCCTGTCTTGGGGCTCTGTATGAAAAAGCATTTTCCTTTATTTGTTTCACATTTGTTGCTTTCCATTTCCCTGGACTTTTCATAGTGCATCATGGTGTTTCGTGCTTTTTCTGGATTTTGCTGCATTTTGTGCTGTCTTCTCTCCTAATGGCATTCAGATCCCTTTGCAGGCAGGTTTTACACAGCAAAATTGCACTTCTACTAAAGAGTGTTTTATTCGTCTTGGGGAGGTCCTTTTCTTGTGCACAGCGATTACAGTGTATCTGTAATTTTACACTAGTGAGGCTTTCCTGGATTAGATTTAGCTTCAGCAAACAGCAAATCTGTGATTTATTTTTGAAATGGTGCATTCTGTTCCAGTAAAATTTTGCTCCCTGCCTCCCATTCTGTAGCTTTGTTTATCTTTGAACCATGCTGCAAGTATACAAGTGGACTGAATTACAAATTGCATCATACTACAAGGACACCAGAACATTCCTGGCTAAAATTCTTTTGTCTCATTTCAGCCTTGCCCTTCATGTAGTACCACCCTTGCTCCCCACTGCGATGTCAGCATAGATGAAGGAGCTATCCAAAATGGTTGTCAGGATGAGCATAAAAACAGTACGAAGGTAATTGAAGTATTTCTCACTTCCCTTTTTTCCCTTATTTCTCTGCTTCCCTCAGCTTTCTCATTTTTGCACCGTTATTCCTTTATCCAAGCTCTTAAGCAGCAGAACTGATTTTGATTTTGATTTTTGAGTTGTGTTCAAAAATTTGGTTGAGTCCCCCTGTCCCAATTTTCAGAAGTTTTAGTAATTTTGTGGGTTCCACTTGATCCTGCGAAGGACCTAAAATTTGGACTCTTTAAACTATGTTGATGCTACCCAAAGAGAGAGGCCCAGCGAGCACTGCCACACTCCCCATCCTCACTCCAGCGGGCTGTGCCACCTCACCACAAGTCCGTGTCTTGCCAGCGTCTCCTGCATCACCGCTCTAAGACGAGGTCATTCCTGTTCATGCACGAAATTCTCAGCTTTAAGTCAGTGTGCATCCTTTCCTGACGGACAAAAACAGCCTCTCACACATTCGTCGTGCTGCTGCCACGCTTGCTTTCCTAGCCTGTTGCTTAGATATTCTCACTGAAGCCACCTACTTCCTCTGCCACGCCAGACGCTGCCTGTTCATCGTCTTGTTTGTGGCCTTCGCAGCCTCTCTGCTCTGCCTGTCGCCTCTCACTCCTCCCTGAATGTTAAGCTAAATGCAGACTGGGGACCAGTGCTCATTACCTGGTTGTTATATATTCAAATAAATAGAATGTTTTCCCTCCTTGGGGAGAATCACTTCATAGACATGCTCTGAGACAGTGATCCTGTTCTTCATCTCTGTCTTACAGCTCTTCTCGCCTATAAAGCTGATTGAAAGGCTTGCCAGCGCTTTTGCCACTGCTGAGCCACTACATTAATCTGTGTTTGTCCCTCTCTGTCTGTACTTGACCTGTTGTCTCATGCTTAAATTGTAAGCTCAGAAGCAGGGCCTGCATCACTGGGCTGTAGGGGTGTGTTACACAGCAGTTCTGCGCCAGAGTTCCAGGAAACAGCCCAAGAAAAGAATAAAATCATGATCCCTTGAGCCCTGAGGGAGATGCCAGTAGGGACTTGTCTCAAACCAGCTTGAGATCTCTAAGACAGAGAACGTGGGACATCTGCCTGGGCTGCCAAGATGGTAGGCAGGAAATGCTTCTTCCCCAGGTGGCTTCTGCCCACATGCAGAGATCTCCAAGAACTGACTGCAGAGGGATTGTCCTTAGGTACCAACTGCCTGGTTTAAGTTGCTTCCTGCTGTAGCTGCATCGGCTTCATGTGTGTGAATCAGCAAGTCATCTGACCTTACTTGGAGGAGATTTGTATGCAGAGTTGAGGAAGAGGTCTGTAATTCCACTGGAGGGATTCCAGTGGAGACCAAATCGCACGTCCTTCCTGGCTTTGGTTTGGTCATTGCTCAGGCAAAAGTGGGAGCTGTTTCATGGCTGTCAGTAAGTCTGGGATGCCTGTTTAACTGGAAGCTCAAAGAATAGCCACATGCACAAAGTTGCTGTGGCATTTGATTCCCAAGACCTCCTTGCAGCCTCAGCTCTCTTGGGAAAAAGAGCCATAAGCTCCCTGTACCCATCCCTGTTCCCTTCCCACACCAAGTGCTGCACTCATGTCCCCCATCCTTAGGGAATGTTAATGATGTTTAATCATACCCTTGGACTTGCATGGCTCCCAACAGCCTCTGGAGCTTCCTTGTCTCTTGATGAGAGGAAACTCCACACCAAGCCTCCAATTTCTCAGGGAAACCCTGCAGCCTGTTGCCTTCAGAAGCCCCAGTAATGTTGGAGCTAACAACATTTAATAAACAGGGATTTTCTCCTACACAAACAGTTTCATACTCTAATCCCTGCCTGTTAAGATTAACAGAGTGGAGACAGCACAGAGAAACCTTGAGCTGACTGAAGGGAAGAATTTTCTTTGGGATTTGAGCCTTTGCCAAGGAGCTAAAGAGAAAGTCCATGCTGACCTTCTTTGACAGAGAAATTTTCACTGTATTTTTCAGATGGTCTTGAGGAACAGCAGGGAAAGCAGACAGTGCATAGGAGTCCAGATCTTTTATTTGAGCTGATCATAGCAAAAATTGTGGGTTCTTTGTTACTGCTTTTCAAGTTACAAGTGGCTGGAGTGGTGAGGAAGAGGAGAAAGATTGTTTCCTAGGGAAAAAGAAAAGATGATAACTATGACTTTCAGTTTTTCTTTAGGCCTCAGGTTGTTCTGGGAAATGCTCTGAGCAAATACAGTCTTTAGCACGACTTTGAAAAAGACAACTCCCCAAACAATGAAGGCCCTTCACTAACAGCTGGTTGGTCAGTTTTTTTGTTTTCCCTTTGTTAGTCCTCACCTCAAAATCAGAGGGGTTTGCCCTGGCTCTGCAGGATGCTCCGTAGCCCTGTTCCCTCTGGGCAGGCTGGATGCCCTGGTAGGGATGGAGGAGGACTTGCTCAGGAGCTGCTCAATTTTTTGAGGTGACTTTTTATGTGAGAAGTTCTTGTGCCTCTGCCTTGCAGGAGTGTCTCTCTGTCCCAGCAGCACCTCTCTGTCCCAGGGCTCTTGGTGTGCCCCTGCTGGGGTACGTGGCTGCAATCCCCTTCCCTTCTGGTGATTATGGTCTGCAGCAAAGCATTGGCAGCACACCAAGGAAACCACCCCATTTCCTATTCCTTCCTCAGCTGCTGTCGCTGTGCTGGGAACACCTGCAAGCTGCCAAAACAACTGTTGAGAGGGCTAGAAGGGACGAGACTGGGAATCCTTCCATCTCCTGGCTCCCAGCACATGGCTCTCGGGCTCACATCTCCGTCGGGGCAGCCCGCAGGGTGGGGATCCCACATTCCCCCGGGAGGGAGGAAGGGGAAGCGCAACCCACCTCCCTCCTGCTTTTCCTGTAGCTCCAGGGAACCATTCCAACACACCTTGTGATGGCTTTAGCTCTGGAGGTCTTGGCTGTGACAGGAGCCAAGCCCAAGTGCTTCCTGACTCTTCCCTGTACAGGGCTCTCCTGCTTCCCCCTTAATCTTGTATCTTGCTTGGTTGTGTCTGAACCTTTCCCTTCACCTGTCTGTGCCTCCTTTGCTTCACAGGACAGACCACACAAGGAGATTGAATTGATTTTGCATGAGCAGCCGGAAAGCAGATATTTTATAACTTTAACTAAGTTGATTTTACAATGTCAGTAACATATTTCAGCACGTGGTTGGGGTGGTGGTGATATTTATGGTATTTATTTATGGTCACTGTGGTGGCATCCAAGAATAGTCTTCTGGAGGAGCTTGTCACTTCTGTACAGGCAGGAATGGAGAAACTTCTGTCATGAGTGGGCTTCAGGATAAGGATAAATGCTGCATGATAAGTGATAAGATATGGAGGGGGGGAAGATGAGCACTGAAATATGCCAAGTTTGCTCTATGTTTGCATTTGAAAATGATCCTGACTAACTGCAGTTCATTTTCATTCTAACCACATTTAGCTGTCTAATTCTTTTGGAATTGCTTCAGTACATGTTGGTCTAGGTCAAATAAAATGTAAAAGAAGGAACTTCAGGCTCCACAAAAATAGAATGATTTTTGTTTAAAAGTAATTCGTGCTCTCCAGTGACAGCAGCATTGGTGATGCTGTGTACCTAAGCTGTGTTGCAAGCTTAGAATTGAATTGTTGTCAGAATTAAAGCTGTCTTTAATTCTAACTAATACAAAGGCAAAAGAAAATAATAAAAAAGAAGTATTTAATTTTAATTTGTTTAAGAAGTTTAATTTGCAGGAGTTTTTGTTGTAGGATGAGATGTACAAAAGGGCTGTTCCCACAGGTGGGAGAGAGGGGGAACCTCTGGAAAAGCAGCAGGCCTGTAGTGGTCAGGGGAAGGATCGGCAAGGGCTGGCAGAGTGAGTTGTCTCATAACCCCGGGAGAGTCAGCACGGATTAAATGTGGATTTAAAAAGCTTTTTGGAAGAATCTTAACCATAAGATGAATGAATGAAATTTGGGCTTGCAGTTGGTTGTCATTGAGTGTGTGAAAATGTGCTTTGTTTTCTTCTCCTTGGAAAGTTGGTCCATGAAAAGCAAAAAGGTGGCACGTGGATAGGCATACGGGAGATGTGGGAGATGCATCCACAGGAAGTGTGGATGGGTTCAAGGCGGGGGGAGTTTGGTCTTTGCTGTGGTCAGGGCGGAGCTCAGGGTGCTGAAGGAAGAGCTTCTTTCAGTTTTTGCTCCTTGCAATCTCTTCTGTCTGTTCCTAACCGCTGACATTCTCTGGGTGTGTTTTGCTCTCTGTTGTTCAGGCTTCAGGAGGACACAGTCCAAAGACTCAGAACGGACTTTTGAGTCCTCCCCAGGAGGAGAAGCTCAGCAACAGCCAAACCTCGCTGTACGAAATGCTGCAGGAGAAAGGGCGCTGGGGTGGAGTGAGCCTGGATCAATCAGCTCTGCTCCCTCTGAGGTTCAAAAACATCAGAGAAAAGACAGATGCTCACTTTGTGGATGTGATTAAAGAAGACAGGTAAGGAAAATGGAGCTGTGCAGTGTAAAGTCCGATAAAGGTGAGAAGGCAGTACTGCTGTCCCATATCTGTAGTATTTGTGTGCTTTTTGTCTGATTTCAGTAATGGTTGTCAATATATATCATGTTACAAGTTTTCTGATTTTTGTCTTTTTTCTGCTTAAAATACAGTAGAAACTTGATGCCAGAAAGTTTCTGTTTGAAATATGTGAAACCAGTTTTTTCATTGCTTCCATGGTGAACAGCCCTCCTGCAGTTGAGTCTTCGAAAGGGACTTGCCCATTAAATCACTTGTCATGAAGTTGAACTGCATTTTCACCATCAAAAGTCCTCTTCATACGTGTAGTGTGTACCTTCCTCTGCAATTTAAGGTGTAACATAAAATCTGAACCACAAAACTCACATTTTTTATAGTAAAAGAAAAAGGTCTGATAGCATGTGACTAATCATGAAATCATACCAGGCTTGGGAGCAGAATCAATAGGGGTGAATTCTCATGGGCTTACTACCTACTTAGATATTGTAAAATGAGTTTCTCTCTCTGTTTCAAACAAAAAAGCTTATTTTGGGCAGAGGAAATACTCTTCAAAATTCAGTTGTGTGGCATTTTTATCAACACACAACCATATCTCCATTATAGCAGTGACTTGACTGGAGCAGCTAAACAGATAGCTTGAGTTTGTTATTATTTATGGCTATTTTTATTTTTGTTTCACTGCTTCCACTCAGATTGAGGGTATTTTATCTAAATATCCTTGAAACTGTGTGCTCCTTTGGACTCAGCTGTTTGGAACAGGGACACCATCACCTTTATGGAAACATGGCTTAGGCAGGGGGAGGTGAGAGGGAGGGACAGGGGTCCCTCTCCCATCTCTTACCTAGATTTTCTCAGTTTACCTTTCTCCTGTTCCCAACTTGAGTCAAAATGTAGGGTTCTTTATTGTTTTTCTCAGTGTGTGGTCTGTCATTAGTGGCTGAGAATTGAGGTTTAGCTGATATTTCCAAATATTGGAAAGTAGATGGATTGGGAATGTCCAAATGTTGGCAGAAGTCAGCCAGAACAAGTAGAAATTTTGTTTAAAATGTATTCAGCACTCTGCAAACTGTAAGTTATAGAAGTTGCTTAATTTATGCAGTTGGTCTGCTGAAGATACCTCACTCAAGTGCTTGTGTTCCTGGTGCTTTCCTCCTGCACTCCCAAAATGGGTAATTTTTTCTGTTTTGGAAGGAGTGCCATGATTTGAGATCAGTCAAAGCCTGCCTTTTTTTTGGTCTCAATTAAATATCATCATTACCATATTAAGTGGGCCATTTCTTGTTGCCAAGGAAACTTCTCTGCTGAGTTCAGTTCATGTAAACATAACTTTCCAAAAATAATCTTCTGATTAATTAACATCTATGCGAAATGCTTTAAGCCTACCGGTTTACACTGATTTTTTCAACATTTCTCAATGAGAAATGATCTGGAATAAGCCATTTTAAAAATGCTCTTGGTCTCTTTCTGTAAAACAGAATCGTTGGCCTTGATGGATCCAGTATCTATGAAGATCTTTGAATGGGGAATTTGGGGTGTCTCAGGGAGGGGACCAAACTTCCTTGTGGTCATTTTACTGGAATCCCCATTTTCACTGAGTTTTGCTGTGTTGGATTGATGCTGTTGCAAAGCCAAGTGATCTTCCCCGAGCACTGAGCAGTGATTTCCACTGCAGGGCACTTGGATATGAATTCCTTTTAACAGAAAATACTTAACCCAGATATGTGATGAAGTGCATAAATTAATCCCACAGGTTTCCTGCAGAGCTGGGAAGGGTTAAACTTACCCTGGGGGGATTCAGGAGCCTGTACACTGCATTAGGAAGCTTGCCTGGGGCTAGCTGGGAGGAAATGCTGGACACTGGGGATACTGAGCTCAGCTGTGTGGCTGAGAGTTTTTTGCATGCCAAGATTTCACCTTGGAGCTGATACCTCGGCACAATTCCAATGTTCTTTTAAAATAATACTAATAAAGACAGTATTAGTGTGGCATGTTTGTATTAGTACATTATAAAAGAATCCTTTTATGATAGTTACCAGTTCTTCCAACTTGATTCTCTGTATTTGACAAACAGTGAATACTTTCAGCTTCAAGTCTGGCTTTAATTCTGTAAAAATCCTGTGCTTTGTTCATTGTAACCTGCACGTTATTGTGTTCTTTAAAAGAAAACTGTAGTGTAAGAGTATAGAATGTTTGAACTTAATTTCACTGGGGATATCCTCAAAGGATTCTTGGATTGGGGATTTTTGTTTCCAACAAAAATGAGGTATTCCTTAGGTTATAAACCTTTTGAAGTACAAGAAGCAAGTATTCGTGTGCTGGTCAGGGCAGTACTCACGATGATCTCTTCAGACTTCCAGAGCAGAATCTCAGGGATGTACAAATCTCCCCCAGAACTGGGTTCTGTGCAGCCCTTCATCCCCTCCTTGGGGTAGTTTCCTATTTAAATACTTTTTTATTATTATTAAATTTGTTTGTTTCTTTCATTTCCCACTTCCCGGTCTTACTTGATCCGGGCAACACCCTGTGCTGGGAGGCAGAGGCCTCCTGGGAAGCAGATCATGTACTTGACTGTTTCATCAAGTGGGATCTTCCTTTTGGAGGCAGAATGAGTTGACAGGGAGCTGAGGAGGCCCCGGGAATGCAGCCTTCACCCTGGTTCCACCGTGTTCCACCTTCTGTTTCGTGCTGCACTGTGCAGCTGGACTGTTCTTCCTACATCCTTAGGCAGCACAACATCACCATCACCACCTCCCCTGAGCTTCCCTGCAGGAAGAAAGGGGATTCAACAATACTTCTAAAAAAACCCCAAAAACTTTCAAAATTTTTATTACAAGGTGCTCTTAGAAATGTCTAAGAAAGGTGAAGAATGAAGACAGGGAAGAATGAAAGAGAGAAGGTGACTCGAATGTATCCTGTCATTCCTTCAGCATATCCTGATATTTTTAATGTATTGGCCAAGGCCAGAATGTTTAAAGGTTACCAAGTATCTGTCGTATTCATGCTTAGACTCTTTTGTCTTCTCTAGTATCACTCTAGGGATGTGTGTTTGGTTGCTCTTGCATCTCAATTTAAAAAAAAAATGCTTCCCACGTGCCATCTTGTGCTGGGGAGCTTGTACTTCCAAGAAAACCTCTTAGCCAAGAGTTCCATAAAAATAAACAGAAAATAACCCTGAAACCAAACTCCCTTAAAAAAAGAATTCAGGCACAGACAAGCTCTGGAGGATCTTTCTTTCAGCTTCTTCATCTGCTTGGAATTTGACCTCATGTGCATCTCTGGTTTTCGCTCAGAGTCACCAGCTTGGAAATTGCCCCCTCTGACTGAGGCTCTGCAGTTCTCAGGGTAGGAGTAGCACTGGGAAAGCAGCCACCTCATTTCAGATTTGAAGGGGTTTTAGAAACAATTCCCTGTAAATAACACATGGAATTAGTTGCTTGAAAATGAGAGGAGGTTCACAGGCAGGGCTGTGTTTGGAAGCTGCACAGAGCAGGGGAGGATGGGCTGTCCCAGCCACAAGTGCCACAAGTGCCACAAGCAGGTGTGACCTTGCTCTGCAGCCCTGGGCATGAAGCACTCGGTGCTCTCGAGTCCCTTCAGCTCCCTGGCACCTGCTCAGGGGAGAAAAGGTTTGCAGATCAAGTGCCATAGCTGTCAACAGGAAACTTCATTCATAAACCTCCTACAGCTAATGCAAAACTCAAAAAGCTTTTTATTTTTCTTCCGGACAATGGGAAATAAACCCAACTTTTTGATGATTGAAGGCTCTTTTATGTTGTTGTGGGGTTTTTTCACCTTCTGTGGAAAAGATGAAGGTGAAGGAGGGCATAAACACCCTCTGGTAGGTGCTGCCCCTGGATTCCTTAGCCCTGGTTGAGCTGATGTCATTAGTTGTCACTGCCTTTGTTGATGGTGCTGGTCATTCCAAATCTCTCATTTCAGAAGTAAATCTCAGCTCTCCATCTCTTCTCTGCAGCCTGGATCATTAAGGGAATGCTCCCAGTTGAGTTACTGAGTTATTTTAGTGTCTGAAATAATGAGAAACTGCTGTTTTCTAAAATGGGCAACGGTTTTATTTCCCCCCCGTAACAATTTGTCACCTTTGTCATCCTTGGCTTGCTTTGAGCCACAGAATTCCACCCAAGACACAAATATTCCACAGCCACATGTCTCCAGAGGTTGTGTGTTTGTAGCAGCAATTAACCTTTACTATTTGCTGGCTTATATTACAATTGTCTGTACTCATCAGTTAGAGCTGTTAAATTTCTGGAAGGACTTGTTAGACTCTTCCTGGAAGTGTAAAAGTTTGCTTTTTTTGTGGAATATTTCCTTTGACTTTGCAAGTGATGTGGGTAAGAGGATACTTTGGTGATCAAGAGAGGAGAAAAACCACAGGAACTTCAAAGCCAAGTGCCAGCATCCCTAGAAACAGCAGCAACAGACTGGGGGGGCTGAAGGAGGTACAGCTGAACAAACTGATGTTGATTTTGTCTTCTCTCTTCAGCCTCATGAAAGATTACTTCTTTAAACCACCTATTAACAAGCTGAGCCTCAACTTCTTGGATCAGGATTTGGAGATGGCCTACAGGACGAGCTACCAGGAAGAGGTGTGTTTCTACTGGTGTTGGTTTCTGTCTGTAATGTCTAAGCCACTGGCTGTCGTTGGGTTTTCAACACACTTTGTTGCAGTTGTTTCATGACAAGGGTCACAAAATGTCGAATGTGATTTACTACTTGGTATTGCTGCCCCTGAAAACAGTCTCCTTTCAGTTTATTACAGAATTATGGAATGGTTTGGGTTGGAAAGGACCTTGAAGATCATCCAGTTACACCCCTCTGCCTTGGGCAGGGATACTTTCCACTATCTCAGGTTGCTCCAAGCCTTGTCCGGCCGGGCCTTGGACACCGCCAGGGATCCAGGGGCAGCCACAGCTGCTCTGGGCACCCTGTGCCAGGGCCTCCCCACCCTCATAGGGAAGAATTCCTTCCCAATATCCCATCTATCCCTGCCCTCTGGCAGTGGGAAGCCATTCCCCCTTGTCCTGTCCCTCCATCCCTTGTCCCCAGTCCCTCTGCAGCTCTCCTGGAGCCCCTTTAGGCACTGGAAGGGGCTCTGAGGTGTCCCCAGAGCCTTCCCTTCTCCAGGTGAACACCCCCAGCATTCCAAGCCTGACATCAGAGCAGAGGGGTTCCAGCCCTTGGAGCATCTTTTGCCGTGCCCTGAGTCTAGTCCAGTGTTTGGGCTGGAAATCTGAGGTGCACTGATTACTTCTCACCTGCCTTTTCTCCGTGTTCAGGTTATTGTTTTAAGTCTTTAGGGTGGCCAGAGAACCATGCTGAGATGGTAAGGACCATCACTTTCCAAAGTAAAGGACCACTTGCTGCTTGTCTTCTCATCAAATATTCTGACTTTGAGAACGGTAGCTTGGAATTTAATTCTTGTTTAGTCACAGTTTTATGGTTATTCCTGTGGAATCCAAACCTGTGCTGAACTCAGATGTCGTAATTCCATAAGTGTGCTGCATTCAGATATAGGCAGCTCAAAACACTGTGGAATTGTAAGGAGCAGTAAGTTGTAGGGAACTCGGTGTTTTCTTCAGGATTCTGCACTGAGTCTAAAATCTCCTTAATTCCCTGAGGGGCTAAGAATATCACAGGCTTTCCACAGCACTGGATTTCCTTGCCTGGCTGATAGGAACTAGCAAGATAGTTTAAATTTACGTAGAGTGACATTAGGTGTCAGTTAGAACTGAGGCTGCATTTCCACCAGTAGCTGAAGAATTGCTGCCGAGAAAAGGCAATAGCTCTGCCCTCCTTGTTCCTTCTCCTCCCTGCTCCTTCTAATGGCTCTGGTGCTTCTCAGCCTTCCCTGCTGTGAGTAGTTCATTTACTGGCCTAGCATGAAATATTCATGGCTTGTTTTTCTGTTTGGGGCTCTTTCTCTTTTCATCTCGGGCTGTTTTGTGCTGTGTTGAACCAGCAGCAGCTCTGGAGAGGTTGGCAAGTGCCAGAGCCAGCACGAGATAAGCGTCCGGCAGCAGGAAGGGGAATGGGCCCTTCCCTTCCAGCAGCACTGAGCTGTTGATTTGGGTGATCCATCTGCAGAATTACATCAGGATTAATTAAGTGTGGGTTTCTTTTCTTCCCAGTATGTCCTGCATCTGAGGGCAGCAGGATTTCTGCTGCTGCTTGTCACTTTCAGTTCTGGGCAGTGTTGTCACATTCTCCTTGGCAATAACCCCTATTTGCTTGTTTTCCAATATTTCCAGATGAGACCTAACTGAATTTATTTTATTTTACCAAAGGAGAGCCCAGTTGTGTTGCGGTTCAGTCTCTTCACTTTGGTCAGGAGCTCCATGCTCATCCTGCAGCACTCTAGTTCAGTGGTATCCCTCTGCATAAAGTTCCTGTAGCAACAACAGAGAGAAACTTCCTGTGGGATGCAGCCTGCGAAGTTTGCAAACTCTACAGAAAATAGTAAATCAAGTAATTTCCAGTGGAAAGATGGGAAAGAGAAGCAAAGCAGAGACAATAAAGCATATACAGATGGACCTATTAATGTGGCTTTATAGGAAATTACTAGAAAGAGCAGCAATGTGGCCTGTGCATGGTGGCAAGCTAATAATTTGAAAATTACTACATAAACCTCCCTGAAAGTGGGAATTTTCACTCTCTGATAGTAACTCTGCAGTGCTGGGGCAAAACCTGTTAAAGCTTAAATGTTAGCAGAGTTCTGGTTCAAAACAACAACGAAATCTTCTTTTGGAGAGTGAAAAGATTTGTCAACACTCCGGGTTCTCTAATGGCCTGACAGTCAATGCTGCTGAAAGTGACTTCCAGCACCCCTGAATTCACCTCTGATTATACAGAGCCAGCAGCATGCTCAGGTTGTGATCCCTCTCTGGAATCAGCTCTCCTTCCCAAGAGCCTTAATCTGTTCTCATTTGGAAATGAAGGCACTACTTAGCACTGTTAGAGCATCTTTAACTCTATCACTTGGGGATGCAGAGCTGCTTCTCTTAATTCAGTTGATGGCACTTCATGTGTGGATGAACAGGATTCTGCTACCCCTTCAGGTTAAAAGGTAATTTTGGCACTAAAGTGGTGCTGGCTGGATTTATTAAGTTGCAGAGAGGTACAAATGAGGAACAAGTTTATATCCCAATATTGCTGAGTGCAGGGAGTGTTCTGAGGAGCAAAAGAAACTTCCAAATTAAACCAGAGCACTCCAACTGGGGGCCTTCATGGTGACATTGATAACATCATTTCTGTTTTTCTTTGGAACTTGCTTTCTGTATGGTCTCTTGGGCAGATACAAACACTCCTAGGACTGGGCTCACCTTCATAAGCCAAGATGTGGAGCTCATGATCTGGTTTTCGGCAGGACTGGCCACGGTGTCACAAAACACAGCTGCACAAGCACTGGGCCAGGCCAGGATGGGATGGGAATGTGGTGAGGGGTTATGGAAGAGCAGAACTTGGTGTCCTGGGCTCTGATCAATTTGGATTACACAGCTTTTAATCTGGCCTGAAAGGGAGATGTGAATTCTGCCACGAGAGCTGTGTCTGTGGAGTGGTATTAGGAGGGTTTTCTTAACCATCAGTGCAAAAAAGGTTATAGTAAAATCTATTATTATTTTAAATTAAAATAATTGAAGAAAATATCCCATAACTTATTTTATTATGTTTATGTTTCTTTGCACAGAATAGTCAATTTTCACGTTGTTTTATTTCTTCATTGTAGTAGTGTGTACAAGTCACCCCACGCCTGGGGGCTGTGCCACCAATACTTCTTTTCAACACAGTCTTCTCAGTGAGCTGTGACAGCCATCAAACCACTGCTTCTTGTTTCCAGCCAGTTCTTAAGCTGGATTAGTGAAGTGGCCAAAACTTCTTCATTCCTTCGTTTATTAGGGGCTGCTGTTCATCATCCAGTTGAATTTGGCAAAATAGCATTTATTCCTTTTCATCCCTTCCCTCAATCCCTGTGTTCCACACAGGTTATAAGGAATGCTCCAGTGAAGACGTTTGCCAGTGCTACCTTCAGCTCGCTCCTGGACGTGTTCCTGTCCACCACAGTCTTCCTCATCCTCTCCATCACGTGTTTCCTGAAACACGGAATGGTCGCATCCCCTCCGCCACCTGCGGCCATCGTGGTGTTCGTCATCGCCATCCTGCTGGAAGTGCTGTCCCTTGTCGTCTCAATCAGGTAAAGAAAGTGTAACGAAGTCTGGAAATAGCAGGGAGAGCTGCACTGGTGCCTGGCTCGGGAACATTTTGTTTGACAGCATCTTCAGAACTCGCTTGGACGGGCTGTAACACTTGAGGAGCAGAGTTAGTGCAGCCAAGGCTCACGGCTCATCTTGTGCAGGGAGAGCTCTGGCTACAGGAATTGCAGCAGAATTGTGACTGATAGAGATCACTTAGGGAAATGGAATCTGCACGCCATCCCTGCCCCTCCTGCTGTTCCTTGGGATGCCACGTGCCACTGTATGTCTTCTCTCCTCAGGACCATCAGAATTCAAACAGAAAACTTTTATCTGTCCTGAAAACAAACCCACCCAAAAAACCGCTCCATTAAATTCCAAGATAAAAATACACAGTTCTGGGGTTAGAACTGACATCATGTATCAGAGGTGCAAAGAGCAGTGCTGCCCTCAAAAAAAGAAAGAAGAGAAATTGCTAAAGGAACATTGTGTCTGTCCAGAATTTTTTTTTTTTAAGTTTCATGGGTCACCATTGAGATAGTTCATGTTTTCTGTGTCTGACACATAACAGGAGTCCAGTGTTTCCTCAGAGAAGGAACAGGCACTGCTGCTGAAGGGAAGGGGCACTGGTTTGTCTCTGCAGAAGGGGTGGCACTTGGCAGGGCCATGCTCAGAGGTGCCAACCCCATACCTGAACCGTTGTCCTGCCCGTCAGCCTCGCCCGTGCCCTCAGCCTCTCCTGTGCCCTCAGCAGGCTTGCCTGCAGATCCCTGTTTTTTAACAGCAACTCCTCATTCCCCATTTGTACCCAGTCACCCCCAGCACTGGGGAGTTCTGGGCTTTGGGGACACTGCTGTGGTGACTCCTCCGTGAGCATCTCCCACGTGTTTCCCCGGGGTTGCTCACACCTCAGGGGGAGCAAAGAGCACTTTGTTCAGTGCAGCTCGTGCTCTCCTGGGTGTGCAGGGTGACCTACAGATACCCCATGTAACCTGTCATTAACCCAGGTGGTGGACCTGTTAATGAGCTGTTTGTTTGTCTGGACGTGCCCTCCGCAGCCCCATGCTCCCTGTGCTTCCCTGACACCACAGCAGGGTCAGGGTGGTGTGTGCAGATGGGGTTCTGCAGATCTGTCAGGAATGTGTCAGTCAAAATGCTTTTGGAATTATGAGCTGGAAGCAATTCTTCTGCTGTTTCAAAAGAAGGAAGAGATTGCAGTTTGCACTCTTATTTTGACTTTGCAGGGTCGAGGTAAAAAATATCGAATTAGTGCTTTGGTCACTGAAGGAAGTTTGTACCTCACTGGGCGTATAAATGTGTGCAAGTGTATTTGCATCAAAGCTGGCATGTGGAGTAGAGAGAAGTCATCTCTGAAATGCTTTTAAAGATAGCATTTCCTAGCAGGGCTGTTTGGTTGTTGCAGTTTGAATAGTTTTTAGAAAATGTAGAAATTCAGAAAGAGTTAAGAGCTGTAGTGGGAGAGAGTTGAACTGGTAGAGATTTCGTTCTAAACTGGGTTAACTGTTGCTCTGTCCTCTCTCTTGCATCAGAAATGCATTTTCCCCTTTGCAGAAGTTTCTGCACTCTGGTTTGGTTGGGACAGAAGTTTTTCAGGCAGTTTAATGCGCCCAGGCAGCTCTTTCAAATGGTCTGAGTTTGCTGGCCATGAAGTTGTTCAGCTGGGAACAGCTCAACCACCACTTTCCAGAAGTGCTGCTTTCTGCTGTCCAGGTGTATTTGTAGAAGATTTATGTTCACTCACTTCACAGGTGAATTCTTACTTCATTTTAGTGTTTTTCAATTCGTTGTTTTCCCTGTAGGACATTGCTTTTGCCTTATTTTGTACGTTTATAAAAATTACTGCTATAATCTTAGAAATATTTATAGGTAGATACATAAGGTTTTATTGCAGTCCTGCTCTATAATTGGTGGTTTATGGGTTCCTTAAAGAGAAGGAAAATGGTTGTTTTCAATCTATATAGTCAAGAGTTGGCAAAGTGGTTTTGTCTGTGAGTGGCTGTGCAGGGGTTTGGTTTCACTGCAGCTCTGTGCCTTCAACCTGACCAGTGACCTCAAGACCCCCTCAGATTCTCCTGGTTACCTTGGGAACCAGGAATGGCTGTATGGGTTAAGTGACCACTGCTTTCCCTGCCCTCTCCTTCAAACCAGCAGGGATGTTTTGAATTTATATTGTGTATTTGCGTTTTAGTAAATACCTAAAATACACTTCTGGGCCACCTCAGTCCTCACAACCTGAGGCACACACTCTGTACAGTTCCCCTGGGCAGGGAGGTGAAAATCATCTTTTTCCTCTTCAAATCCTCTTCCAAGTGAGGACTGCTCCCTCCGACCACTCATTATGCACAGAAACAGTGCAGAACTTCCTGTGCAGAAATGTCATCCCAAATGACAATCACAGAATACCACCGAGATATCTTCAGGGAGGAGACTGGACTACAATGCTGGGCACAATCCCAGAATTTCAGGAAAAGGGATTATTTTAAGACCAGAAAATTCTTGCCTAAGTTTCACATTGTATTTTCATTATCATGATGCTAAACGCCCTGTCTTTAAAGCAGCCTAAATTGTAATTAAATCCAGGACTCAGCCTAGCAAGGGCTCCCTTGGCTCTCATGGCTCAGCCCCCAGTCCAGCTGTGGGAGGGAAGAGGAGAGCACAGCGCTGTCACAGCCTGGGCAGTGAGAAACTACTTCAATCTTGAGTACTGCAGCAGCAAAAGTCCTCATGGAGCAAAGCTTATGAGGGAGAGGGATGTTTTGATTCCTCTGAAGTGTCTGATAATAAATTATTGGAGTACCTATAGATGAGGATCCCACTGTTAGCACAAGAGCCACTTGAAAATTAATTGTATAAAGCTGCACGCAAAAATTGGTGCTTCATTTGTGAGCACATGGAAGATGTCATCTCCTCTGTAAATGTTCTCTGAAGAATGTCCTTCTGCCCACTTGAAATGTAGCTACTTTGACAAGCTCAGCTGAAGTGTAAGAGATCCTAAAGTTCTGATATTTTTTAAAAAATCCTTGTCATTGAATGTACAACAATGTGTGAGATTTCACTTGGGAGTCTGAGGAGTGGGTCTGCAGGAATATGGGTTAGAGACAGCTGCCCAATATTTAGTGTAAACATGGGAGTTTTGTTCTCTAGATAATTTTGACATCTTTCCCTTGAGTAAAACTGCTTATAAATAAGTTTATTTACAAAATAAGTGTTGCTTTTGATAGCGTGCTTCAAGGAAGGCTTGTGGGTGACAAGTTGAGGGCAGAAGAGTGGGTGTTCAGCCCTGTTCAAGAGAGTGAGAGGTGGGAGCACTTTCAGTTGATTCATGAATTTAAAAGGACCTTTCTAGACAGCAAAAAAAAATTATCTCCTGGATGAAGAAAGCAAGTGCAATCCAGCAGTAGAAGGGAAATTGTGCTGCTGGCTGACCAAAGAACTGCCCTTTTCCAGGTGCTTCGCCTTCCCAGCCTTGCTGAGGTGCCACCCACCATCTGTCCTCAGCTAAGACCCTGTGACCAACTTGGATCTTCCTAAATTCCTCATGACCAAGAGCAGAAATTGTTTTCTGCCGCTTGAGCTTATTGAACCAGATCTGTTAACACAGCTGATACAGAATATTGATGCTGTGGAAAACAATGTAGTCTGCTTGCCTTTATTTATTTCTAACATCTGGTATTTAATATCCCACCAAATTGCTGCTATGCCAAAAGCTTTTGATTTGAACACTGGGAATTGATTTTAAACTGCCAGTAAATACAGAAATGATGGTAACAGTCTCCATTAGCCATTAATCATTTATGTCAAAGTTACTAATTTGAACTCCAGCTTGTGCAAACAACTCAGATGCTTTAGCATTTAAGCCCTGTTGAGCTGCCCAGTGACACTGCATTATTTACTGATACTGCCCTGTAGCCATTAAATCTGTCTGCAGCTCTCACTGCTGTCTGGATTTAATGCACTCCTGACTTCCTGCGCTGGGAGCATTGGGCTGGACTCACTGTTCAGGAGGAGAATTCCATCGTTTAATTCTGGAGCGCAGAGCTCCACAATAAATCCCCTCCCGAAAAAATCAGTGCAAGAAGGTAAAGATTATCAGGAGAAATGTGGCATTGCCCTGGAATTTGCACCTGCTTTTTTGAAACACACAGCTGCCTAAATACAGCAGTGTCCTCATCATGGGATTAACCCGTCGGGTTCGCCCGTGGATTTGTTGCTATAGTTCCCACAGGAATTTGTCCTGGCATGGAGGCTTGGCCAAAAGCAAAATGCAATACGTGGAGTCCCTGGCGTGTGGGTTGGGGTGAGAGACATGAGCTGAGCTGGGCGTGTGCCACGGAGCCGGGGTCTGTGCCAGCCGGGATGGGAGCCACGGAGAGCCGGGAGAGCGTGGGCACAGGTGGCACCAGGCTGCCTTCGCAGGGACCGGAGTGTTCAGGGAGCCTTGGGCTGGCATCCCTTCCCCTTTCCTTGCTCACAGCTCAGCGATGGAGATGCCCATCCCAACCCATTGGCTGTTGGAGAATGGGGCTTTGTTTTCAGAGACGGAAAGTTGGGTGCTCATTTCAGACGTACTCAGTGCAGGACAACGGGGCTGCCACTGAGCACGGGGACAGTTCTGAGAGTCTATAGCCCTTCAGAAACCCCAGTTCTTACTCTAGAGAGATTTTTTTTTTTTTTTAATCTTTTATATCCAGTTTTTACATTTCATTGTTTTACAGTGGAATACAGTTAGAATTTTTGGTGGGAATGGAAGTCCATTAAACTGGGAACTGGCAAATCTGTGAGCACCCTCTCGTGGGCTCGCAGTGAATTACAGTGTATTCCATCCTCCCAAATTTCTCTTTTTCCATGCATTTAAGTATAATTTACAGATTTTAAGACATGCAACTAGAGAAGAGTTCTTGATGCTTCACAAAATACTTGCTGTTGCAAGTCACGGAAATACAGACCAGAGAATTAAAATCTCATTCACAAGCAATTTATATTTAAAAGTGTGGAATGAGTGTCAAACTGGCATAAAGAAATTTAAATTCAGCTTGGTTTGTGTCAGGCTTTTATCCAGCATAAAACCTTGTATTTCAGACAACAGGGTTAAAAATGAGTGGACATCTTTTCTCTTTTTAGAGATATAGGTGATATGGGTAATTTATGTGACTTTGGAGACTGGGAATTTCATGTTTAGTGTGTGTTTTTTGGGATTTTTTTGGCTGTGAATATCTCTGTCCAAAACAAAGGTGTAGTTCTGTACTGTTTGGGCTCCGTAGTCCAGAATTACTTGCCCATCCTGAGTCTGATAATTCCACACATCCCATTAGTGGCTCTGGATGCAGCTAACTGTGCTACACCACCTTTTTATGTCTTCTTAAAAATAATTGGGCACTTGAACAGCAGTTGCAATTTTTCTCGAGTGACTAATGGTGAGCTTTGAGAAGGAAGTTATCCCAAGGATTTATTTCTGTGGATAAATACTAGTTTTCTCTGCCATGCCCTTGAGCATTAAGCATCCTTTTACCTTCTCTTATTCATTTTAGCAATTAGAGCTGCTCTCATTTGAGAAGCATCTCCGGTAAGCTGCTCTCCAGAGCTCTTCCAGTTGGCTCCTTCAGCTCTTCACAGGTTGGGGCCGTGGTTTTCTCGGCAGCTCAAGGCGAGAGCCGTTCCTTCGCGCATTGCTGGTGGGATCCAGCTGGGCGTGCGATGCTCCGGAGGAGCGGGGCGGGTGCCAGCTGGCCTCCCAGGGGCTCAGCTCCTCCAGCTCAGCTCCTGCCAGGCTGCCAGCTCGCAGCCCACGCTCCCCTTCCACTTCCCTAATGACAGGGAATGGAGCCTGCCTGCAGACAGGCTGGTTGCAACTGGGAGAACTGGTTTGGGTTGCAGTGTGATGGGTGCTGGAGCTGCCCTGCTCCTCAAACATTCCTGGTGTTATTTTCAGTAACTTTAACTTGTGAAAGCTTCCCTTCTCCCTGCCTGCTTTACTTATGAATGCAGAGGAGTCTTCCCTGTGCTTAACCTTCCAAGGAAATGAAGTTTGGCTTTCAATTTGCTTCCTCAAAGCCACCATCTCCAGGCTCTCCCTCCCTTTGCTGACCCTCCTCACCAGAGCAAACACTCAGTCGTCTGTCAGCTGGGCTGGGTTATGTCCTGGAATCACCAGCAGGTGATGTGGCACCTTGGTTGCTCACAGAGCCTAAATGATGGATTTGAAGCTGTATTATTACAGGTAAATGCGAGGTACAAGATGTGCTGCCATTAACTCCTGGATCCCTGATTTCCTGTATTCCAGGATGGCGTTCTTCCTGGAGGAGGTGATGACTTGCACCAAGCGTCTCCTGGAGGTGATATCTGGCTGGCTGCCTCGACACTTTTTCGGTGCAATCCTGGTTTCTCTCCCAGCTCTTGCAGTTTTTTCACACTTCACCTCTGATTTTGAAACAAATATACATGTAAGTTGTCGAACTCCTTTCCATAGTGTGACGGTTTGGAGCTAACAAAGCTTGTTGCTTGCCTGCCTTCCTCCACCTCCCTCCTGCTTTACATCTGTTTGATACAGATCCCTTGGAGGGATGGGGCTTTGTGTATGATGGAATTCCTAGTTTGTTATGTAAACACAGTCATGGTGAAAACTCTCAGACAGAAGAGGAGAGGATACCTAGAAATTCCTGCTGCTTGCTTACCTTTTTCCTCTTAGACCAAGCACTTCTGCAGGAATTTTTTTGAGATAACGCAAGTGGTTAATCTCAGGATTATTGTCTCAGGCTGGATTTGGAGTCAGAGAAGCTGTATCAGTGAACCTCAACAGTGAGGACACTATTAGTGAGGGATGCTTTGGCTTTGCAGAGTGAAAGAACTCAAAGAAAAGAGCACTTGGTACCTAGGAATGGCCATTGCAGGGGCTGTGGGAATGGTTAAAGGAATGCAATAACTGCCTTCTGAAAAGGAATGAAAGAAATTGGCATATTGAACCCAGACACAGAGATTCGTAGGGAATTCGGTGTCTTTGTTATTAAAAGCACTCAGAAGGGGAGAACAAAGGAGCTAAACATTCAGAGAACCACAGAATGGTTTGGATTGGAAGGCACCTCTTGTTCCACCCCCCTGCCATGGGCAGCGGTGAGGAGGGGGAAGAACAGTTTAATTTGAAGGCCAACTGTAGCATAAAATCAAGGCTTAAAACCTGTGAATAAAATGGCCTCAAGCTGGAGATGAAAGATTGTTTCTCTGCAGGTTTTTCTTAGGCAGCTCAGTGTGCAATCCTTCCTTCCCAGGATCTTCAGGGAATTCTGTTTCACAAAGCTCTTGCTATTTCAGGGCCCTGGGTGTAGGTAATGACCAGATCCTCTTCACTCTTCCTATTGCAGCTTATTCCTGGGTACCAGGAAGTGTTTGTTCCATGAGAATGTGTGACCACACATTTTTTGGTCCTTGCTGGTTTAAACACACATCCCGTGGTTATCACAGTCACAGGAGAGTGTGGTTGACATTCTGTTACATCCCATGCTTAAGATCATTCTGCAGCTTCTACCTTTTGGAACTTTAGTAAAGAATTTTTAAGCTGTAAACTTTTTTTTATTGTTAATTCAGTTTAATGATGGTCTTTCCCCTGCATGCTTATCAGTAAACTAACTGTACGAGTGTTTTCCTCAAGGGAAGGGAGCCGAAAACCTTCAAAATCTCTCAAATCTGTCCATTGATTTTGATACCATCCCATTCATCACCATCCTTGATCATCTCTCCAGATGTTTCAGATAATGTCAGAAAAACCACTTCATGAGTGTGTTCTCAATACAGTAGGTCAGGTTGAGTCAAAACACTTCAGGCAGCAGCAGTAAAATGGTGATTTTCATCACCAAACTGAGAATAAACTTTGCTTTCTTTCCTCTTGCAGGTGCTCCAGAGTCGTGGAGCTGTTGGCTCACTCTCCAAGAGATGTCCCAACTCGGCTTGTGCTCAGTGTTTCCACACTAACGGAGCTCTAGGAAATGGAGTCAATCTATAGAGGGTCAGGTAAGTGTCCTCCTTTACTATGACATGGTTTTGCAAAGTTTTTTTTTATTCATAGCATTTTATACCCTCCCTGGATATAAAATAATTGAAACGAAAATTACCAAAAACAGCCATGAAAAAAAAACTTTCCAAAGCCATGCATCCATAGTAAAATCCAGCACATCCTGACCCTCTATAGGCTGGCTTCATGCTGAGGCATCACTTGGAGTGAGAACCAGTGCTCTGCCACTTTAGGAGACCTGAAATGGGGGGAAAAAAGTAAGTTTAAGTTCTGGGGTTTTTTATGGACACTTCAGAAATTCCTTTTATCCGTTTTTAAGTCATTTGAAAAAACAACAGTTGTGCTTGTGGTTTAGAAATGGTGAATGATGTAAGGATTTTTCCCATACACTGTGTGCTCTCAATCACATGCTTGTTTGTTATGCCACAGGACTGCCAGGCTGCAGAGTCTGCACTTCAGCTGCACAGGACACCTAAAGGCAGAGAGAAAGGGAGAGAATGATCATTTCATGCCGTGAAAGGCAGCATAAAGCTAGACCAGAATTCCTTAATCCGAGTGTGGAGTCTCTGGTTTAGCTTGGATGGTCATGAATATTCTTGGGAAACCAAAACTGGCACATCAGCTTGAGAGTTTTGAGCACTGTGAGGTTGTACATGGGGAAATGAAGGTGCTCTGGGCAGTGCATCTGTCCTGCACTTCCTTTCCTTTATCCAGTGAAGTTGTGGAAAGGTAAAGGGGTTTTGAGATGGGGCATTTGGAACAGAAAATGTGAAATTGTCCTTTCAAATTGGCACAAGTGGTCATGTTGTCAAGTGTTACCGAGCTGCCAGTGACTGAAGCTGCCTTTTGTCACCGAGGCACATCTTTCCTTACCTGAATTCAGCCGTTACAGGACAGAGTGAGAACGTTCTCTGAGAAGTGTTTTTAACAGCAGGCAGGTGGGTGAAATTGCGTTCTGCATTTTCAATGCAATGAGATTTCAATACTCAGTTTAAAGCAGACAGAATCTAACCCCAGCAGTGGAGGGGGGGTTGCTGTGAATTTTCACCTTCTTTTTTTCCCTTTTTTGGAATAAGAAGAGGCACTGAGCTTTTGGCAAAGGTAAGCTGGAGGCGCTGGACATCGCTGAAATGATGGTGTGTGATAAAAAACTCCATCCAGGGAAAGTGGTGACAAACCACCTGTGCTAAAGGTTTTCTTGCTTCTGGAAGGAAAGATGCCCATCTTCACATGGGATCACTCACTGTGCCCATCATCCAGGCGGAGTTAGACCCTCCTCCCTGCTGTTCCCCTTTCCCTGCCGGCGTGGATGTGCAGAAGGGCCCTGGGCAGCTGTTAACTCCCCTCTCTCTCTCTGTTGCAGTACACCATGTTCATGTGTTGTGCCATTCTCATCACCATTGTGCAGTACTGTAACTTCTGCCAGCTCAGCTCCTGGATGAGATCCCTGCTGGCAACCGTGGTGGGAGCAGTGCTGCTCATCCTGCTCTACGTCTCCTTGTGCCCCGCCAGGTGAGCCTCGCCCCGCGGCTGCAGGGAACAGATCTGGGCTTCTCCCCAGGGAAACAAGGGTCTGATGCACAGGATTTTGCTGTCTGCCTTGACTTTCTCCAGCATCTCAACTTTAATGATTTTATTTCTTCTTTTTTTTTTTTTGAAGGATTTCAGGATTTTACCCTCTTCTGTGTGATGCTCTGTCCTTCCTGATGTGTTTCTAGGACACAGTTACAGACCCACAGAATTGCCTTTCACCACTAGTTTGAAAACCTATTTTATTAAGGAATTTCCCAGGTATTTGGTGGTGCCAGAGAGCCCAACTGCTCCCCAACACCCCTCTGGATTTATTTTTGCCCTTTGGAGCAACGTATCCTTCCACCTACTTCCTCAATGCATTTTCCAGTGTGGAAGGCAGGTGCTTAGGTTTAATGGGATCTAATACCCAGTTCCATTCTCAGTTTCCTGCCTTTTCAGAGGACTCTGCAGAACAGTAACCAGGGGGATCAAGATAATGCAGTTTCTGTGCAATAACCTTAAGTTTTTCCAGTTTTCCTCTGATAAACAATTTTCCACAAGGAGAACTTGGTTGCAGTATTCTCCTGCTATTTTCTTGCCAAGAGAGTCAAGGGGGTCCTTCCAGCCTTATGTTCCTGTTGGCAAAATTTTGTAATCGACTTGTACTTCTCAGTGGCTTAAGACTCTCTCTTGGGATGGACTTAGCAAGGTCTTCTCCTCAGTTAGTCAGTTCCTCTCCTTCAGAGACCTGGTGAAAAACATGAAAAAACCCCCAAACAAACCAAAAAGAGTTTGCAGATGCATGTTTTAGTGAGTATTTATCTTTAATTCCCTCTTTAAGTGTCTTCAGTCGTCTCTTTTAATCTTGATCAAATTTATATTAAAAAAAAGTGAGAATAAAAGTCACCCATACTCCTGTTCACGTCTGTGATTTGAGGTGGCTGTAAGGGTTGAAGGGAAGAAGTTCTGGGAAAAAAATATCCTGGAGCTGGAGTCAGTTGACAAAGTATCTCTAGATCATACTGACTACAGAAAAATCCCTTTCTTGTCTGTCTGCAAAGGACTTGGACAAGGAGGGCAGAGGAGTTCTCTCCAGCTTCAGTGCAGAAAAGGAGTGTTTGGGTTCTGGAGCCTCCCTTGTCTCCTCATGGATTTGTCCCATTGGGTTCAGGTTCCCGGTGAAACCATCATCGTCTGTCCCTCAGCACTGAGTGTCTCTCCCAGTCACAAAGACTTCTCCCCTCAGCTTTTCCCTTTGTAGCACTGGTACTTTCACTGGCCAGACACAGCTTCACTGAGAATCATGGAATCACAGAATCCTTGAGGTTGGAAAAGCCCTCTGAGACCATCGAGTCCAGCTGTTCCCCCAGCACTGCCAGGGCCACCAGTGACCCATGTCCCCAAGTGCCACATCCACATGGCTTTTAAATCCCTTCAGAGATGGGGACTCCACCACTGCCCTGGGCAGCTGTGCCGGGGCTTTTGCTGAAGACAGTTTTTTTTCCCTAATATCCATCTAAACCTCCCCTGGCTCAACTTGAAGCCATTTCCTCTTGTCCTGTCACTTGTTCCCTGGGAGCAGAGCCCAACCTCCACCTGGCTCCAGACTCAACCCCAGGTTTGGTTTTCCAGGGGAATTAGTGGAGAGCAGACCCTTGATGCTGTTTCTTAATTCCCTGGTTGCTCTTCTCTAATTCCCCCCCGCAGGAGTTCCTGGAGCTCCTTCCCTCCCTGCACAGAGCTCCCTGGGGGTTCCTGGCAGAGCCTCGTGAAAGGGTATTGGAATATACTCCTGGACAAGCTCTGTGGTGAGACTTTGTGCAGAAAGAAAGACACAGAGCTGGGGATTTCCCCTGCATTTCAACTTCATTAAGGAACTGGGAATGGCTTTTCCAAAGCTGAGAGGTGGAGTGTTGCTGTTGTTGCTGTTGTGTCAGGTCACAGCATCAGCTTTTGCTGAGTGCTAAAGGGGCTCTGTGAATGTTAAGAAACCCCATTATCTTAATAAATGTCACTAATGATGGTGTATTTTCACCTGTGGTATGAACAGCAGTGACCATTAATGGGCAAAGTTCAGAAATCATGGAATATGTTGTTATTTCATCCCTCAAAAAGAAATATTTCAAGTAATAGAGCTGTTCAACTGCAGGTCTGAAAAGGGGATTGATAGAATTAATCCTGAACAAAAGTAATACAGATTTAGTTAGTGAAACCCATTACTTCACTTTGTTAACAATCATCTTTTTGTTTGTCTCTTGCCATGATTCTGATAATATTTTTTGTCACAGTGGCAATTGCAGCCCCGTCTGCACCACAGACAGATCCATTCTGCAGTTTTACTTCCTTTTCCAGTTGTAACTAATCCTGAGAGTTTGATACTCTCTTACTACTTGATTGCAGTAGAGAAATTGTAACACAAGTAAATAAGAAAAGTGCTCAAACTACTTATTTTCTCTAATGGCATCTTCAAAAATAGGTTATGTGTTTGTTAGGGTTTGAGGGATTTTTCAGGTTAGGTTTGGTTTTTGGGGGGTTTTTTGGTTGGTTGGTTGGTTGGTTTTGTTTTGTGTTTTGGTTTGGGTTTTTTTGTTTGGAGAGGTTGGGGTTTGTCCTTTTGTGTTTTATTTTTAAAATCTTTGTGCTGTGTGCTCACATAAGATGAAGGCATTACAGAGTCTTAGAGTTCTGGGATTGCTTTTCCCCATTTCCCAGGTAAGATGGGATTGTTTAACAATTACTTACTCCAGGCATCATGAAGTTCAGTTTCCCTTTACAGGGATTTGCGTCTCTGGCTGGTTCCTTCTTCCAAGCAGATAAGTCATGTTCAGACAATGTTTGTGTGAAGCTGCTCGGGTCTGCAGTGCAGTTATTGGTCTGTGTAACAGAGAAGTTTAAAATTCTGTCTGAAATGCTGCGGGATGGTTTGTTTATTGCTTTAACTTTCCCTCTGAAATCAGTGCTTTTTTCATTTCAGCTCCATGGAAACTCCTCACCTAGATTTGGCACAAAACTTCAGGTAAGCTTCATATAAAACTACCATCTTTATATTTAGGAATAGAAACATTTTCAGTGAATTATATGGAGCAAAACTTTGCATCCATAGTAATAACTTGGGAATTCAACAAATTGGTTCAAGTTGTGTTTAAGCTCCTCGTGTAATTTCCTTTACAGATGACTTGGGCATGACCAAAACTCATCAGGGCTGGTGCTGCAGTCACAGAGTTGTGTAATGATATTTTCTCCTTCAATTGAATTTCTAGGAAATAGAACTATGGAGGAGCTATTTAAAACAGCATCTGTTTTTCTGGTAGCAGCAGTTTTTAGAGCATTATCTGTGCACCACGAGCTGTTTATTTGATTTCCTTGGCTGATTTGCACCATTCAGAAGCAGTGTGAGTTGGATGCTCTCACAGCTGGGCAGGTGAGAATTCCCTGGTGTAGAGGAGCTTCCTCTGGAAAAGCTGGATGTGCAGCCAGCTGCCTTCCCAGGATGGGCTGTGACAGTCTGGGCCTGGCTGTCACCTCACCTGGGCAGAGCAGGGAGTCATAAAACTTGAGAGCAAAGGAAATTTTAGCTTCCAGCCTTTCAAAGCAAAGAAAAATCCCTTCCCGGGTTGTTAATGGCCCCTTAAAATAAATGTGTTAAAGATTCACTCTGGTTATTTCAGGGTCGAGTTTCTCATGGGTTTATTACAAGTTTTTGCAATACCATTTTTAAGTGTTTTCACTGGTCTTTGGTATTAGACAAGTCTGTGTTTGCTAATTGCAAATTTGGGGGCAATATTTGGGCCATGTTGGGTTGGATTGAACTGGGGAGCTGGTAAGGCACCTAAAAGGGGTTTCCAGAGGCATGTTGCTTTTCCTGGAGGATTTGTCAAAACAAAATTGCTTTTTAATTACTCTCATCTCCAAAAATACTGTGGTAGTTCCGAAAACACGTGGGGTTTAGTACAGAGGGATGAGAACTGTGTTTCTTTGGGTATTTCTTCACCAAGGACTCAGCATTTACTACAGTGTTGGGGTTTGGGGGGCTTTGGCTTTTCTTATGTGGGTTTTCCTTTTTTCTGGTTTTGATTCATGAAAGATAAGTTCATTTTTGCAGCAGAATTCCAGTTCATTGAATCCAGAATGGAAATTGAAAGCTGAAAGAATAGAGGAAGCTTTTTATTTTTTGTAAACATTAAAGTGTGGTGATCACTCCATTAGTGTCTTAGGATCAGCCTGAGTTTGGATTCTTAGTGTTTTGGTCTTTTATTTTTAGTGTTTTGTTTTTAGTTTGTGAAGCTTTTGTGCTGCTCAGAATTACGAACCTCTTCCCCAGCAGCTCAGCAGGCTCCTGGCCAGCTGCTGATCACCGATCAGTAATTCATCCTGCCTTAAATCACTGACAGCTGGGTCTTCCCCTCAGTGACAGAAATCTGTGAAAAGATCACCTGTCAAGCATTGTTTTCCTGCAGATACTTTTCTTCCATAAATATGTAACTTCTCACTCATGACAGGTGAAGGTGAGAGTTGCTGAGGACCAAACCGTGGAGGTGTCTCTTGTGAGCGGTGTGGAGTGAGCTCTGCCTCCTTTGCAAGGCTTGGCTTGTGATCTGAAGGCCAAGTAAGGCAGTGACCAAATTATCTCACTCATTAAACATTTCTAAACCTCATTTTTCCCTTTTTATTAGGATGTTGTCTGTGCTCCTTCAGGTGGGGAAGAGACCCATCCTGCTCAGCACTGCCCTTCAGTCCAGCTCCCCTGGCCTGATCCTGCCCAAATTTGTACATTAACAAATATTGGAAGTTGAAAGAGAGAACTTGGAGTTAATCCTGTTCTATTTCTACCATTAAACAGAATTTGGCTTCTTTTTTCAGGGCTCTTTTGCTGTATATTGTTGTACACCACATTCCTAGAGTACAGAATTTCCCCTTTTTTCTGGTGATGGACTAATAAGAAGGTGAAACTCTCTTAGCCTAACAAAATTTTTGCTGCACCTTTCTGCCAGAATTAAATAGATCAGGTTCCTTGCTTACCCCACTCACCACAAAAGTTTTCCTGTGTTCTCAGAGGGCTATACAAGCTTATGTTTTCCTTTAATGAGGTTGTTCTCTTTCCTTGATCAAGAATAGAGATAATATTAATGTTGCCTGGGAAGAGAGACAGTAGTAATGGTAATGAAGTCCTAGCACAGAGTTCATCTCTGGACTGTCTGTAAATAAAACTGTGGAGTTTGCCTTGTTTTCCAGGCAGCCCAGTTCTTCAGCCCAAAGGATACAACCATGATCTTTGTCTTATAAGCAGGAAATACTTCTCATCTTCATTCCTTCCTCACCTCAGGTGGGATGTGTCACTTTCCAGCATGGCTGCTCAAGGGGGAACAGCAGTGGGCCACTTGAGTGGAGACTGAAATTACCTGGTTCTAGGGAAGGGTTTATAGGAATCCACTGCTCGTTTTTCATGGAAAGCAGCAGTTTGATCCCCTTTTCCACACCGTTCCTCCCTTGCATTCCTCTCTCAGGTTTAGCAGGCAGAGGCATCCTCTTTCAATATAGCGAGATATCCAAATCCAAACAGGGGTTACTGGCTCGGAAACAAACTGGCTTTCCAAAAAGCTCTGTAAGTGGAAAGCCATTATCTTTATGATTTGTGATCAAGCCAAAGGAGATTCTATCTCCAGAGTCTCACTTGTTCCGTGTTCACAGCCTGGATGGAGGTGCCAAGTTAATAGTGAGAGGGCTGTGCCGGGCAGCATTTCACCAGTTTGAGTTAAAGAAACATTGTCAGCTCAAGATTTCAATTTGAATGACTTTTAAAATCAGTTTTCTGCTGCAGGACTTCATAAAAAGTAGAATTGAGAAAGGTTGGGGAGGGGGTTGATCCTTTCTGTTGGAGCTGTGGGGGAGTTTTTCTTCTTTTCGTTCCAAAGGGTGACTCCAGGTCATGGCTGCTACCTGCGGGAGGTGATTTACGGTCCTGTAGGTCCTGTATCCTGGTCACTGCAGCATCCACAGACCAGATTTCCAAATGAGGATGATGCAGTCGCTCTCTCCTTCAGGCTGGAATCAGGGCTCTCCATACGCATGCACATCGGGATAAAAATGCCTGCTCTGGAGAAGCCACTGCACCTTCTTTTTGGGATCCCACCCCATTCCCCCATTAATGAAAGGAGGGCAGTGCACAGTGAGTCACTCCCTGCACATGCACATCTCAGGGCTGGAGCCCGCGTGGCCAACGAGGTCAGGCCACGCTGAGCACATCAAGGAGAGCTCCCAGGAGCCAGTGCTCCAGGAATGGAGAATGGGAGGCAGCAGCTCCTTCCCTAAAGGCAGATCTTGCCTTCCACTGTTCCTGATGGAACGTTTGTGGTGCTCGCCTAATTCACTGAAGGGGAGTTAAAGTACTTTGAGGAGTGTTTTGTACAACAAACTGTAAATAAAAAGCCTTTAATGACTTAAATAAATCCCTGTGGCAGGAATGTCTGACGTTAGAGTGGATTATCTGGATCGGACTCGTGCTCTCAGAGAAAAGACTTAGTCATTGCTCAGATCCTTTCGTGGATCTCTGCCCACAAGATGTGTGAAATAATGAACTCAGATTCAGAGAAAAACCTGAATTGTGCTCCTTATTTCGGATTCCTTCCTCACTTTCCCAACCTCTTCTTATTTTCCAAGATCTTTTCTCTTACCTACCCTCCCCTCATTTTGTTTTATAAGCGCATCAAGCTGGGAGGGCATTTTGTCACCTCCAGAATAGGTAGCAAGGATTGTATTTCAGGTCTTTTTCCCTTCTGGTCATTAATTATGGAATCATTTAGGCTGGAAAAGACTTCCAAGATCAGAGAATCATAGAATATGCTGAGTTGAAAGGGACTAACAAGGATCATCGAGTCCAACCATTAACCCAGCCAAGGCCATCACTAAACTATGTCTTTGTCTTAGTCTCTGACTTGTCTTTCAAGGGAGGAAATAAACAGGTTCATAACAGAGGTTGTGTTGAGAATAAGGGAGGAAGGAGTGTCTTGGTACAGCAACTACAGGAACCTGGTGGTGGGGCCCTACTTTGAGTTGAGACATCTCCTCCTTTCGTGATCCCCTTGTGAAGAGGGAATAAAATGAATATACCTTCACTTCTCCTGGGAGAAGTGTATTTGTGGTGGAAAACAAAAGAAGTAATTTCCAATGTAATCTGTCCTATCTTTCATCTGAAATTCAACCTGCACACTCTATATTGTAAATATTTCGCTCACAGGAAGCTTTTTTCCCCATAGGCTTTCTGTGAAAAAAGTTAATAGATACAAAGACTGTGGCACAGAGAAATGTTTTTGGATATGGAGCACGTTCATCTGTCTCACAGCTGTGCCGTGGTTTTGTTTCATCAGACTTTTCTGTCAATCAAGTATTTGAGAATCAAACTCAGAAAAAGAAACTGTGCCTGTAAGTTCAATTCTAAAATATTTCCAAAGTGGAAGCCTGTTCCCCATGGACTTTAAGCAACAAAATTAACTGAGAAATGTTTTCATACGTTACAATAAAAAATTCAGCCTTCTCTTCTTGAGCTGTTGCTTCCGTTGTGCTCTGAGTTTTAATCCCTCTCTGCCTTCCCAGAGAAATGCAGGCAGGTGCTGAGTATGGATTCCTTTCTGTCTCTCCAGGAGAAAGGTTGATGTGATGCTTTCCCTTTTCAAACCATCTCTTAACTTGAAACACTCGAGCGCATGTCTGCTCGTATCAGATCTTAAGCTTTGGCATAATTTTATCCAAAAAATGCAGTTGGATCCCTGTGGAAATGACTGCATGCCAAGCTGGCTGCGTTTAGCCTTCGCTTCTGGGATTGCATTGGTGGGGCCTTCTCAGATTCAATTTGTGTCTTTGCATCTCTCCAGAAAGTTGAGATTGGGGAGTGCAGATGTCTCCTCGTTCAGGGTGGTTTGGCACTGGCAGATGCTCCATCAGTGCCTCATAATCTGCACAGGCAGGCAGAGAACTGTTGAAGGAATCTGAAATATTGCTCCCAGTCTATGGCAGACAGGAATTTTTGATTATTTTATGTAATCTTGGCACTTTGAGAAACTCTATCTCTCCACCATGAAGAGCTTAAGTGGTTTTATCATAGAAAAGATGTCAGCACAGAGCTGCATGTTCTCCACTTTCTTGCAGTTTATAGAACCACAGGATAGGTTGGGTCAGAAGGACCTTAAAGCTCATCCAGTTCCAACCCCCTGCCATGGGGATTCTCCACGACATGTCTTTTGCAGGGTTGTCTTCTTCCAAACCCTTCGTGTGTAGCATTAAAGGCACATGGCAAAGGTTCGTGGTCCTTGATGAGGACACAAGGGAAAAGCACAGGAGTGTAAAGCAGCTGATTCTGAATATTGGAGGTAATAAAAAATACAAAACCAGATAAATTCCACAGAACTCACACACACCCCCACATACAGACATTCAGTGCACTCAGATACCTAAACACATACACAGGTACATATTTACATGCAGTGCTTTTAGTTATTTATTTAGATATAATGATAACTGTTTCCTTGGTACAGTCATTAAAACAGGACTGGACAACTTCTGTGCCCCTGAACCTGAGAATAAGGAAATACTTGGTGGGTTTAAGGATGCACTCAGTGAGTTTAAGAATGAAATTAATTCTCTGGCGTTTTCTTAACAGCAGATGAAGTTCTCAATGCATATTTTATAATTTAGTATGTAACTGCACTTCCCACACTTCCTTTTCCAGCAGAGGATTTCTAACTGTGGAGCAGGGATGGCAATGCCCTAACTTAAAACGCATCTGTGTGTTCTCCCCTTTGTGCAGCTCCAGAAAGAGCCTGTGCAACAGCTCGGTGCCGAGTGACACGAAGCGGCCGGCGGAGCTGATCGGTCAGGAGGTGGTTCTGGTGTCCTTCCTGCTGCTCCTGCTGGTCTGGTTCCTGAACCGGGAGTTCGAGGTCAGTTACCGGCTGCACTACCACGGCGACGTGGAGGCCGATCTGCACCGCACCAAGATCCAGAGCATGAGGGATCAGGCTGACTGGCTGCTGCGGAATATTATCCCGTACCACGTGGCTGAGCAGCTGAAGGTGTCCCAGAGCTATTCCAAAAACCACGACAGCGGCGGGGTGATCTTTGCCAGCATCGTGAACTTCAGCGAGTTCTACGAGGAGAACTACGAGGGTGGCAAGGAGTGTTACCGAGTCCTGAACGAGCTCATCGGGGACTTCGACGAGCTGCTGAGCAAACCCCACTACAGCAGCATCGAGAAGATCAAAACCATCGGGGCCACCTACATGGCGGCGTCGGGGCTGAACACCTCGCAGTGCCAGGACAGCAGCCATCCCCACGGGCACCTGCAGACCCTTTTTGAATTTGCCAAAGAAATGATGCGGGTGGTGGATGACTTTAACAACAACATGCTGTGGTTTAATTTTAAACTCCGGATCGGCTTTAACCACGGCCCCCTCACGGCCGGGGTGATCGGCACCACCAAGCTGTTGTATGACATTTGGGGGGACACTGTGAACATCGCGAGCAGGATGGACACCACCGGCGTCGAGTGCCGCATACAGGTGAGTGAGGAGAGCTACCGCATCCTCAACAAAATGGGGTATGACTTTGACTACAGGGGGACAGTCAATGTGAAGGGGAAGGGTCAGATGAAGACCTACCTTTACCCCAAGTGCATGGACAACGGGATCGTGCCACATCACCAGTTGTCCATATCTCCAGACATTCGGGTTCAAGTGGATGGCAGCATTGGGCGGTCTCCGACAGATGAGATTGCCAACCTGGTGCCTTCTGTACAGAATTCTGATAAGATAGCCCACGGCACAGATAACTCAGAAGCCAAGGACATCCTTCCTTCCGCCAAGAAGCTCCAGAAAGATGCAGCGAAGGCAGAGGAGAGGTGCAGGTTTGGCAAAGCCGTGGAGAAGGATGACTGTGAGGAAGCGGGGACTGAGGAGGTCGATGAACTGACAAAGCTAAATATCTCTAAGAGTGTATGATGAACTGTCAGAGTTGCATGAAGTGCTCTGTCCATAGAAACACACAGACTTTTGCAATTGGCAGTTTTCTTTTTCAAGAGAGACCTTCTCCACACCTGGGTTGTACGTTTGTGTTCTTTTCAGCGCCTGGGGCTGTGTGGATCATGGCTCTTCAGGGCTTGTTTTCATCCATCTTTCTCCTCCATGCCCCAGATCACATCCCAAGCTCCCCAGCTCCCTGTGCAACCATCTTACAGCTGAGTAGAGGATATTAAGTGCCTTCAGATATACTCCATTGGACTCCCTGTCAAGGTACAGAGGCCCCAAGTGAAATCATAGCTTTGGGTATTTATCTAATTTTAAAGAAAAGAAAAGCTGTGGTTATATCATTTTTATTGTTGTTTCTCACAAAACACTTTTTTTGGCTAATGCAACTCCTTGGGTTTTTTATATCTCTCGGAACAATGTTTTACTGTTATCAGACCTTTTGTATGTAACACACAGACATGTGCATGTATCTACCATATGAGACTGCTATAAAGTGCCAGTAACGCACCACTAGAATGTCTGGGCGAGGGGTGACACACTTTGGGTCGGGCTGGAGGGGGAGTTGTGCCGTGGCTCAGCCTTTAGTTAGGGCGGGAGGAGCAGCTGCTGTCGTTCTGTTCTCCTTTCCCGATGCTTTCTGCAGCCTCCATGTGCCATCGTGTGCTTTGGATACACTTTTTTTCCATATAGCCAATGAGTTACTGATACATGGGAACGCAAGGAGGGTTGGGACAGTGCCAGCTCTGGGGACAGGTTTCCAGAAGCAGAGGAGAGACCACGGGAGTGCTGCAGTTCAGGGCTGCCGACTCCTTACGCGGCTCAGTGGGTGAAGGTAGGTGACATCGGTGTCTCTGAGCTGATTGGAGAGAGAGGGAGAGAGAAGCAAAATAAATGTTTTGGGAATGCCTTTATTTATTTATTTATTTATTTTATTCCCGTTCGGTTTTGGGGTTTTTTAAAATTTCGTTTGGGAATTTTCGCGTGCAGAAGAAACTGGGAGAGATGAATTGTTCATGGGTTTAACAGGAGTAATAAGACAGTGTTTGAGCCTCTTTGAACTACCAACCACTGTGAGGATGTTACCTTAGGCAATATTTGTTTCCAAGCTGGCGACACTTCGGAAGCCACCAGACACAGTTGAGTATCCCAGCTTCCCTCCAGGCTGAACCAATGGTGCTGCACAATATTTTTCAGGATTTTTCCACACATACACACACTGTGCTTTTGCAGCAGGGAAGAGAACAGCATGCTCCCTTCCTGCTGCTGAAAGCAGGAATAGGGAAAATAGTCCTTGTAGTGAGAAGCACAATTATTTCCCAGTCCTGCGGATGACTCCATGCAGGTCCCTGGGAGCAGAGGCCTATGGGAGCCCAGGAGCTGCTTGCACAGAGGGAACTGCGGGACTGGGGGCTTAGGCTGTGCCAGTCTGCCCTCTGCATGCTTCCACCACCTCCCTGTCTGGTGTTTGATGCCCTGCTGTGGATCATACTGACCATTCAACTCTTCTAGTTCCGCCAGCTCCCTCTGACACAAAATAAAGTGAAAGGATTTTTATGCCCAAAGGAAGCTGATCATCCAGAGAAGAGCTGGGGAAGGGCTGTGCTGCACTGGCTGTGTGGTGCTGGGGACTCTGAGTCTTTCCATCTGAACTCGAGTCAGAATGTATCGATTCTTCTTACCCCCATGTGAGTTTGGGGTATGCGTAATCAATATATCCAATGTGGAGTTCCTGTTCTGCTGGTGGAGATCCATCTCCGCTCCACGTTCAGCACGGAGCCCTTGAAGCCTCTGTCAGATGTGAGTCTGTGGGATTTCTGGATCTCAGTTAAACAGAGCTCTGCATACTGGTCCTGCAAAGCTGCTGTTTATGCATGTCAGTATTCCATTTGATAGGAAAGCTGTTCAGAATTAATCTTCTTTACTCAATCTGCCAGCACACAACAAACCAGGGGATCCTCACCCCCAAATCCCTGTGCCACAGATGCTGTTGCCTGTTTGGAGGCTGTTCCTGATGGGCAGCAGTGTGAGGTGGTTGTGAGTGTACAGTTTTCCAGGAGCTTCCTTCTCCCTAGGTTACAACTCCCCCCTCCCTGTGGTAGATTGCACTTCCAACTTTCAGGTAGTAATTCTGCAAATACCTCTTGCATCCAAAGAATGTATTCCTGAAACCATTGTTAGGGTTCTTGGTTCAGTTAAGATGTGTCAGTATTACTTTTCCTACAGTCAAGGAGCTAACATGATCCAGAATTGTTTACATGCCTTCTAGTGTTACGTTACTGTCTCAGAGTCGTTCCAGCCTTTCTCCCTGTCACTTCTTCCTCCCAGTTTTATAGACCCTGCCCATCCTTGCTCTCTCCCTGCTCAGCTGTGTGCAAGGGCAGAGCTCAGTCAGGATGTGCTGGCTCCTATCACTGCACAATAACCAAACCTCCACCAGCCCCAGCCCTGCTCCCCGGGAGAGGCTGGCAACCTGTGGTTAAACCCAAAAGGAAAAGGTGCTGGAATGGGACCCCGAACCCAAAGCACCTTCCTCTTCATTGTTCCAGCACTTCAGGATGCAAAATCCCCCTCCTCCAGCCTCTAAAGTACTCAAGGCTCCCATGCTGCCATGGTGTGGGGCTGCAGGAGTATTGTTGGGTTTGTGGGAACATCCGAATACCAAACCCCAAACCCACCAGGGCCTCTCTTTGTTGGCACTAAAGCAAATAAAGGTACCAAGGACAGCAGCACTGGTGGACTCTGAAATCAAGGGCTGTTGTCTGCTCTGGAAACTGCCTGTGATGTTACTCTGCCTTAACTCTGGATTGGGAACAGAGTCCTGATGGGTGACCAGTGGTGCCCTGTTTGCTCATTGCCAGGACAGCAGCAAGAATCCCACAGCTGAGGCTGCGGGGCTGCCAGGGGTTCAATCTCTTTAGTGCAGTGCAGTAACCAAATCAAGAAGTTCGGTTCTCAGTGGATGGTTTGGAGGGGGAGATTTTCCAGGCACAAGGAGGTACCTGTTTGTGTTGTAAACCAGTGCGAGCTGAACCTTCACACTTCCCCTTACGCTTTTGAAGATTTACCCTGACACAAAAATGACTCCGGGGGCATTTCGAGCAGCTTTGTGTGGCTCTGCTGCAGAATCCTGACACGTGTGCTGGTGGGAGGCCACAGGCAAAGTTCACTCCATTAATATCCCTGTGGTGTGCGTGCTGTTGGTGCCAGCAGTGCTGTCAGTGAATGTGGGGGGGTTGGCCAGGTCCCCAAGGGTTTATTCCACAAGGACAATCTGTGTGTGGCTGCGCTTCCAATCTTTAGGGTGGTTTAATGGCAGTGATTTAAAAATGGTCCAGAGAAGGGGACTGGGGAGATTGCTGAGTATTTGTGAGCCCTGTGTTGCCTTCTGCCACTTGTGGCACCTGCTCCAGAGTGCAGAGTGACAAGGAGTGCATAACGTATTGTAGGCAGTGAGGTCTTAACCAGCTGCTGACACACCAAAATGCTTTTTCCTCTCGGCTGCTCCTGTGAGAGATTTCTCATTGAGAACCAGGTAAATGGTGTCCCCATTGATTAACTTCTGGCATTAGGATTTTGAGAAGGATGGATTTGCCTCTTACTGCCCAGGATTTGAGGCCATTCTCCTTTGCTGGAGGTCACATGAGCACTGCGAGCAGGGTGGGACAGTGCCACTGTCTGGCTGCAGCTTCTGCCGTGTCCTAGGAGTGACAAAATGAGAGGAGGAAAGGATGGATTCCCCAAGGGCTTTACAGAAAACATAAGTACTGGGATAGTCTTCCTTGAGGGCTAAAACACAGAAAGAAGGTGCCCAGAGGAAAACTGAAGGGAGCTCCAAACCAAACCCTGTACCCAAAGCAGCTTTAGCTAAAGAGTTTATTCCTGAGAAAAAGGCCAAGTTTTTAGGGTTTCTGGCATTTTAAAATTGCTAACTCTGACCTCTTTCTAGAACTTTCATTCTGAATACAGCAAAGGGTGTTGCAAGTCAAGTCACGTCACATCTCCAGAGGCTGAGGGTGCCTGAGGTCGGCTGTAATGCATTTGGCTTTTTAAATCTGCACCTTGGCTTGGGGGGTTTCTGCCAAATTTAAAGACCCTGTTTTCTCCCTTCTTCCCTGCTGTGGTCTCATTCGCTCCATCTGGATGGGAGCCTCCCTGCTCCTCACCTTTGGGAACCTGTGTCTTCCTCGTTGCACGGCAGCACCTGAGCTGAGGTCACAGCTCCGGGTGCTGCTGTCGCTGCTGGTGCCTCCCTGTGTCCTGAGGAAAGGACAAATTGTGTTTGCTTGGATGTCCTGGTCCACTTTGCCTGGTCACAGCTGCAGCTTCCTCCTCGTGGTGTGGTGACAGAAGATACAGAAGAGGCACTTCCCTGCAGTTAATTTAAGAATTAAATTTTAAAATGCAGTTATTGTTTATTGATGTGATTTTTCCAGTTTCTGGAAATGCCACGGGTGGTTTGACTGTAAGTACAGAATGATTTGCATGTAGGAGCAGTCAAGGTGGAGGTGCAGGGATGACCCAGTGCCATGGCACTGCCATCTCAATGCCCAGGCAGCTGTGAAAAGCCTGCTGAAGTCTCAGAGTAATGCTGAGACTAGACTGGCTGCTTGTGGAACATCAGTTTGGGCAAGAAAGTAATTTGCTCCAATGTTTTTCTCCTTTTGAGTTCTCTCTGCAGGCTGTAGCAGTCCTTGGTTTGTTTCCTGGGGTAAGACTTGAATTGCTGTTTGCTGTTGCTGAGGCTGAACGGTGAAGGCAGTGGCAGTGGGATTCTGCAAAGTCCTATTAAAAAGTTGGAATTAGTAACCATTACACACTGATTCCTGCAGGCCCTGGAGCTGTTTGAGTGCTGCCATGGTCTGAAGGTGTTTCAGTTCAGAGCTGTGGGTAGGACAACGTGTCCTGGTTTGGCCCCATGTGGTAATGTGCTTCCAGCTCTAGAGTTGGGGAGACAAGGAGAAGGGAATGTGGAAGGAGCTTTGGGTGGTTTCAAGGGCTGATCTCTATGTCCAGGTGTGCTGGAGAGGAAGGTGTCTCAGGTGTGAAGCAGAGCCTCGGCTTCCCAAGCTATTCTTGTTTTCTGGGGTCAGGGGACCAGAGAGCCTTAAAATGGGCTGATTTTATTAAAATCTGCATTAACACCACCCTTTGAACTCTGTCCAGAGAGTTTTATTGGTGAAAGTCAGACACCAGGAGCTTATTGCCTTTGTCTTCTTTAAAGAATTTATTTAAAATCAAATATCAGGCTCTGTAGAGGTTGAAGGAGAAAATAAAATGGGTGGAGTGTGTCTTGTCTTGGCAGCGGTGCAGTTTGAGGGCGCCATGAGAAGGAGCTTTGAGGTGCTTTGCAGACACTGGGTTAAAGCTGTGGTAGAAAAAAAATACAAATATTTTGTATATAATCTTTTTCAAGTCTTTCTGATGTGAACTGAACTTCTGTCTCAGCCCTGATAAGGGGCTGGGCTGTACAACACGGACAGAACTGCTCCTTGCCTTTGGGAGTCAATATTCGCTTGGGAGAATTGGTTTGGACAGAACAGATTGGTGGGAGATATTTAAAGCCTTTTTTTCCCCCTGATCCCTTACTGTAGCTGCTAGACATTTGCTGCCCTAACCCAGCCGCCCAGCCCGAGGCTGGCCAGGAGCTGGAGGCAGATGCTCAGAGTCTTCCCACACACCTGCTCCAGAGCTGGAGTTGCACATCCTCCTCAGGAGCTGTCCCACGTGCCAGTCTCCACGCTGGAGATCAGTGTCTGAGGAAGCACTTGATGGTGTTTTACTCTTCTGGAACAGCCCCGAGGCCACTGTCAGCCTCTCCTGTCTCAGCCTTGGCATTGTTTACTCTGTTCTCTCCCTGTTTGTTGCGTCACTGCAACAATTTCACAGAATCCAAAAACAGTTTGGGTTGGAAGGGACCTTAAAGCTCAGCTCATTCCACCTCCTGCCTTGGGCAGGGACACCTTCCACCATCCCAGGCTGCTCCAAGCCCTGTCCAACCTGGCCTTGGGCACTGCCAGGGATCCAGGGGCAGCCACAGCTGCTCTGGGCAGCCTGTGCCAGGGCCTCCCCACCCTCACGGGGAAGGATTTCTCCCCAATATCCCATCCAGCCCTGCCCTCTGGCAGTGGGAAGCCATTCCCTGTGTCCTGTCCCTCCATCCCTTGTCCCCAGTCCCTCTGCAGCTCTCCTGGAGCCCCTTTAGGCTCTGAAAGGGGCTCTGAGCTCTCCCTGGAGCCTTCTCTCCTCCAGATGAGCACCCCCAGCTCTCCCAGCCTGGCTCTAGAGCCGACAGACTCCCACCCTCGGGGAATCTCCGTGCCCGTAATGGGTTTTAATGTCCAGAAATTGCAGCATTCACTGAATTGAAGAACTGCAGAGAAGGTCGTGGCTGGGAACGGTTTTAAGTTCCCGCTCTCTTCAGTGATGCTCTGACCAGTTTGTCATCCAGGTGCTTGCTGGATGTGTGGTGTAATCCAGTGCCACCACTTGCATGTCACTGATTTGGCCATCGATTCTCAAATCCTCCTTCAGATGAGTCAAAACAAAGTGACTTTTTCAAGTTTTTCCTTGTTTTCCTCCCTCAGTTACACATCTTCACTTGTTTCTACCTTGGTGCATCAGCTCCATATTAGTTTGGAATTGAAGATGGTTTGTATCGATTTGTGCTGAGAGATACAACGCAGGGCAGGGAAGGACATGGCACGTGGTCCATCTGTGGGTGTGCTCGGGGGGAAATGCCTCTTTAGTGGCTCTGAAGCTTTGCCTTTACCAGGTGAGCCCGGAGCTGTGTTTAGGGTTTATTTCGAGTACTGGCTGTACCCCTCCATCGTGTCCAAAGGAGGGGGTGGCAGGACTGCCAGCTCTGCTCTGCGTCGCTGCCTCAGCCATGGTTTGGCCACTGCACAGGTACTGGCACAGTCCCACTGGCAGCAGCAGATGTTCCAGGAGCCCCCAGTCACCAGAGTGACCCTCCCCAATTTAATTGCTTCTAGTTTCAGAGCCCATGCTGAGATAGAGATACATAATATATATGCTGAGACAGAGACCTGTTACACCCTACTGCGAGTACAGCTTTAAACTTCCAAGGTAATAAACTCTTCAAAGCCAAGAGCCTTAAGAACTCTAACGTGTGCTGAGACAAGAAACACAGTTCTGAGTTTGTGCTGAATATTTGGGAATTTTTCCTGCTCAGTGGCGGGTGTCTCTGGTTTGCAAGGAGGCAGCAGCCATATCCAAAGATGACAAGGACCTTGGCCAGCCTCACCCAGTTCCCCAGGAACAGGTAAACAAGCTCCCCCCTTGTGCTCTCAGGAAAGTCACCTCACTGCCCAGTGCCAGCAGGATGGCTGTAAGTGTTTTATTGCTCAGGAAAGCTCCTACTTTCCATGAAACAGTGTTCTTAACTTAGCATAAAACGTTGTCTTTGCTGGTGGCAGGGGCTGGGTTCCTCCTTTCTTGCCCTTTGGTCCTTTCAGTATTGAGGGGGACAAGGCGGGGATGTAAATGATGGGAAAGGTGGGTCAGTTGGGAAGGAGCTGGATGTGCCCCTGGAGCCAGCTCCAGTGGAGGAGCTGCCATATAGGTCCCATAGTGGTGCTTGGGCAGCAGCGGCTCCAGCAGCCAAGCTGTCCCCCAAGCTCTGGGGAGGTTTGCTCCTGGGCAGCATCATGCTGCCTGCTCCATGCAGCCAGTCCATGGACACCTTGGTAAATGCACTTTCCCTGCTGCCTGTTGATTTGCTTTTCTCATGGGAGCAAATTTCAGCTGGTTACTGGAAGCCTGCACTAGAAATCAGAGCGCTGTGTCCAACCACAACCAGCTGGGGACAAGGGTTGGGGTTTGGGGTTGGGTCTGCCTACCCTCTGTCCACACAGTGACACCCATACATCCCCCTGTAAAAGCCATCACTGAGCGTCAAGGGTGGTGGTACCTGACTACAATCAGCCCGAGAGAGATTATTTTTGGAGTGATCAGCTGAAGCCAGGGTTGGCTTTGGTTTGCCGAGGGCAAGGAGTGGGCCTGGGAGCTGGCACAGATCCCCGAGCATCCCCTGCTTCCTTGAGAATCTCCCTCAGCACTGACCCAGGGCTTCAGCACTCCCTGTCCTTGCACAAGCACACGCGGGGATCAATAGAAATATAGATGGATAGAAAGCATTAACTGAAAATGCCATTGAAATATTACTGAATTACAAATTGAAAATTAATTGAGAACAGTTTCCAGGTAAAATACTTTAAAAGGCAAATTTAAGTGTTTTGAAGTCTCCAGGTTAGCTGGACATTTATTTATTCCTAGTATGTCTGGTTCCTTTCCCTCCTGCCCAGCGCAGCCCGTGCTCCCCACCTCCTCCCTCCCTTGCAGAAAGAGAGAACCGCTCTGTTTACACCCCCTGCTGGGGCAGCCTCGCCCGGGGCTGTGCGGGGGGGACGGGGCTTCCTCGCAGCAGCCTCACTGTAAATACTCTGCCAATGCTTCGTGGACAAACCGAGATGGCAACAAGTTGTATCTGTGAAATATTAAGCTCTGTGTGTATATAGATCCAACGCGTGTTATCTGCGGCTCTGTAATCAATTGTGTATTAAACTGTTCCACTGTACGGCCGATCATTTCATGCTCTCTTAGATGTAGAAAAGCTGAGAAGTAATTCACAATACACTATGTCAACTCCAAATCGTTTTGCTTTTGTATTTTTGCTCCAGCCCCGCTTCAGCCGCAGCCCTTGGCGCATGATCTGGAAGAAGAATAGTTTGGAATAGGTTTTTCAGCCCTTTGTTTTGGATCTGGCTTTTGACAATGTTTCTTTGATAATTGCAAAGCCACCAAGTTAATTTTTGATTAGGTGCATGTTTAGGAGGCGTCTTAAACACGGAAGGGATTTGTCACATAGACCTGCTGCACTTTGATGTGTTGGTTGGTGAATGACCTTCATGTTCCCAGTGCCGGGTGAGAAGACGACTCCTTCCTAACTTTTCCTTGTTTTAATCCAGCTCTGAAGCGTTGGGAAGGGGCAATGCAACTGCCCCTGGAAGCACCTCTGCAGCCACCATAGGTCACTGCCGGCTGTGGCAGAGCTTTTCCCCACAGGGAGCTTGTGTTAGTCAAAACTGGGGGTGAGCTTTAAATAGTTATTTTTCTCCTTGGCAGAGAGCATTGATGGTTTACTCTGGAATTCCAGTGCCTTATTCAGATCCCCTTAATTTGCTTGGAAAGGGGAGTGAGGCAGTTATTCTGGAGTGAGCGTCCACAGAGCAAGGACTGGCTGAGTGGGAGTGGCTGGGCAAGAAGAGGAGCCTTGTTGCTTCCAAAACCAGAACCTGGCCCGAAAAGCAAACACTGTGTCTGTCTGTCTGTCCCACGTCCCCACGTCTCTCAAGGTTTCTTGTCAGCATCCCCTTGAGTGTTAATTGGGTTTCACTGGGAGATGAAGCCCCTAAAGAAGCCCTGAGCCCTCCCCAGTCAGGGTTTGACCCAGAAGATGTTAAGGTTTCCTCTGGCTACTGCTGCCTGTCAGTGACCAATGACCCACCACCATTGTGTCCTGCAGCACCAAACCCTTCTCACCAGGCAGCCACAGCAGCTGTATGTGTCCAGCCACACTGTCCAGCTCCCCTTTCCCTGCTCTCCCTTGGCTGCACCAGACCAAGAGCTGCTGGAATCAAAGAGAAGTGGCATCCAGTTTCTCTGGGTCCCAATTGATTCTTTTCCCTCATATTTTGAACATTTGTTTTTTTCCCACAGACCAGATAAGTATCAGAGCACACAGTAACACCTGTGGTGCAGTTGGCACCGCAGCCACCATTTGCCCTGGGCTCCTCGGTGCCAGCCCAGTGTTTAATGCCAGTAGGGGTGTGTAGGCCTTGCTGGGGTGTTCCCAGGTATTCGCCTTCTGCTGTAGGTGAAAACTGTTTCAGTGTTGTCCAGTTGGGTTGCAGATCGTGGTGATTGTCAACTGTCAAGGGATATTTTTTAATAAATCTGATGAAGGTATTTCAAATGAATCCAGTCTTCCTGTTTTCAGTTTCCCTTGTCCTGGGTAAGCCCACGTTAAAGTTTCTTTTCTTTCTCTTCTTTGGTTTGCGGTCAGGACATGTCATACACCAATGCTGGGTGTATTGAAAGACCCACCCTGTGTGTGGTTAGTTTATGTGGGGACTGTGTAACAGGAAAAGCCCAAAGATCTCTCAGGGAGATGTTTCATAGCAGTTCCTGAAATTCTGGGCTGTGTTTGTCCATAGTGAGCCTTTGGTGCTCGGCCTGCTGACATGATGTGCTCAGCCCAGCTGGACAGTGGGGGACAGCAGGGCCAACCTGGGGGCTGTTCCATGTCTCCCATCTACAGGTGCTGCCAGGGATCTGGCACCTCAGGCACGCTGCAGCAATGGGATCTCTCTGGGATCCACTGGCTTCTTCCTCTGTGATCCAGGATTGTCCTGGGTGCTGGGAAGGTGAGTGGTACCCGACCCCACAGGTTATTGGTGTGGGGGTGGTCTCAGATTCTGTGCCGCTCTCAGGGTCTCTGCTTCTGAGGAACCACCGTCACCTCGGGGGTAATGGAGAGATGCTGCAGCACCTGGAGCCATCTCCCAGTCCGTGACCTGTGGGTGGCTGGAAACTGCCCCGTTTGTCCTTGCTTAACCAGAGGTGATATTTCAGCTTTCCTGTGGAGTTGAGAACTTGCAGGTGACCTCTTGGCCACACATTAGGACCCTAGTGCCCTCCCAGCTCCAGCACTGTGGGAGGTGGGTGTGGAGCACATCTGCCAGCTCCTGCCCTGGTTCCCCTGGGATATGCTTGAGGGTTCCCTGGGGATCCCCAATCCAAGCTGTTCCCCTGTTTTCCTGAGGCTGCTCCAGCTCTGCCTGGGTCACAGCCCTGGACTCCATCTCTGCCCAGGGGATGCCCATCTGCCTCTCTCTGCTGTGCCATCACCAAGACTTCATCAAAGGACTCTGCCCTGGTCCTTCTGCAGGGGCAGCCCATGGAGAGGGTGCTCTCACCTGGCTTCCTGCACCAGCCACCAGCTTTTCACACCAAAGAGCTTTTCCTTCATCTCTGGGTGAAATCTTTCTTTGGATCAATGATTTCTCCCCACTCTCTCTGGTTCTGTGACATTTCAGTCCAGCAAAGCCCACGAGCAGTTTGTATTAATGACTGTGGCCACTGCAGTGGCGTGGGGGGCCTCGCGTGTCGTGGCTCTGCCAGGGAGACCTGCAGGGCTGTGCTCAGCCTGGCCACAGCAGCTTTGGGTCTCACTTGTTAATCACTGCTTTGCTTTTGGTAACTAAACTTCTGTTGCTTTGCAACGTCAAGCAACAATTCTCATTTCCCAGCCTCGCAGAGTTTATGGGAATTTAAGAGCTAGATGCAAATGAACTTCATTAAGATGCTTAATTATCTTATAAGCCTCATACCCATCTGTCCTGCATATGCTTTGTACTCGACACTTGAAGACAAGTGACCACGTCGGGCTTGGCATGAGGTGCCCACGAGCGGGACCTTTGGGAAGAGCCCAGCTCTGCCTGCAGAGGGGCCGTATTAATGCCAGGGGCACACTGGAGGTGAAATATCCTTTTTCAAAGGCTGTGTCCAAGCTGGGAGATGGGAAGTGATTGTGTAGAACATGTGGCAGAATGGCATGATCTTAGGAATGATTTGCTAAAAACAAAGAACCAGCACAGAAACAATTGAAACAAACCCCAATCTCACGTCCATTTGCAGCCTAAGATCCTGGACTGTCATCCCACAGTGGCACACAATGCATTTCACAGGGGGCAAGCTGCGCTGCAGTCACAGCACTGGATGCCGTGAGCAATCTCAGGGAATGCTTCTGTCCTTATTTAATGTTATTGAAAAATAGCAGAAAAAAAGAGCCTTTACTTCCAGGTTGGTTTGCAAACCCATGGATCTGCCTGGGTAAGGCACAATGCAAACCCCAGACTTGCGCCAGAGCCTCCTGGGGGTTTAGAGGCTGTGACAGGGTCTGAGCACAGACCATCAGCTCTTTTATACAACAGCATCATGTTGGAGCCACCTCTGTCAGTGGACACGCAGTACATGGGGTGACCCATGGGGTGCTGCTGCGTGCGCCTCGCTCACCTCACGGCGCAGTAAAAGCAGTGATACTGTGTTGGTTTCTGGTTTTTGTGCACGTGTTAGGGACCAAGCTGAAGCAAAACATGGAATTTTGCAGGCCTAAGAGGGAGAAAGGACCTGGGGTGAGCAGCCCTGGGAACGGGTGTCCTGCCACCACAGCAGTGGTGAGTCCATGTGTCCGGGCAGTGGAGAACAGGGAGCACAGTGCATAGCAAAGCGCTGACAGAGGATCTCCTTCCCTCCTCTTGCTCTTGCCAGCTCACATCAAGCCAAAGACACCTTGTTCCTGCAGGGGCTTGGATAACACCCCAGCCTGGGCACCCCTCTGCCTTACACCCTCTGCATCCAGCCTCCTGGTCCGAGGCCAACATCCCTATCACGTTACCAGCCCCATTCCCCTCCGGCACCGGCAGTCATGAAGTTTAGGAGAGAGAATGTTGGAAACTGTGGAGCTGGAGCTTTAAATAATTGTAAATATGAGCAAACCAGAGATGTGGCTGCAGGGCAAGTGTTGCCTCTGTGTGCTGTGATTGTGACCAAACTGGGCAGTGGGAGAGAAAACACAATTTTGCAGCAGGTTGGTGGTTTGGGGTGTTTTTTGTGTGGAGTTTGTGTGGGTTTTCTGGGGGGAGCTCACAGACATGCCCAGTGAGCCCAGACCCCCAGGGCACTGTGGTTTGATGGCATTACAAGTGATGTACAAACCTGCATTAGTAGCATTTTTTGATAACTTTGTGCCAGCCACACTCTGAATCCCTCCTCCTGGAAAAAGAGGAAAAGATTTAACTTTCCTAATCCATAGAAAATACAAGGGAAAAGTTCCCCCCCTCATGTGGCTCCTGCCTACAGAGCTGCTGTTGCACAGTGCCTGCCCCAGCATCCAGCACTGATTCACACCACAGAAGCCACGGCTGCACCCATGGGTGCCACCGTGATCCAGCTGGGCATGAACATCTCTGCTGGGGACAGGTCCTGCTGGTTCAGCTCCTTGTCTCCCAGGAGCTCCCCCAAACTCTGCCTTGTGAACTCCTCTCATCTCCGATGAGAGGGGTCAAAGGGAGCCTGTGGAAAAGGGAACATCCATGGGAGAAGAGCTGGTGTGATACTGGGATGGTACCTTGACCCAGAGGTCCCCTGAAATGATTTTTAGCCCTGAAGGTGCCCGTTTTGCTGGTGGTGGGGTCCTGTAAAGGCTGTCACAGCTGGGCTGATGCCCAGTGCACCTAGGGGCCTTAGGAAAGGGGAGTCAGATGTGACGAGCTGAGCCTCCAGCTGAGGTCTTGCAGAATGTGTCACTCTCTGCTTCCAGGCCGTGTCCCCGGACTCCTCCTTCCCTGCTGACCCACGTTCTGGGTGTTATGTCTGTTCTCCTTCTTCCTGGGTGGGCTTTGGGGTGTCCATGCACTACCTGCATGTGGGAGAAGGTAGTTTCTTGCTTTTATACCTGCTGCATAAAGGCATAAATGCCATAAGGCCCCTCATCGCCAAAGATGCTTCCCAAAGACTGAAAATGCCAGGAAAGACCCCACAAAGCAACAGGACTGTGACAGGCGAAAACCTGCAGTTCTCCCCTTTGTCCCTGCCAGCAACCGGGGCCGGGGTGGCCTTGGGGACAAGAGGACGGGAGGGGCTGGCAAGGGTGCAAGGCCTGGCATGTCCCAGCCTTTATCTCCCCCTAGTGCCATCCGTTCAGCTCCTTTGCTCCAGTGCTGCGCCGTGCGCAGAGTCCCGCAGTGCCACTCACAGTGACCCTGGGGCTTGCAGGGACCAGCTCTGGGGCAGCCACATCCCAGAGCAGCACAGGGAATGTGGGGAATGGGGCAGGGTACGGGGCACACCTGAGGGGCAGGACTCTGTCGGCATCAGGAGTGACGACCTGAGTAACTCAAAATTCTGGTCAAGTAAACATCAGGAAGAGCTACGGCATCCAACTGTAACGAGATGTTCAGCGACACAGAAGCTGCGGTGGTGATGAGGAGGAGAGGAGATGATGGAGAGTGAAGTGATGAATGTGCCTTTGCTTGGCCTGAAGGGACCCAAAAGGTGACATTTCCAAGGCTGAAATGAGGTTGTTCTGGTGGCAGAGTTAGCTGGGCACTGTGACCTGAGCAAGGCCACGGGTCCCTTGCAGCCGTGACATTCCGGAGGGCAGGAGACAGGGTCACTCCCTGCCTGCGAGGCCATGGGAATGTGCAGCCCCATTCTCGAAGCAGCCTGGCCCCGATGGAGCTGGAGATCACCTTTGGTCACAAGGACCTTGCTCAGTCCTGAGCCGTTGTCCCTGAGCCATGTGTGCACTGAGTTGTGTCCAGCCTCAGCAGGAGCAGCGGGTAGCACGCAGCCCTGGGGGCTCTGCTCTGCCGGCTTTTCCTCTGTTCTCTCCAGGCTTCCCATCTCCCGTGGTTTGAACATGGCAAAAGGGGCAAGAGGCTCTTCCTCAGAGAGAGGCTCACCCCTCAGCCTGGCAGGGTAAGGTGTGGGAGGGAAATGGTTAAAGATGATATTTGGCACCACAAAAGGGCTCTGTACAGGTTTGGGTGGGGTCACAGGCGTCTCCCCAGGGAGCCGCTTCGCACCCTGCTGCAGGTGATGTGCTGTGCTCTGCCTCGAGTGACCTGACACCACTGGGGACTCCACGTTTTGGGAGTGTCCCGAAGCCGGGGTTGGAGCCTGTACTGATATAGTGCGTTTCTGTTGCTCTCCAAGTTTTTCGATGCGTTTTAGCCCTTCTGCTGGGAACGAGTCCTGCACATGGTGCCAGGGACACGGGGCAGGCTGAGGGGCACAGGGCTGCGGTGTATGGGGGCATATGGGGCAGGGTGTGGGGCTGTGCTTGTGGGGCCATATGGGGTAGGGTGTGAGGTCGTGCTCTGTGGAGCCATATGGGGTGCAGAGTGTGGGGCCGTGTGGGGTAGGGTGTGGGGTAGTGCTCTGTGGAGCCATATGGGGGAAAGGGCGTGGGGCTGTGTGCCATGAGGCCACGCTCTGTGGAGAATGTGGAGTGCACAGGCAGCCTCTGCTTTATGGCGGGACACAAGCCGTGCTGGATCCACATCACTGCATCCCGAGCACAAGGACCTGCCCAAGCTGGGCAGGGTCACACAGCAGCTGTGGATGTGACTGGCCGCAAAACACCCATCCCCTGCAACATCCTCCAGCCCCCTGTGCTCTTCCAATCCTGATACCAATCCCAGGGCTCTTCCCAGCAGGAATCAGCCCACTGAAGGAGTTTGCTGCTCTCTTCTGGCTTTAGACACGTTTCGAATTGGAGGATTCCTCTTTTTCAATCCGCACAGAGGGGACTCGTGCACACACAGGGTTAATTGCAACGAAAGCCCGTTGGGTTTCAGCAGCCCCCCCGCGCCGGCCGGCCCCGCTGGCAGCCCTGTGCCCGGGTATTTATAGCACCGTGAACTTTGAGCGTGTCCAGCGAGAGGGCTGAACCCGCTGGGGACGTGGGGATGGCCCTGGCAGAGCTGAAGGCTGTCAAGGGTCCTGGCCCAGGGCTTCAGCAAAGCAACTGAGACCATCCACCAGCACATCCCGGCCCCCTGCATCCCACACACCCCATGGCCAGGTGGCTGCGGGGCACCCAGAGATCCCTGGCTGTGGGACCCGTGTGAACGCACCTGGGTGGCCGAGGATGTGGGGTTGAGCCTCCTTCAGCCACAGCAGCATCAGAGCAGCATCCTCCCAGGCCGATGTTCCTGGTTTTGAGCTGGTATTCCTGGTTTCAGTAGCAGCTGAACACATCTTCCATTTTCCATGACAAACAACAGGCAGAAGCTCCCACCTCTTCACGATGTCCCAGGGCAGATTCCTGCTCATTAGACAACCTGCCAGCCAGTTCACCATATCCTGGAGAGAAGGAACATCATATGTGGCTTCCTTACTCTGAAATCAGGCAGAGGAAGGGGGCAGTATGGGTGGTAGGGGATGAGAAGCCTGTGTGTGTACAGCCTTTAAAAAAACCGAAAACCAAAAAAAAAAAAAGAGGATCTGCTTATGTTTTAGCAGGTGACATTCTGTACCTATGGATTGAAAGGGCAGCCCAGAAAGCCAGCCTTATCCTGGGCTCTTCCCACAGCGTGAGCAGCAGGGGAGGGGGGGATTCAGGTGAGATCCCACCTTCAGAGCTGCCTCCAGTTCTGGGGCACCAGCATCAGAAGGACACAGAGCTGCTGAAGAGGAGGCCACAGGGTTGCTCTGTGGGCTGGAGCCCCTCTGCTCTGGAGCCAGTCTGAGAGAGCTGGGGGGGTTCATCTGGAGGAGAGAAGGCTCCAGAGAGAGCTCAGAGCCTAAAGGGGCTCCAGGAGAGCTGGAGATGGACTTGGGACAAGGGATGGAGGGACAGGACATACGGAATGGCTTCCCACTGCCAGAGGGCAGGGCTGGATGGGATATTGGGAAGGAATTGTTCTCTGTGAGGGTGGGGAGGCCCTGGCACAGGGTGCCCAGAGCAGCTGTGGCTGCCCCTGGATCCCTGGCAGTGTCCAAGGCCAGGTTGGACGGGGCTTGGAGCACCCTGGGATAGTGGAAGGTGTCCCTGCCCAAGGCAGGGGGTTGGAATGAGCTGAGCTTTAAGGTCCCTTCCAACCCAAACTACTCTATAAAAAGGCTATGAAAGCACCCAGGGGCTGCAGCATGGAGGTCTCTGGAAGACCCCAGCCCCACTGGTCAGTGTTTCTCCATTTCAATAAAGTCCTTTTCTTCATTTCAAGTCTGGAAGTTGGTTGGGGCATTGTTTTTAGGAATGATTACGTCTGAAGCAGAGAGGAGAACAGGAAACCCTGGTCTGGCATGCCTCCATCCATGGTGAGATTCTGCACCAACTGCTCCATGTGCTGAGATCCCCTTGACTCAAAATTGATATGTGGCTTTGCACAGAAAGTCTAGAAAAGGGGGAGGTGGGCATCAAGGATAATGAAAGAAATGGAGTAGCTTTCACCCAAGGAACCACTAAACAGGCTGGGATGCTTCATCCAAGGCAGGAAATGACAAGTAAGAGAGAAGGCAGAAGTGAAGTTTTCCCCAGGTCAGAGAAGTCTGGGTGGATCTTCATGAGGACAGTGGGAGATCTCTGATTGTATGAGATGAATCACTGACACAAAGATTATCTCCAGCCCCTTCTCCTGGGGCCGAGTGAAGGACTTGCAGACCTGGTTACATGAAACACACCAAGACCATGGGGGTTTTTGCCCTCAAAAGCAACTGAAATGTTTTGACCAAAATTTGGTATTTTTCCTGTGTTTTCACTGTGATTCTGCCCCCAGAAGAGAGCATTTCATCTGCCATGGGTAATGTGTGACAGCGCTGTAAGCAAAGGAAAATTGGGTCCTGTAAAAGGCGGTGTCTTGGTCATGGAGAACCAGCCTCATTTATAATTACAAATATACACAGATTTGTACAATTACTCATCTGCCTCTGAGGGCAAGTGCTCAAGGTTGCCCCTTTTTTCCTGAAAGCACTGGCAATTTACTTCTGGGAAAACTTATTTTGTACCCTTGGGAGAATATAAGGGTGTTGCTGTTGCCCTCTGAGATGTTTTTAGGTCCTGCCCACGCCAAGAATGGCCACAGAGCTTTGCATCAGCAGGCAAAGGAGCAAGCACTGAAATATCAGGGAAGGAAGGGGAGGAATGGTTTCAGTCTTACAGATTCCCGCATAAAATAGAGGCTAAAGCACGTCTTCAGAATGATTGAGCGAGGACACTGCTCATTACATAAGGTTGTTGGGGGAAAAAATAGGCTGATTTACATTTTTATAGGAAATAAAAGGAGGTTTGTGGGTGACATAGCACCTTCCGCTGAGAATGTCAGCGTGAGATAAGTGGGCTTCAAAGGGAAGAGTAACCATTTTCCTGCAGGGACGGAGTCCATCCCAGAGAGCTGAGTCTGGGAGAAAAGCGCTTTTTGCAGGAAATTTTTGTTGCCGTAACAAATACGTTTATTTAGCACAATTCACATCGACTGCAAGGCTGTTACTTCTCATATCTGCTGGTTCCTGTGAATTTTGGTGAAGCTTTGGGTAGCAGGAAAACCGAACTGCCTCTGTTTTGTGGATGTGGTATTTCAGGGCAGGAGGAGAGGGCAGGAGGAGAGGTCGATGTGCTTTTTAGGAGTGGGGGGATTTTTTCAGGGTTGGAGTTTAGTGATACTTTAATTTCATTCACAGTGAGTTGCTCAGTGGGGTTTTAGCCTGCTTTCAGGTTGGTGGCCCTCTGAGATTTGCTGTGCCGTGCTTCAGATCTGCGGCTGTCTGGCAGAACAATTCCGGTTGCTCAAAAGCACCGATTAGCATAAATGAAGGAGTGGGTGAAATGTTCATTATATTGCCTACTGTCATGTTTGTGTACCAGATTTTGTTACCATCTGTCATTTCTGTTTTCTTGTTGTTGCCAAAAGTTGTCATTCTGAATGGAGGGTGGAGACGTATCTTCAAAAGCCAACATGAGATAATTTTAGGTACTTCAGGGCTCGTGTGTTCTGTGCTGGGTGTCAGTGGCCCTCGCGTACATCAGCCCCATGTGTCTTTGGTAAAATCTGGGCAATGGTTTAGTTAAAGGAGCTTTTACAACCATTGTGGTCATGCAAATGCACGAGATTATAATCTCTTGTCATTTAAAAAGAGTATCTGGTCCTTGCAGTTGCAAAGAAAAGCTTGAAAATAAAATACATCTTCCTTAATCTTAAAAAAAGTGCAGAATACACAGAAGGGTGTATGTAGGGACATGGCATGGACCCAAGCACTTGCCCAGAGATCTGACCAAGGGAAGCAACAGCTCCGTTATAATGGACTGCAGCATCCCCAGATTACTTCCAGAGATGTAAATATCTCAGGGACTGAAGCTGGACAAATTCAACCTTGAAATGAGCCACAGCTCTCTTGCAGCAACAGTGGCTGCGTACTGCGACAGCGTGCGAGGGGAGCGGTGCCTGCACTGGGGCTTGCAGCCTTTCAAGCAAAATTAGCTCATTTTCAACCACACGGTTTTAACTCAGCGACTGGGAGGAAGGGCTCAGCCTGCAAGCAGGGAGTTGTGAGGTGAAGCCACGAGGATTTCTTGCCTTGTCCAAGTGCTTTGAGATCATCTGGTCTGAAAGCTCAGTGTCCTGTGCCAGCTGGGGAGGGAGAGGGCTCAGGGTGCCTGGATCATCCTCCTTCCATCGGGCTGGAGCACCAGGCTGCTGCTGTGAGCTGTTAAACCCTCTCTGGTGGTGCCAGGGCCACACTGGCACCTCATCAGTTCCCATGTCAGCCCACAGCAGCTCTGCTCTCCCCAGGGCTGCTGGGTTTTAATCTGGCCTGAGTGACAGGGCTCAATGTTCACCTGAAATGCAGTGACTTGTGACGTCCAAAAATACAGAAAAGATGATCTAATTACTTCAGCTGGACTTAAACTCCAGGAAAATACAAAGCCAGACAGTTGGGGGTGGTTTTTTCTTTGTTAGTTTGGGGTCAGCCAATGGTGCAAAGTCATAACCAAAGCCATGATGTCCCAGTGTTGTGCTGGGAACTCACACTGGTGTGGGAGTGCAGAGGGTCACTGCTTCCTCCAGGAGAGCTGGGGAAGGAGGAAATGGAGCTGCCTTTGCTCTGGGAGTGGCAGAGATCACTCTAAACATCTCTGATCGAAGGCTGGGGCGAGACCAGGACCATGTAATGACTGCAGTGGTTACTGGCTACTTTGAAGATGTCTCAGGTATCTGTATTATGTGTTATGATCTGTATTATGCACCTTCCAGGGCCTAAAGGGGATCCAAGAGAGCTGGAGAAGGACTTTGGACAGGGGCCTGGAGTGACAGGACACAGGGAATGGCTTCCCCCTGCCAGAGGGCAGGGCTAGATGGGATATTGGGAAGGAATTGTTCCCTGTGAGGGTGGTGAGACCCTGGCACAGGCTGCCCAGAGAAGCCGTGGCTGCCCCTGGATCCCTGGAAGTGTCCAAGGCCAGGTTGGACGGGGCTTGGAGCAACCTGGGATAGTGGAAGGTGTCCCTGCCCATGGCAGGGGGTGGAACCAGATGGGCTTTAAGATCCATTCCAACCCAAAGCAGTCTGTGATTCTATGAAAATCCTGTATTTTATCAAGTCTTTGGGTTAGGGTAACAGCTCTGTCATGTTTTAGCACTTCAGTAATGTAAATTGCCTTTCCTAGCTCAAATTCCCCCATATTTTCTCTCTCCCAGAGGGTAATTCTACAAAGCTCATGAGCAAATTCCACCTGAAGATTTCAGGATGCTGCAAACATCACTGACAGCCCTTGTGGAGAAGTTGGGTCTGGGTTTCTTTCACCAGTGTGAAATAAATTTCAGAGCTCTCATATTCAAACCAGCCTGGTAAATTGCCCTAAATGAGCACCAGCTGTCATCTTGTGTGGATGACAGAGGAACCTGGAATGCAGCAGAGAAGCCCTTGGGCAAACTTGGGCTTGGGCCACGGAGAGTGAAGCTGACCTGGCAGAGGGGCCAAATGGGCTGGTTTAATAGGTGTGACCATACACTGGACGTGGAGGAGCTGGGGGATTGAGATGAGATGCAGTAGTTTGTCAGGCCCTGCTCCAGGATGACACCGACGGGACCTCCAGGCTGGGTAATTCAGAGGTGATCTGGCTCCACTTCCCTGGTAAGCACAAGGCTGGGATAAGCTGATATGGGGTGGCAGAAAAGCAGAAAAAATGGAATTTCTCATTTTAACACCTAATGTGCTGTTGGCTTAAGACAGGAAGACAAGCGACCTCGGATGATCTAAGACCGAAGCACAGAGCACACCGACAGCCAAGCCGTGAAACTCCATGCCGCAGGAATTACGCATCATGCCCAAGGTGGACAGCTTGGGATGAAAAGTTAATCCTGATACAATTAGAGACAGTGTTGTAACAGCAAAATCGTGGAGTCACAGGTCACAGGGTGAGATGCCACCAAGACCTCACAGTGTGTCAAGTCTTGCAGGAATGGGACACGAGTGTAACAGAAATCATCTGCCTCGTGCTTCAAAGGATGGAGCAATATCCTGAGAGAGCTGGGGAAGGTTTCTCTGTCCACCCAATGAGGTGTTTGGCCTTGAGGAACTTCAGGCAAGAGTATCATGTCCAATCAAGGACACAAAACCCAAACAAATTAAAATGCATCTGGGCTGATGGCAGGTACGTTAAAAGAGCTTCCTGACCTTTACAAGGATTGTTTTATTCCCTGGAGCATCACATTTTATTACTCTCGCTTTCTACATAATTTATCATAGAAAAATATTATTTTGGCTATAAAATTATTTGCCTTCATTTAAGCTCTGCAATAGTATTTAACTTTCTGATCCTTTTTGAAACTAATTTCCCCAGGCAAATTACATCCTGTGCCAAGAGATTCCTTTGGCTTTAAATTTCCCTGCCATTAATGTCACAGAATGGGACACCACAGATGGGGGAGAGGGTGATTGTTTCTTTGATAACCTTGAAGGCAACAGAACAGAGCACCTCATTGGAGTCATTCTCTCACAGGTTTTCCAGTGGAAATTATCCCAGTTTTTCCTGTGCTGATTATCACCACCACCACAGTCACTTTGCTGCCCTCCTCTGATCCCCTTAATCTGAACAGGTTGCCCAGAGAAGCTGTGGCTGTCCCTTCCCTGGGAGTGTTCAAGGCCAGGTTGGATGAGGCTTGGAGCAACCTGATCTAGGGGAAGGTGTCCTTGCCCATGGCAGAGGGGTGGAATAAGATGGTCTTCAAAGTCTCTTCCAAACCAGTCTGTCATTCCATGTTTCTATGAGCTACAGCCATAATGACAATAATTAGTTCTACTTTCACCTGAGCCCATTATTTAGGAGCTTGTGCAAACTTAAAGTGAAAGGTGATTAATGCTGAAAAGAGGTTTTCCAGCTAAAGCCCTTATACTGTGTTTGGGAGAAACTCTGGACTGAGTCACCAGGAAAGGTTTGGGTTTGGCTCTGTGCTGGGCACCCGGGAAGTGCCAGGTATGATTCAGGCAGCCAAAACAAGGTGATAGGAGGGATGCAAGATGCATCCAACTGGGATGCATGGGAGCCAGGCTGTGCCCAAGGAGCTGTCTGAGAGAACCACAGGGCTGGAGAAACAGTGGAGCCTTTGAACTAGTTGTTGCCATAACAAGAAAAAATAAGGAATTTGGTTTGAATCAAATGTGAAAAATTTGCCAAGGGAAAGGTGAGTGTGTCGATGTGTTTTAGTCATTTTGTCCTTTCTTACTCCCTTTACTTTCCCAGTTTTGGAGGTAAAAGCTCTTTTTAAAGTTTTGCTCACACAACATGGAAATAAAGTGTTTTCCTTGTCAATTAATAAATCAGAAGGTTTCAGTGCTTTCCAAATTCTGGAAGCTGAAACTTTAGGGGATTTTCTGAGTACTCACTGAAGGCCAGAACACACCAGAATTACCTGCAGAAGGCGAAGTTTTCCACAAACATGTTATCTGTTAGAAAAAGGGTGAAAAAAGTCATCATCATCCAACTTGTGGGGCAATATGGGGCTGGGCCAGTCTCACTTTCTACTGGTCCCAAACCAGTGAGCATTGAGCTTCAAGTTCCTGTGGAAGTTGACCTTTTTTAACTCAAAACAAGGAAAGAACTCTTCTGGTGGGGGAAGAGCAAGGCTGGAGGCACAAACAGGCAGTTAATGTATTCCCCTTGTCAACCCAGCTCAATGCCCTCCCTGCCCTGATGAATATTGAAGAATTTCATACAAATTGGAACTGGTTCAGCAGGACAGTTTTCTAAGACCCAGCCCAGAAAGGCTTCCTGGTCGCCGCTGGAGGCCCTTTCCTCCATGGGAGGAGTGCACAGTCCACAGGAAGAAATTCTTCCCTGTGAGGGTGGGGAGGCTCTGGTTGCCTGGCCCTTCTCTGGTTGCCCAGAGAAGCTGTGGCTGCTCCATCCCTGGAAGTGTTTAAGACCAGGCTGGATGGAGCTTGGAGCAACCTGGGATAGTGGAAGGTGTCCCTGCCCATGGTACAGGGTTGGAACAAATGGGCTTTAAGGTCCCTTCCCACCCCAAACCATTCCATTATCCTGTGATTGCACATGGCAGTGCCAGAGCAGGGACAGGGCAGCCACCTGAGTCTGTACCATTCTCCAAGAACTTGGGCAGAGTTAACTCTTTGAGCCTAATGCAGAGGGTGAGGGACCTGTCCACCGCCTAAATCCAAAACATTTCACACCTGGCTTTTAACTCAGCAGATAGAGAGAGGCTGTCACTGCAGAAGAGCTTGGGGTTGCTCTCTGGATGACTATGGGAGTTCAGCAAAGTCTCTGATGAAAAATTAAGTTTTTTAAGAGTTGTGAGGAGTTGAATCCACAAAAAAAGCTTAAAGCCTGGTATGAGAGCCAGGATTAACACTGAGAAGATACAGAGAATTTCTCAGGAATTAAGCTCCTTGAGATAACCAAGTCTTGCACTAAAGCTGTGACTGATACCAAGAAGAGAAGAGGCAGAGGGACAGCCAAGGTTGAACAGAGCAGGAGGAATTGCAGAGCCGTACTGTTGTGGCTGCCTCCACCAACCAGGACAATGGCAGAGCTGTACCACCAGTGTCCCCATGGCCTCGCTTGACAGCGACTCGGCAGTTTCGCACACAGGTGACTAACAGGATTGTAGTGAGACTGTGAGCTCGGCCAGAGTTTTCTTGGGAACACCAGATTTTGCTACAGCAAAAAATAAGGGCTGTCAGCCAGAACACAAGGAGGGCATTTCCAAATGTCATCCCAGACACTTAGGTGAAGTCACTGCATTGCTGTGAGCGTTGTTACTGATTAGAAATAAACACAAACTATATGCAGAGACAGAAAAAAAAAAGAACTATGAGATTTATAGTAATGAATTACTTCTACAAAAGACATGCAGTGTGTCCAACTAGGTTAATAAATGCCTGGATAGCACTGAATTGAAAGGAGAATTGCTTAGTGTGGTCAGAAGTGCTGAGCCCTTGATTACAGAATCATAGAATAGTTTTGTTTGGAAGGGACCTTAAACCTCATCTTGTCCTACCCCTCTGCCATGGGCAGGGACACCTTCCACTATCCCAGCTTGCTCCAAGCACAGTCCAGCCTGGCCTTGGACACTTCCAGGGATCCAGGAGCAGCCACAGCTTCTCTGGGCAACCTGTGCCAGGGTCTCACCACCCTCGCAGGGAAGGATTTTTTTGTAATATCTAAGCTAAACCTATTCTCAATTTGAACCCATTCCCCCTTGTCCTGTAACTACATGCTCTTGTAAATAGTCTTGCCTCATCCTTCCTCTAAGTTCCCTTTAGGTACTGGAAGATCTTGTCTCTGTGATGCCATCATGCAATGAGCAGAGGACAGAAATGAGGTGGGAGGAATCTGGAGACACCTTTCAAATGATGAGGAATCACCCAATCCCTCAGGTTTGAAGATGCTGACAGGTCAGTGCTCTGAGCTGTGTGGAGGGAACAGAATCAATGGAGGGAAGCACCAGCCGTGGTGGGAAGGATGAGCTCTTGTTCCAAGACACAGGTTCAGGCAAGAGGTGGAGCCTGTGGTGAATGTGGCAGAGGGGAGTGTGAGCAGTGCTCACTGCCTGAGCACACAGCTCAGCGCCCAAGCTCGCACTGCTGTGCACCTGGGATTCAGCTCATGCCAAGCTGTGAGTGGCAGCACCTGAAGAGCTTGTGAATGCCCTCTCCTACAGATGGTGCAACGGGAAAGCCACATCTTTAACTGAGGGACAAGGCAGGGAGGTGAGAAACACTGAAATCTTCCCATCTCAACTGGCCGGAGTGTATCTATGGGCATCTTGCCTTTCTGTGTGCTCAGGGAAGGGATCTTTCACCATAATCTGCAAGGGAAAAAATGTTCCACGTCTTTATTTCGGCCCATGTTGGCTGAAACCACCCATAAACCACTAATTGCAACTACTAAAAGGGAGCTGGCAGACATGAAACTTGCCCAGATTACCCAGATTATTATTTTATGGATAGAAATATGATTTTCAAACTGACTGCGAGGCAGGCTGCAAGCTGGTGTCAGAGAGATGAGAAACCATAATATGGCAGAGCCCAAAGGCAGACATTTTTGTAGCAGTTTGACTTTAAAAATAAAGCAAATGGACTGTTGTCTCTCAGACAAAGTCTGAGATTTGTCGAGCAACAACCCAGAGTGAGAACACTAAGATTTATACTATTCTTAATAGTTTGTCAGGCATGGCAAAGCTACAGGCAACTTCAGCAAAAAGGCTTCACATTTGGGCCATAAGAAAGAAGGACCCCTCAGAGTGACAGATTCAATTATGCTGATGACAGAAGACTCTGTTTTTCCTGAACTGCTACTCTCGCTTTGGAGAGATAGCCTTACCCATCACTTGGGGGAGTCCTCCACATCAAAGGTAGATGGTCCTGACGGATGATGGGCAGGATTTTGAGCAATTCACAGAAAAGTCCAAGTCTGCATCCAGTCCCCACTAGACTCTATTCAACAAGTAGATAGGAAATGGCTTTACATTAATGAATACTTACTGAAAGGGAGAGCAGAATCAGATCTGACTGGTGCTTGACAGCAACAGATGACAGGATGGCACCCACAGAACATGTTTAGTCCCCTGCAAATAGTCTTTCTGCATGAAATGAAGCAAGCAGACCCTTTGGGACGTGTGTCAGGCTCTGTAGCCCAAGGAGCCAAGGGTTTGCAGAAGTTCACAGGCACACAGCTAAACATAAAACAGTGCTGTGATTGCGGTCCCTGGCTTACCACCACTTCCTGAACACCATGGAATTCACACACACAGTGAAAATCAGAAGCCAGAAACAACAGTTATTTCACATAAAGTTGCTCCACAATCCCATGAGTGCAGGGTGTGTGTAACCAGACGTGCCTGGAGAAAGAATGGGCAGCACCTTCTGTGGTGGCCGGGAGGAGAGGAGGCAACACGCTCTGGGCTTTTCTTCTATCCTGGACAGCTTTGGCAGTACATGGGGATGGTAAGGCCACCAGGTGCTGGGACATAACATTACCAGGAGAAACAGACTCCCATTCTCAATGAGAACTGCTCTGATGGTGCCACAGTGACTAGAAGTTACAGGGCAGAGCTCCTCAGAAGTTATTCAGACACTGCTAATTGTTTGGCTGTAAGGTTTTGAGGTCACAAGCTATAGAAATGATACTTCCATGTTTTGGGCGGGGAAGGAAGGTAGGATCTCAGGAACTGTGTCTTTAAGCAGCTTAGTTCTGGAGACAGGAAGTCTGGCGATGGGCTGCAGCAGTGCAGATTTTATTATGCAGTATCTCTTGGAACTAGTCCCTGAATAAGGGAGTTATCCATTAAGCACCTGTTTCACCCTCCCTCCTGAGCACCGCAGATGAAGGCCTCAGGAATCCTTTCAAGGGCTTAGCCCTCACCTAGGGCAGCAGGGAGCCGTGCACTGGGGTCCAGATGGGGAATATCGGTGTATTTGATATATAGTGTCTTTCAAAGAGTTTCTTTTCATTAAATCCTCCTACTCTGTTTGAGTTTGTTCTATGGGGTGAGGCCTTCCACGTCTTGCAATACTGATACCAAAGGGCTGTGGTACCCAGCTACTCTTAGACCTTCAGGGTATTTCATCACAGCCCTCTTTCCAGGAGCAGTGGATTACAGCTAAGGTCTTCCTCTCCCTCCTGCCATTAACCCAGTGCTGTTCTGATCCCATGGCAGGGGCAACTGGAGCCGTCCTAAGGAGACATTGCAGCATGGAGAAGCTGCAGGACACAGCAGCAGTAGGATCCTCCTCCTCTGCCCCTACTGCCTGGGGTAAAGGATTCTCTCCCTCCAAAGCTCCTCCTTGCCCTCCCACTCTGTTCCTGGGACTCACAGCCCCTCTCTGACTTCACCAATGTGGCAAGCCTGGCACTTGCTATAAAGACAGAGGAGCTCTCCTAGCTAATCATGGCCTCCATACATCCTCTGCTTTTCTCCCCATTCTCGACAGTGAGTACATGGCATTTCCCTCAGAGGCACCAACACAGCAGCTCCTGTCACAGCAGTGAGCTGTCAGGGTCCCTGGCTCAGTGGCTGTGTGGTCAGGGCTGCAGAACTGGTGTAACATGGATGTGTTGCCCAGCACCAGGCAGCATGAACATCCTCTGGAGACGGGCAGTAGCTGTGGGACTGCTCAGGATCTGTCCCCAGTGGTAAATCTCCATCCTCACTTCATCCCAGAGCTGCAGAGTTAGTGCAGTGGCAGGGAATGGGGTCATGAGGGGAGCAAAGTGCTGTGGGAGGGCTCCTGGTGTCAGCTACTCCAGCAAATCCATAAGTGATGTAATTGTAGAACCACAGACTGGTTTGGGTTTGAGGGACTTAAAACACCAGCTCATTCCACCCCCCTGCCATGGGCAGGGACACCTTCCACTAGCTCAGGTTGCCCAGGTTGTAATGGCCAAGGCAGGCATAAAGAGTGATCCAAGATGCAGTTCAAAATACACCAACCAAACTTGTTAAAAAGTCGAAGCAGAAGCCAGAAAAAGATACTGCTGTCCTCAGCTGTGCCTGACAGTCTGACCTGACTCCCACCTCTCACCTCCAACAGCAAAATATTTTCCTTTTGCCTAAACTGGGATAAATGCCTTATATCACAGTAAAATGCTGCTGGACAAGAGCTGTTGCTTTCACATCTAGAGCCACTGTGAGACACTAAACCCTGTCCCACACTGAGACATCCTGAAACAGACAGGAACTCACTGCTTTTGAAGGAAATTAAAGCAGGCATAACCAGAGAGCCCTTACTTGTGTAACCAATCAGTAATAAAGTGATAGAAGCAGAGGCCTGTCAGAGACCTCCACGTGGTTACAGCCAGACCTGAGCAAGGACAGGCACCATGTAAATAAATACAGAATTTGCAAGTAAATGTAATGAAATTCATGTAAATGTAGAAGTAAATGTAATGAATTCGAGTTTTGCAGTAAACAAAAGGCAGACTTACTCTTTGCAAAGGAATCTGTCATTATAGATCTCCTTTAAACCAATAAATTATTGCTGATGAATCCACCTCAGCTTATGGAGCTTGTCAACAGATCCTTAGAATTCTGTCCCGCCCTTCTGCAGCCTCTCCTCCCATTGTGGCTGCCCTTCGAGGACATTCCAACTTGAAGGTGATGAAAACAGCCCCAAGCAACCAGTATGGGTACAAGGAGCTCTCCTGCCACACACGTCACCGGGGCTTATACGACCTGATTCTCAGGTTGGGAACCAGTATGGAAATCCACGGAAGTACATGAGCTCCAGTCTTCTAAACCTGTTTTGGGCTGGGGAAGTCTGTCTAGACAGAGAAGAAAGTGTTTGTAAAGTGAGGCTGGGTTTGATGCTGGTGTCTGAGAGTTGTTCAGCTCTGATGGGAAATTTGTCCTCATGTGTGGCTGCTCTGAGGGCATGGGGGAAAATGGGAGCACTGAGGGAGAGCTTGGGGGGCGGTGTTGTGAGGGAATGTCCACAGTGGGATTGAGAGGGGAAACTGAGAAGGGAGACTGTGAGAGGGATGGCTGTGAGGGGGGCATTGAGAGAGGACATCCATGGTAAGACTGAGAAGGCAGACTGAAAATGTACCTGTGAGGGGACTGATGGTAGTCTGAGAGGGAAAACAGAGGGGGACTGAGGGAAAGACTGAGAGGGGACATCGATGGTGGGATTGAGAGGAGAGACAGGTGGGGGCTCTGAGGACTATGAGGGGAAAAAAGACTGTCGGGGGCATTGAGCCATCCATAGTGGGATCGAAAGGGCAGAATGTGGGGGTGACTCTGAAAGGACTGAGAGGGGAAGGGGAGACCATGGGGAGACTTGGAGGGGACACTGTGAGGGGGGCACTGAGACATCTGAGGGGAGTCAGAGAGGAGACTGTGTGAGGGGTCAGCTGTGGGATCCTGAGGGGCAGCCCTGACAGGAGCAAACAGAGGAGACTGGCAAACGACTGAAAAGGAGGGCTCTGAGGGACTGAGGGGAGACTCTGAAGGGCCGTTGAGCCATCCACGGTGGGACTGCGAGGGAAGATTGTGGGGGTGACTATGAGGGGATTGAGGGGAAAGGGGGACTGTGGGGAGACTTGGAGTGGTCGCTGTTAACAGAGCACTGAGACATCTCTGGTGGGACTGAGGGGAGAGTGCGGGGGAAACTGTGAGGGGGGAACAGACATATGAGGGGAGTCGGAGAGGGGGCACTGTGAAGGGACAGCTCTGGGGTCCTGAGGGGGAGCCCCAACAGGAGAAAACAGGAAAGATCGAGGCGAGGAACTGGGGGGAGGGGGGGGAAATGCACTCTGAGGGGACTGAGGGGAAACAATGAGGGGGCATCGGGAGGAGGCACCTGAGACATCTGAAAGGAGACGGAGAGGGGACGCTGTGACGGGGTGCTGCGGGGGCAGC
>VZRR01012210.1:151626-247600 GCA_013398015.1 Oreocharis arfaki
CCCCCCGGGCACCCCCCGACAACGATCACCGGCTCCGCCGCTTCGGCCACCATGGCGGAGAACTTACTCGACGGGCCGCCCAACCCCAAGCGAGCCAAGCTCAACTCGCCGGGCTTCTCCGCCAGCGATAGCACAGGTAAGGCCGCGGGGGTGGCTCGGGCGGGGCTCTACGGCAGTTCACCCCCCTCACCCCCCCCCGCCCCCCCGGAGGGGGGGGGCNCGCCCCGCCGGAGGGGGGGGCCTGGGGGGACCGCCCGCCCTGCCGCGGTTCCTGGCGGGGGTGGGTTGGGCCTCCTGCAGTCGAAGTTACCGGGCGGGACCCGTACGCCAAGTACCGTCCCGGCTATAAATAGCGGTTGGAAAGAGACGTTTTTTGAGTTGGGTTTCCCTTCTTTTCATCCATCATCTTCTTTTTTAATGCCTCGGTTTGGGTGATGGGGGTGCGCAGGTGAGTGGGGTGCGGGTAGAGAAGGAGAAGGGCCATGCATGGGAAGGACCGACCACCCTGCTTATCGCACAATCGTGGAATGGTTCGGGTTGGAAGGGACCTTAAAGCCCATCTTGTTCCATCCCTTGCCGTGGGGAACGCCTTCCACTATCCCAGGTTGCTCAAGCTCCGTCCCGCCTGGCCTTGGACACTTCCAGGGATGGGGAAGCCACAGCTTCTCTCGGCAGCCCGTGCCAGGGCCTAACTACCGTCAAAGGAATGAATTTCTCCCCGATACCGAATCTAAATCTACCCTCCTTCAGCTTAAATCTGAAGGTGCCTTATTGGAAGGGTAGTCGACGTTTCTGTCTACTCCTTAAACTCCACACATTACCCACAACTAGTAGCCCTATACAGACTCTTTCGCTGTGCCCCTGTGTGCGACACACTACGGAATAAAAACTCCTTAATAGCGTCTTAGTCATAGAACGATTTGGGTTGGAAAGGACCTTGCAGACCATCTAGTTCTATTCTCCAGTTAATACTTCGTGCTTTTTTTTAACCTCCCAACCTGTGACCAAAGTTTTAAGGCATTTGGTTTAAACTGTTCCAAGCGTTTTTCCTTTAAACCTCAAACTATTTGTAGATAATAATTGAAGTTGTGGGGTTGCTTGTATGCCGATATGCCCGGCAGCCTGGCAGTCACTGCGACTTGTCTGTGTCGCGTAGTGTCTCTGGTGTGCCTTTTTCTTCAATTGCCGTGGATTTGTAGATAATAAAACACATCAAAATGTCTCGTTTCCAGCCAGCGTGTGCTCGTTGTAAATACACACGTGTGTGCACAAGAGCATGTGTGCCTGGACCAGCCTCTCCCGGTGTTCCGACTGTTTCAGTCCCTGAAAGAATGGTTTGAGAAGAACACAAAGTCTGTTGGACTTGAATTTCTGCTTTCAAAGATTTATGAATCTTGTGGAAGGGATAGTGATAAGTTAATCATGCTATGCCTGCTGTGTTTTCATAGACTGAAAAAAAATATTACTATGATTGAGCTGATAAATTCTGTGGGTTTTCGGCTTGCTCAATCTGCATTTGGCAACAGTTTACAGATGCTTTGGTCCTTCAGGGGTTTTTTATGGAAACCTTTTCTTCTCAGCCTGCAAGTAAATGAAACAAGCGAGAAAGAAACAGTATCGAGTAAGTTTTGTCAGGGAATATCTAGGTGAGGTCTTGTGATTGAGTTGTGTTAATCCCTTTTGTGGAAGGACTGGAATATATGGAAGGCTGATACACAAATTGCTGCAAAATGCTCTTTGTAACTCAGGACAAATACAGTTTTTCTTTAATTCTTCAGCTAGACATTTTAGACTCTCCTGGTAGCCAGTGAGAGGTCTTGGGTTTTTGGTTTTGTTTTGGTTTGGATTTTTTTTTCTTTTTTGAAGTTCACTTCGGCCCTTCTGGAATGCTTCAGTCTTAATTATGTCCTGTTCAGCAAGTTCTCGTGTGTCTCAGGGAGCTCTGTGTGGTGCTAGATGTGTGAACTCCAGCATCGGCAGAAAGTTCTGCAGGGCTCAGGGGGCCTGTGGGCACTGGGATGGCAAACCCCAAGTTGTGTTCTGGACAAGTGTGTCCGTGGAGTTCCGTCATCGTCCTGGTGTTCCATAGGCAAAAATACTTCTCTGCCAAGGGTGCGGGTAATGTTTGTACACTTAAAGAGAGGGTTGTTTTTAGGAAAAGCACTTCTAGGTTTGTTGCCAGCAGTTAATGCTGCTTAGTGAAGGATCGCTGAAGGTTTCTGTGCATTGTGGCAGGCGGTACAAATAGTTTGAGTAGTGTTTGCTGTGAAATGCCTGCTCCTGGAACTAAACCAGGCTGCTCCTTGGTGCTGGGGCTTAAATGAAAAAGTTCTGTTGCAACCTGGAAAGTGGCCTTTGTGATCGGGGGAGCCTGGGGAGGTGGGTCTGAGGCTTTTGCCCTGGATGAACAGTGAGTTGAACAGATTCCTGTTCTGTTGAACAGAATTGTCATTGCATTGGTAGCCCCACACTGCGGCTGCCGTGAAGGGGACGTGCTTTCGCAGCCGCTGCATTGGGCCCGGCTGAACAGTTCGGCTCAAGCCTGCAAATGCTCACACCCGAGGCTCTGATGGCAGGCCTGAACATTGGGCAGAAAGCAACCGCTCTCCTCCTTGTTTATATTTCTCTTGATGCTTTGATGCGGTGATGTTAAGCAACTCCTTTTGTCAGGGTAAGTTTTAGCTGCCTTTAATCTTTCTGATAAAAATAGCTTCTCAGCTTACCGGGGCAAAGTTTGTGCCGCTGAAATTGGTCTGCTTACCTTCTGAAAATACAGCCTTTTCTGTTAAACCTAAGCAGCTAAATCCAGTGTCTGATCTTGCAGAAGGGAGCAGAGATGAAAGGATAACAGAAATGGGTGCTGTGACCATCGTTAAGTTTCATGATAGTCCCATTTTGCAGTTGCCCCACTGCTCTTTGTATCAATAAGGAAGGTTAAGACTCCTGGCTGTTAACTTCGCTTGCCATTGCTGTGCCATATTGAACGAGCTGACTCCTGTGGTAAAATGTCCGTGGGAAAGATTTTTCCTTGTCTAGCCAGGTAGGAGTAGTGCTTTTGTCTAATTACTGCTTTATTGGATACATGGGCATTTTCATACCTAAACATTTGTCTCCTCTGTGGCTGTTGTGAGACGTTCTCATCCAGTGCCGCAGAATAAACAAGGGACTCCTACAAAAAGTAGAATTACAGTAACTTTGCTTATGGCAGTGTGTTATTTTAACACTGAGTGTTGTGATTATTTTGTGCATTGCTGGCATTGGTCCTTCAGCAGAATATACAGAGACCTGGCGGCGTTCTCGAGCTGGTCTCGCGCTGATTGGGAAAAACGTGCCTGAATGGAGCCGCAGCACAGCTGGAGGCGTTCAGGGGCCCCTTGGACTGTGGTCCCTTCTGTAGGTAGCTCAGTGAGGATCTGGGTTTCACTGAGGTTATGCTTCTGTCTGCATTCATTGTGTTCCCTGCAGCTTCTGCTGCTGTGGTGCTGCACCAGTTCCAGAAACAACACAGCATAATCTGGGCCAGAGCAGAGGGTGTCCCTGATGGCATCGGGAGTTAACAAATTCCTAAAGTAGGTGAAGTTGGGAAGAAGGTGAGATGAGCAGCTTCCGAAGTCCATTAGAGCTAGGTTTTCACTTCATACTTCCTTGTGTAGGAGGTTTTGTTGATTTTTTAATTCTTTTTTCGTCCCTAACTTTGGATTGTACACAGATTAGGCCGCGTGGCTGCTGCTGCAGAAGCTGTGGGCCAAGCTCCCCGATAACTCCTGTTCTCTTCGCAGCCCATGTGTTGGCATCCAGGGCCCGGATCTTACACCGGGGAAAGGCTGGCCCTGTTGCACGTGCCTCCCTACGTGCTGAGATAAGTAGATCTCTGGCTGACTCCCAGCCAGCCACGGAACTTCACAGAAGGGAGTTCGTGTCGATGTGCAGCCTGATTTGATCCTACTCTCCTGCTGGAAACCAGATAGGTGTATTGCAGTGGATTTAGGTTTTAGCTTGAAAAGAAGTGGACAAAACCAAAATAGCTTGAGGAAAGACAGCAAGGTTTTCTAAGCTTGTGTTCACATTCTTAGCAGAGACTTCAGATGGAGTGACATCTCGGTAATCTAAACCCACATTTTGTTGGGGACATGAAAGCATTGATGTGGATATTTTAAAGGGTTCATTCCTGCGTGGCTGAAAAGCTTCGTGGAAGCCTGTGTGATGGGTCTGCTCTTATTTTGTATGATACATGCAAAACTTGGGTGTCATGTGTGTGCTGTGACAGTAAGAATCACACTTACACACGGAGCAAGGAAAAGGATAATTTCAGTAAGTGAACAGACTTGCATTTATAGGCAGAAAATTTGGGGAAGAAATTAATTTTCTGAAAAGCTGTACGTGAAAGAGTGTGCGTAGTTGTAATTATTCTATGAGAATGTCCTTTTTGTTTGTTTGTTGTTTGGTTTTGGTGTTTGTTTGTTTGTTTTGTGGTACTTGTGCCCTGACTATCTGTGATGGGAAAAATGAGGTGCGATATTTCATAGCTATATTGTTTCTTGTGGGATACTTCTTGGTTATATTGTTTAAGACTCATGTAATCATGGGGGTGGTGGATGGGAGAGGATGATGCCAAGCAAGATGTTTACTTTGAGCTAGAAGTTTATTACAAACTGAGGGGTTTTTTTCACCTGAAGTGACTGACCTGCATAACTTGATGCTAGTGTTTGTGATCTGGAACAGGAGATTTGTAAGATTAGAAATTGGCTCATTTATGTAGTGTAGTGCAGCTAATTCCTACCGGTTCCTGAGGCATTGTTGATAGCAGGGTATTGTGTACTCTCTCAATGTTTGTGGGCTTTTACAGGTTTTTCCAAGGAGTTTGACACTTATGTCTGTGTGGGATGAAAAGCTGAGCAGATCATCTGCCAGCTTGATCATATGTGACAGTCCACAGTCCTACCATTTTGCCTATTCCTTTATTTTTTGAAATTCATACTTTGATAATTGCACATGGGCTGGGGACTTCTCCAAACTTATTCCCTCTCCAATGACTTAAACTTAACTAGGAAAATGCTGTCTTGTGCTGTGGCGTAGAGCTCCTGGAGAAGCCCTGCCAGCAGCAGGCAGGAATAGAGGCTGTGTCTTTGCTGTACTCCAGAGATCTCTTGGTAGCTTGTGAAATGATTCCCAGTTTTCTGCTGCAGATTATTCACTTTCTGTTTTGGCTGGGCATTCCTTGGAGTCATTGTCCAGTGCCATTAATTATTTCTGCAGCAACATGCTGTGCTTTTTTATTATACCTGCAGCTTCACATTAAAAACCCCCACATATTCTTAGTGTTTATCTTTATTAGATATTTTACTTACTCTTGCTACCTGCTAAGAGAGAAGAACATAAAAAAAACCCCTCACCTTATGAACAAAGTACTGCAAGTTAATGTGAAATCAGGGTGGAGGGGGTAGTTGGAAAACCTGATTTGAAAAATTCTGGGGTTTGTTCTTATACAGTGAAAAAACATGAGGGATAACTTAGAAATCTGACACTTCCATCCTAATTTGGTTTACACTTTCAAGAATTTTTGCTTTGTAAATCTACTTTTTAACATATGTTATGCTTTCCATCTGTCTTCTCAGATGTCTGAGATAGAGACAACCTAAATTTTTTATTTGGAAAACTCTTTAATAAAGATGCTTCAACAAATACTATTAAGTATTTTGCAGAATTATAAGTGTGAATTAAAAGAAAACTGAAATTTCTATTAGCAGTGATAATTATAATTTGTCATCTAAATCTCTTAATATACTCTGCCTTTCCTGCTTTTTTATTTGCCACCATTGAGAAATAAGGATCTTGTTTATGACACTGGATAAATACAGAATCTATATGTCTGTAAAATAATCCCCCGCTTGCCTGCCGGTCAACTCTGGTGCTGTGGAAGCTTCCTTGGGAAGACAGCATTGGGAAAAGGAGTTGTTCTTCCCTGGATGACTGTTCCTCCTATCTCCCGGGCACACGTCATTTTCCTGTTGCAGTTGGACGCGGCAGAGACAGGAATTAGAGCTGGAGACTTTCTGCTGCAGAGTGAGAAGCAAAATGGGACATTAAATTGCAGCTGCTGTCCGTGTGTGTGTCACCAGAAGTGCACGAGCTGCTCTCTTGCTCTGCCCAGCTTTGCCACCACGGGTACTTCGATAGCTGGGTTAGTGGGAGTTGCTGATGACATCACTTCTGTGTCATCTCTTGCGTAGTGTCATCTCATGGAGAAAAGAGATGGGGAAATTACCAAGTGGCTTGAGCTGAGTAAGTACTGAGTATGAGTCTGGTTTGGAATAGCTGTGAAGTTTTTTCCTAAGTTCATAAACTCCCTAAAGGAAAGTATTAATGAGAATGGTTCAAAACAGCCTCATCTCCCTGAAATCAGTGCTTTAAAGTAAAAGATTTGTGAGGGAAATGTTTTTTTTTGTATTGTCAGTTACGGTTGAAAGCTTTTAAAGACATAAATATACAAAAATCATTAGTTTTACATGCATGTCTGCTGTTGCTTCCCCATGTATGTTTGGTTTGGTTTGGATTGTATGTCTTTGCACAGCTGAATTTGAGTTGCCAAGCAGAAGACAGTTCCCTTAAATTTGGTATCAGAAATAGAGAGGAAAAAGTGGCATTAAAAAGACTGGAAATGTACTTTTTGCAGCTTTTATACATCACAGAGGAGACCCCAGACTTGTCTGTTTCATAGTAATGTTGCTTAGGTTTTTTTCCCTTGTTTAATAATATTACTCAGAGTACATATTTATATATTTCACTCTCCACAGTGTTCTGTGCTTCTGTTGGAGAAGGTGTGTTAAGATGGGAACTTTCATAGAAGGACTCGTGTAGCTGAAGGGAGCTCCTGAGCCAGAGATGTGCTCGAGTTCTTACCACTGACACTATCAGTCATTGTGGGGAGCATCAGGAATTGAACACTTCAAAATCTGAACCACCTGTGTTGGCAATATATATTTGCTAAGAAGTCTCTGGATAGGGAACGTCACAGTTAAAGTTTGTTTGTCAAGATAAACGAACTGTCTGAGTTGTGTGCTGATATCCTTTCCAGGTGGGCAGTGAGGGTGGCACAGCCATAAGGGAAGCTGTGGGTCTGGCAGGCACAAGCAGACACTGGCTTGGTAGAGGCTGTGCATTTCCTGTTGATTTAAGCAAGTGCCCACTATTAATTACCAGACTCTCAGATGATTTCTTTTTTAAAGTGTCATTCTGAACTTAAATATTCTGTCAGCTGTTAAATTTGGGCAAGAGACATGATGTGTGTGTTTGTGATAGAATGAGAAGGCAGTCTCGTTTCTGTTAATGTTAATGTGCTCCAAGAACCTTAAAGTATTTAATCTTCAGGATGATCTTGTGAATGAGAAGCTGATGTTCCCAGTGTGGTGTCTCCCAGGCCATAGGCAGATTGCCTCCTCTCCCTTCTGTCCGTGTTTCTCTTCTTATTAGCAAAATAGATTTACTGAAGCCTTCTAGTCTGTAAGAGTGTTAGCCTGGTAGCCATGTGTGCTGTGGCAGAAGCCATGTGTGTCTTGTGGATGCTGCTGGGTGGGATTTAGAGTTATTCACAAGAGCAGACATGGCAACTCTGTCAAAATAGGTAAGATACCTCGGGAAACAATTAAGAGGAAGAATGGTTTTGGAGAGGGGCAGAGCAAGGCAAAGGCAATCCATCATTTGCCATCCGATGCTTCTAAGAGTAGACCGGAGTGAGCACTCCTGTTGGGCTGCTTCTGCCACGCATTTTGGAGTTACCTTGGCTTTAATCCCCTCTGGCTTCTGGGAAGAGATTGGAGACCAGCTTCTTATATGGATATTTTTCATATTTGCTTCTTTATATAAACTTTAGTGCCAGGTGCAAGGGCCATTTAATGTGCCCTCATATACTACTTTGTAATTGATAGGGAAACATTCAAGTAATCTGTGATTTATTTTTATGAAAGGGTAGAATAATCCCTAAACGCAGCAATTATTTCTGAAATAAACCAGTGTCTCAGGTTTTTCTAGACTTCTAACACAGGTTGTTTTGTCACTATGAACACAGCAAAAGAGAGATGGCGGAGACAACTTGGACAAGTACAGCAGAGAGAACCATGAGGTTATGACATTGTGGTACACAACATGCGAATGGAAAGAGAGGGTGGGAACTAAACCTGGTGTGACCAAGGAAGGATCTCAGTTTATACTGCTCTCTTTTCATGGAAATGAGGAGGAGGACTGGGACAGAACAGGTGGCTTTTCCTGTATCAGGTGGTACTTGTTATCACACCTTAGTGGATTTGCACATTTTCCTGATCCTGACTCGTGTGTCTGCTGTTGGAGGTGGTGTCAGGAGCTGAGTCAGGAATACTGGTAGTACTGCAGTAGAGGTTAGAGGAGAACTGATTTTTTTTCATTAGTTTCGTAATTTTTTTGTGTAACAAGCTTCAGTTTTGAAAAGTCACTTAGTTGCTGAAGTCTTACAAAAGTGGATTGGGGGAGATATTAGGAGCTGTCTCTAAAATCCCAGCCACAGGAAAGCAAGAGAAGGCAAGTGTTACACCCATTTTCAAAAAGGGTTAAAAGACAATACAGTCAGTTACAGACTGTTCAGCCTCCTGTCCATCACGGGGAAGGTCATGGAGCAGCTGGATTGAGTTTAGTGAAGGGCTGCCAAGGAGATTGGGTGCAGGAGCATGTGCCCTTTGAGAGGAGGTGGAGGGCTGGGCTGCAGACAGACCTCCTGATGTGCCTTCCAACCTGAGTGACTGTGGGTCTGTAAACAAGAGAGAGCTGTGATGATGATTCCAATGAATTTTCTAGAGATAAGTCCTAAGAATTCCAAAAGATGAGGTTCATATCAACATATTTGAGTTTTGACCAGTCCGGTGACTTGGGAACGAGTGACCCAGAGTGTATTCCTTTCTCATCCCAAGTGCAAGTAGTTTAAACAATCTGGCAGGTAGAAATTTAGTTAAATATTCAGATCTTTTACTTCACAAGCCATAAGTTGTTGAGACTCATCCAGATCCTTGATGTTGGATCTCTCGTTCTCCCTCACCACCCTCCACCCAGCTATCTCCTTGACTCAGCCGGGTCTCTCATCACCATCATTCTCAACCTGGTTGCTAAACATCGTGTTCAGAAGGAGTGATGCTGCTCTGCTGAAAGTCAAGGTCAGATGCATGTCAGTTCACAAGCTTTCTGTGTCACGTTAGAAAAAGACACAAATGTAAAGTTTCCTCACTGGAAATTTTAGATTTTCCGTGAATGTGTTGTTTAATTGCTCTAAAACATTAAATGCAATAATTGTCGTTTATGAAACAATAAATTACAGAATCCCCAAACCTCAAAAGGAAGTTGGAATGGATGTGGTAATTGCTGACTGTACCACACAGTATGGCTATTGAGGGGAACTACCTGACAGTGAATTTTAGGGAATGGCTGGAGCTCTGAACTGTTGAGGCTTTGTCTGCTGGGGTCTGGCGTGATTGAAAGAAGCCTTACAAAACAAAATTGGGCTCACTGAAATGTAACAGCTATGTTGGCATGGAAGAAAGGCACGGTGAAAATACTGCTTGTGTGCTGGACTACAGTGTCTGCTCCGTGCACGAGCATTCAGTTTGTGATAGGAAAACTCCCAGTCGTGTCTCAAGCAGAGATTACGCTGTAAAAAATGAAACTGAATTTGATAGTTCTCCTGCTTGCTGTGAGATACGTTTGAGATAACAAGGCACATAATGAAACACCTTAGGATGTTTGTCACCTCTCCAGGCTGAGCTAAAGGGGAAAAAATGGTGACATTGAAACAAGTTAATTGATTGACTATGTATATTAGGAAAGTCTCCCGGTAGCAGTCACAAGCAGTCATACAGATGAGAATGTTCTGCCTTCAAGGTGAAGCACAGTTTTGGGGTCTTTTCTTCTGAGAAGGCTTAGAAGGAAACAGAACATCTTTTTTTGTTCTGATTGCTGGAAAGTGTTGTCCAGGAAGGCAGAAAACTCTGACATTTAAGCTCGTAAGACTGAAATTGGGAGAGAAAGTGTCTGAAGTATGGTTATCTTCTATGTGTGAAAATAGCTGCTCAAGGAACGCAGAATGCTCAAATTGGAAAAGGAGCTCTTTGGAAAGAGTGGGGGTGTGGTACTTGCCTAGTGCTTTTCCATGCCTTCCAGAAAACGTAATCTCTGGTTTTTTGGTGCTCTGCTGTTAAGAGGACGTTTGGTTTTATGTGACAGAGGTAATGAAAGGTACGAGGTTTAGGATCAGAAGTGCTGTGTTAGAGACAAGACACGACAAAGTGAATGTCTGCAGCCTTAGTCAGCTCCACTGCTTCCTGAGCACTGAATTAGAGGTATGTGCCTTATGGGTTTAGAGAATCTGTTCTCCTTTAAAATCCAGACCACTTTTCCTGTTCTGATGTGTGCTGGGTGCATGGCAGGTTTGAGGGTGGAGCAGGTTAAAGCTCGGTGGGATTTCTCAGCCAAGGTGTTTCCTGACCATTGCTTCAGGTAACTGCATGTGAAGGCAAAGGCATCCCTCAGTTTTTAGGCTCTTGGTAGCTGCCTTTGAGAAACAGTTGAAGAATTGGGAATGGGATCAGTTTTGTTCTTCTTGTGAGGATGGAGGGACTGCAGTTGCTTTTCATTTTTCTGTCAGTAAAAATGGGCTGTGTTCTTATTATGGCAGATTTTTATATGTGTGTAAGTATATTTATTCTTTTTATAACTGCCAAGACAATCTCTTATCTTTATGGATTTGTTGCAGACATGCTCAAGTAGATTTTTGTTTTCTGTTGTATTTTATAACTGTTGTAAAAAGTGCCTTGTGTTGCTGTTTTTAATGTGCATGACTGATGAAATATAAAAGAAGATGATTAATCATTGCATGAACAATTGAATTCTTGGTGAATTTTTAGAGGACCATTGTGTTAAGTTGTTTACCTGCTTTTTATTTTCCTGCTGGCAGAGCTGTACATTTTCCATGTCTAACCTTAATGTACAGCCTTCTTACAGGAGCTTAGGAGTGCTAGATTATTTCAGGGTTTTAGGAGGCAGTATTCCCAAATGCTTTCTTCACTTTTTTTTTTGTAAACTGCGAAAACATTTCCAGTTCTTGGCTCTGGCAAGACTGAGAGAGTCCGGCCAGCCAAGCAAAAAAGAAAATTTAGCATTCATACTCCAGTGTCCCATTTTGAAATACAGCTGGAAAAAACTACTCTTTAAGCCACAGCAACATCTTCCCCCTTCACGTTTTGTCTCTTCTCCTCTGCCCCTGTCCCCACACCCACACATCTATTGTCCATGAAATATTAACAATTTTGGCGCAGAAGCTTGGAAAAACACCATTTGTGGGATTTACGGAAGTTGTGTGTTTACTAGAAACTTTGAACTTGTGAAGAGCTGAGGTGGTGAGAGCAGCTTAACAAAGGTGAAGCCTCAGCCCTGGCCCTGTGTCCCGCCCTCAGTGACGTGCGGGCAGATGGCTTTGGTCAGGCTCCAGCTGCAGCCACCAGCGGCATTCCGGGCTGAAATAGGGGAAACTTGGAAGAAGGAAAGTAGAGCTGCAGTGTATAGGAAATGGCAAACTGCAGCATGGTCAGTGTTGAGTGGTTGTGTGGGAAAGAGGAGGAGAGATGAAGTGATGGTCTGCAGGAATGGAGTCGAAAGTACACTAGGACTTTTTTTAGAAGACAAACAGGAAAGATGAACTAAAGACCTGAAAGGAAAGGCAGTAAGTAAGAGAAATTAAAAATACCTAAATGTGTCTTGCTAAATGAAATGTTAGCTTGTTCCTTGTCTGGTTGGAAGGGAACGGGGTCTCTGTTCTGAGCAGGGTGTATTTGTCATGGCCGACATCACGCAGTCCTGGAGGGATTATTGACTCCAGTAGGTGATGATGAGAGGGTGTGGGCCTGAAGGATGTGGTGCTTTGAGCGCCTCAAAACAGCCAGAATTTGACATTTTTGTCTTTGTTTACTGTGCCTGTTTGTGTAATTCACTGGTCATTGCAAGTCTGACCATTTTTACTAGTTTGTCATCAGTTAGGTTGAATTGGAAATGCACGTGCTGATGAAATGCATGATATTAAAGTGCACTGAGATGCCTTAGTGATGCATCTGTGCTTTGTGATACAGTTTATGTGTCGCTTGAGGTTTGTTGTTTCTTTTCAATGTACCATCTTACATCATTTTTGCAGCCTGAGTCTTGCACCAACTTTTTGTGGTTGAAGAGTGAATTAAATTTAAAAACAATAAAGCTTTTGGAATGTCCTTCTTTAATAAAGAACTTTTCTTTGCTCTAACCTGGAAAAAATGTGGTTTGTTGCTCCGTGTGAAGGACTGGGGTTTGTCAGGGCTGGCTTGGGGGGCAAAAAAGTTTTCACACATTTATGTTACAGTGAGAAGTGATTGTTTTGTTTTTCATCCTTGGACTGGAAAACTCTGCCAGTTGCATGTTTGAACAGCTAGTCTGGTGTATTGGGGCTGGTCTGCTTGCATATTTATAAATATTGCTGTATGTGCCTGTCCTTATATCTTCAAATATGTGACTTTTGCTTTCACATGGAAGTACCTGTATACAGTGAAGTAACTTTTTATTTTTTACTTACATACTAAAATAACCTTGTTACACGGATGCTGCTTATGATGTGCAATAAAATATTTTAGTGAACCTGAGTTGCTCCTTTAAAGGAAAAAAAAAAAGCCCCACCACTTTTTTATTAGTCTGGATGTTGCAGCCAGGCAGAGCTGTTCCTTCAAGTGGCTTAATGAAGATTTGATTGATTTATTTTGCTCATCTGGAGAGTGTGTGGATTACCTCTGTCAATATTGGGCATGATAAATGAGGGCTGGGCACTTACAGAGCAATTTGAATTATTCGAGCTGTTCAGGAATCGAGCAGTGACTCAATTCAAGAGGCATTACAAGGAGAAAATGCTGAGTGCCTTTTGAGATCTTCTGAGGTAGCAGATCATGGTACAAATCAATGACTAGAAACTGATCTTAAATGTCTTTATATGTGAGACTGGAATCAAACTGCTGAGGAAATCATTGTTGTTCTTTGAAGTTTTGAAGCCGTGCTGGAAGATGTTCTTTGGCCATGTGCACACATAAATGACAGGGTTGAGGTAGAATTGCTGGGTGAAATGCGGTGGCTTGGGATTACAGAGGACGTTGGAAAAGGTGATGTAATTGCTCTTTTGGGAGAGTAAACCAATAGGAAAAATTCCGTCGTTATTTCTGTCTTCATCTTTTAGCCAAAACAAGGGAAATTTAAGCATTAGAATAGGTCATTGTATTCATGCCACCTCAGTTTTCTTAAGCTTTGTTTTGTCAGAATTCTTGCCAGAAAGCCTGTTTATTGGCCAGTCCTCTATCTACTCTGTGTGGTCATGTGTGCACAGTGTGTAATGACTTTTCTCTGAAAGGCTCTGGAGTTCGTGTCACGGGGACCCTCGCTCGCTTCTTAGTCTTGGGTAAAGATGTCCTGAATGCCTGTCATTGTTAGCACTGGTACAAAGTAGAAAAGATAAATATTTTAGCTACTTGTTTGTCATGTTTTCTCACCCATGTTTCTGTTTTAACTTGTAGATTTTGGATCTTTGTTTGACTTGGAAAATGATCTTCCCGATGAGCTGATCCCCAATGGCGAGTTGGGCCTTTTAAACAGCAGTGGAAACCTGGTTCCAGATGCGGCTTCCAAACACAAACAACTTTCTGAACTTCTGAGGGGAAGCAGCGGCTCTTCCTTAAACCCAGGAATTGGCAATGTGAACTCAAGCAGCCCCGTGCAGCAGGGAGTTGGTGGTCAAGTCCAAGGGCAGCCGAACAGCGCGAACATTGGGAATCTGGGTGCTATGGGCAAGAGCCCTCTGAACCCAGGAGACTCCTCTGCTCCAGGCCTGGCCAAGCAAGCAGCCAGCACGTCTGGACCTACCACACCTGCATCCCAAACTCTGAACTCTCAAGCACAAAAACAAGTGGGAATGGTGACGAGCAGCCCTGCAACATCACAGACTGGACCTGGGATATGTATGAATACTAATTTCAGTCAGACACACCAGAGCCTTCTCAACAGTAATTCTGGTCACAGTTTAATGAATCAGCCTCAGCAAGGACAAGGGCAGGTAATGAATGGATCTCTTGGGGCAGCTGGAAGAGGAAGGGGAGCAGGAATGCAATATTCTGCCCCTGCCATGCAGGGGAATGCAGGCAGTGTGCTGGCAGAGACTTTAACCCAAGTATCTCCACAGATGGCTGGGCACACCGGGCTGAACACAGCACAGACAGGAGCAATGACTAAAGTATGTACATGCCATTTACTGCATTCTACTTATTGCACTTGTTTTTCTCCATACAGGTGTTTAGGAAACACAGTAGATCCTTTTGTGGGACAGAACTAAAGGATGTGCGTTCCTGAGTCTGTAGTTACCCATTTCAGTCACCAGTGATATTGTGAAAAGGAGATAATTGAAGCAGTACTTCTCATGTAATCAAAAATGAAAGCACTTGTTGAAAAAGACATCCTCGAAGCTAAAAGTTGGAGAGTATCTTAGCAGGGTGAATTAGAAAAGAGTAGCATAATCCTGCAGAAAGGAAGCAGATGATTTCTCATGTGCAGGATCTCAATTTAGCTGCCAGACAACGCCATCTTCTAAAGCAGTGTGAACACTCGGAGATTGAAGGGAGAGGTGTAACAATTGCTCCTCTTGTCAAGGACCACTGTCAGCAGCGAATGTTCTTTAAATATGGAGGAACTGATCTGGAAACATCAAATTTCACGTAGATTGCCAAGCTAATGCAAACTGTGAAAGGGAAGGGCGAGAACCTAATTTGGTGGCCATTGCGGATCAGGGCAGGGAATATATCATGGAAGTATCTCCCTCTGTCATGGGGCACTGCTCTGGCTCCCTGTTTGATACAGTTACTGCTTTTTAGTTCTTTGTTTTCCAGGTGTGAGTTTAGAGCAGTGTTTTGACTGCTGTTCCTCCTGCCCTGTGCCTTATCTCTTGGCTGGGTTGTTTTGGTGCAGTTCCTTCATGAAATTTTGCTGGCAAGCCCACCATGTTCTGCTATGTAGAAAAAGGTCCATTTTTATGTCTGATATTTTATCTATTCGTACATCAGTAGCTGTTATCACTGTAGTTTATTAACATGTAAATCTTAATTCATTGATGTGTTAGTAATTGTGGAAAAAATTGCATTGTCCGATATGAAAGTGTGTGTCCTGTGCTCTGAAGAGGTGCTGACATCACTGTGGAGTACTGTATAGTTAATTTTAATTTTTTTAAAAATAAAAACCATAAAAAGCATTCTCTCTGCAGTGAAGAGATGCTTCTTCTTAAGGAAGAGATACTTGTGTTCTGAGTGAAGGTCAGAGCATCTGCAAATTGACATAACTTTTGGAGGCTGGAGACAGCTAATTTTGCTGTGTGGAAGCTGATTGGTCTGCACTGGAAGAGAGTCAGCTTATCTTTCTTTTGTTTTCCTTTGAAATTTGTGGGAAGAGTGAGGAGTTCTATTTATCTGGCTTATTTCTGTGAACTTAGAGATACCTAATTTCTTGGGAGTAGATTTTTCCTAGTCACTACTCAGTTTTATTTGAAACTACTAATGTTTCTATGTGAACCAACTGAAGTAGAATTACCCCAAAGCAAAGAACTTGCTGACAGAGTCTGTATGAGCCTGGTGGGGGAGGTTCTGTGAGGTCTTGATTTATTTTAAACAAACACACCTCTGGTAAGAAACAGGCCAGATCTCACATTTTAAGGACTTCAGGCTTAGCCTGTTGCCAGCCGCAAATGGATTCACCAGCTCAGGAAAGCGACCCAGGCTGCTTCAGTTTACAGATGTTCAAGAAGCAAAGTAAAGTTGGTTTGAGCAAGGAATACATTGGAAAAGAATAGTGAAAGGACTGTTTAATGACAGAGCGTAAATGATAAAATGGTGCTTCTGTGAAGGTGCACTTAAAAGAAAACAATTTTAAAAACTTGGCCAAGTAAAATAGGAAAACTAGTGTTTTCCAGGGCTCCATCTCTTGTTGAATAAGATGAAGCTTAAACGCATTGTGTTTCTGTAAAAAAGTTTTACTTTGTGTGCATCTTATTTTTCTCTTAGTGAGAGAGCAGGTGATCACAATGTTTTACACAAAGATTTTCTGTTCCCGTTTTGGAACAAATGCTTGCTCCCTGAATTTTCTTGTGCCAAGCAGCAGCATTCTCTACTTTTGCCATTTTACTTAGTAGGCATTTGAAGATTGGTTGGTATCATTTTCCAGTCTCTTCCCATCCCCCAGTTTATTGTCCTAATAGGATTATCAGCTGTGATTGTGTGTTAGCTTTTTCTTATTGATGCTGCAGGACAGCTTTTAAGAAAAGTAAAGAAACACTTCAGTGAGTTTGTCTGTTCTTCTGAAACTGAAATTTCTGCTGAAGGAGAATGCGGGTTAGTTTGTTTTCTTACCTCCCGATTCCCTGGTGTTTACCGCTTAATGTGTACAGCTTAAAAGATTTAAAGAGCTGTAATAAAACTGGTGAGGCAGCTGATCTGCCTAATAGTGAACGTGCCCAGCTTCACTCAACGGCTTAAAATGTAGCTGCCATCCTGCTTGAAGAACTGTATCAAGGCTGGAAGGAAATTCTCTAGGTGATGACTGTAGCAGTATCCTAAGGGAGAGAAAGAGCTGTGAAATACAAATGCAGAAAAAAATACCTAAAAGAACTTTTTAAACCAGTATCTTCTCATTACATTTGAAATAAGTGATGTGCATCTCTGACTAACCTTGTTTGACTACAGCTGAGTAGCCCATTTTTCTCAATTCAGTGTGTTTATATGCAGTGTGGGGAACCTCGTGACCCTTTATGGTTTGGGACCAGTTTTGTTGGGCAAGACCTTGCTTCTTTGGTGGTTGGTTCTAGTACTTTTTTAGTATGTGACTAATCAAGGAAAGTCCATTCCATTTTCTGGTTTTGTTTCTTGTGGTGTGTTTGTGTAAGCGTTCTTTCTATTAAGAGAATAAGAAGAAAAAATATTCAGAATCTGGTCCCTTCACCTGATCTCAGAAATTGCAAGGATTCATTTCATCTGGATAATCATCAGCCATGATTGTTAATTTTGGTCTGGACTTGCTATTTTAAGGCAGAACTGAGCAGGGTAACTGAAGCTCATGTTCCTGTGCTTGCATGAACCGAAGGTGGGGATAAACCTTACTCTTCAACAATTCAAACAGGAGTGGAAAACAACCAATTCCCAGTGTCAGAGGGCAAGAAGGTGATGATATCAAGACAGATATTCTTCCATTGGCAGGGAGAGATTAAAGTAAAATAATTCCTCAGTCTATAGTGATGTGAGCAAAGATTTCATTGATTTCACATGGTGCTCCCAAAGATTGGTGATTTTGACTTGCTAAGATACGTGGAAACCTCTGAGGAACCTTCTCTTCCATGATACTCTCTATCTCTGTTCTCTTCATTGCCAGTTTCCTTTCCTGTAACAATTTTGCTTGCAGTTGTGGCATTGTGGCCCTGTTGTCTTGGATGACACTACAAGAATTTTTATTTGACTGGGTTGAAGTTCCTTAGGAAATCAGCTTTAAAGAGGAAAGGATTTATCTTTAAACAATTACTTACTTGATGGGAGTAGAGGAATAGATCATCTTGTCACAGTCATTTCTAGCAGTAATGAATTGTCCTTTTGTGTTGTACCATGTTTTTTGTTGAGTCTGTTAAGTCCAGAAAGTGTGTTCAAACCATCCAGAACATCTTGTTAGAGCTGTTTTTTAAGATTGTTGGTTGTTGGATGTGATAAGCAGTAGCAAAGCTCAGCAGGTGGTCATTGCTTCCATAGGAATGAGCACTTCATGGGAGACATGCTCATGCCTATCACTCTCCTGTTGCTGTGGGAGCTCATCTTTTCCAAGTGAAGGAGATGAAACCTTCCTGTGGCTGGCAAGGGCTTGAAGTTGTTTCTGTCGATGAGCCGTTAGTCTCTTGCTGAGGTGCATTCCCCCTGTCCTAGTACAGCTGTCAGAGCCTGTGGAAAGTTAGAAGAAAATGTTGGGAAGTTCCCACTTACTATGTATGGTTCTGAAGACTTCCTTTTTGCCCTGTGTTAAGAGTTTTGGACAGTGATTCACCTAACTGGTACTTCTGCTCTTTCCCTGAAGAAGTGGTAAAGTCCTCTTCAGATGAGAATGTTTTCTTTTCCACGTGTTTCTAAGCTGTAATGCCTCCTCATACAATTCTGTAAAAGGAATCACTTTTTCTTCCATAACTTCAGAGTCCTGTCATTCCAACAAGGATACTCTGGTACCCAGCAGCAGCAATTTAGGAAAAAATCTAGAGTTGTGCATGGCTGATGATCTACAGAAAGTATTGCTGTGAAGGAACTGCAGTGAAGATACAGCTTGCTGGGGGCTCCTTTCAAAGTATTTTTCTTTATAGAACTATTAAACCTACCCCAAGTTCAGCTTTCCTTCTGAAGGGCATGCACAGTTTAATCAAGCATTATTGGGCTCTGTATGCCTCAAAAAAAGATTAAACTGTTTCATCAGACTGAATCTATAAAGAGATGAGAAGAGAATGATTGTTTATTTTCATACCTAGTTATGAGGTTTACAACATTAATGGTTGTTTGGGGGGTTTTGGTTCTTGATTTGATCTTCAATTTAAGATTGAAGATTTTGAGTAACTTCAGTCTACCTATTTTGAAAACTCTGAAGGAAAATACGTACATTGATATAAAATAGAACCTGCCTGCAGGGAGAAGCTTGATGGAAAAGCTGATCTGGTTGGCAGGTCTTCCAATGTAGTATTCCAGGAGGTGATCTGGTAACAGGGAGTTTAGATACAGAGTTCCAAGGGCTGTGTGCAAGCAATGAGTTTTCCTTACCTCTGTGTATGTATTCAAGCCCCACTGGAAGTTGGTACCAATAGTGGGATTGGCATCAAAACCTGAACAGGCTCAAAGCAGTCACTAACTGTGCAAAACTAGATCTGTTCTGCTGGATTTTTCCCTATGAGTGCAGAACAGTTTTTTCCTCTAAATGGTATTGGCGTAATTTGTTTGGACAGTGCGTGTTTTCAACTTTATTTCAGTCAGAATAGCCACATGGCAGTGCATGTTTCAATAAGAGTAGGTTCACATTAAAGAGGAGGAGGAACTCTTACCAGAAGTGAACTTCAGAAAACAGTAAAACCATTTTTTATTTCTAGCGAGAGAATAACCTGTTGTCTCAGAGCTTTTTAATGTTGAGCTATAAAAGAAGTGAATTCTGTTGTTGTTGTTTCCAGGCAGGGTGCCTGTCTAATACATGTGCCTTGGACAAGCACGTTCACAGTTTTGCTCCCTGTGCTGTTCACTGAGTGGTGTTTTGATGTTGGAAATTAATCTTGAGTAAATTAAATACAGTAATGAGCTGTGTTAAAGAGCGAGACTTACACAGTGTATGTGGTTACGTTACTTGTCTCGGTGTTGTGAGGAATCTGTGGTAAGGAAAATTCGTGATGAGAAAAAATGAAGCCAACTATTTATTTAAACAGATCCCCCAGTTGCTCTTGCTGAGTACCAGATTTAGATACGCTTGCTGATTGTGAATTAAGTCAGCTGAAGATGTTCTCATTCCTTTGCAGTTCTGTGTGTTTTAGCAAACTGCTGGTGCTGTTTGTTTCTCTGGTGGCTCTCAATCTGTCTGAATTCTGCCTGAATTGTTTTAACATGACTTGCAGTTAATTTGCTTCTCATCCACGGAGTTGTCCGTGCTCGGCTGCCAAGCTGCCTGTCTCCTAGCAGACCATGCCTCTGGCAAACACTAGTAGCCAGTCCAAATCATATTCCAAGCAGTGCTGTTTCCCATTTCCAGGGGACTCCTAATAATGTTACAGACTTGACCGTAGCTGCTCCATTCTCTGATAAATAAGGTGCACTGAAACAGCAGTTTTACAGAGGAGAGACATACGTGTTTTTGTAATAATACCACAGAAGAAGGTTATAAATACAGAGAAACACATAATAGCAAAACTCACTGACTCGTAGTAAAATGAAAATCTCCGAGGCAGTTTTGTTTTGAAACATGAGCGTGGAAAGTGGTGCTCCATAGATGAGTTTGCTGATACGTCAAAGAGATTTAGTGACTTAAAAAGCTCACTTCCCACAACTGTTACTCCTGGCACCTGAATTTGAGTTGTTTCCTGTTTCTAGTACGTTAGTTAGGTCTTGTTTGCAGTTGTGCAATGTCATTGAAGATCTTTGCAGCGATAGTCACTTGGCTGGTGCTTATGCAGGTATCAAGGTTCAGTTTGGCTCCAGGGCTGCAAGAAACAGAGTGCTCAGCCTTCCTGGGGACAAACCACAGCTGGGTTTCTTCTCCTCCTGCTTCACACCCAGGCAAAAGCCTCTCTGTCCACTTGCGTTGGTTTATCAGCCAGCTGACAAAAATTAAGTGTTACGGGATCTCTTCAGAGCAGAATTGTGCCATTATCTTCCAGTGTGATAACACAACACGAACATTAAGGTTTTTGTCACTAACCACCAGTTATATTGGTTGGAGTCCTGTAATTCTTCAGTTTTTGTTGTTAGAATGGGCTTTATTTCTAAGAAGTCTATCTGAAAGAAGGTTTTGGGAGTGAAACTAACAGATCCACCAGTTCCTTTGGAAGCCATTGATTAAAAGCAGGATTTACAGTGTTGTTTCATATTAGTCAAAATGACAGAAACTCCTAGGTCCTTACTGATAGATGTCACTGAGATGACTTCATTCTAGTTTTCAGACTGCTTTCACGTATCTTCCTGCTGCTGTTTGTAGTTTGGGGCTTTTAATACCCAGGTGAAAAATGACTCAGATGTTGAGAGGGAGGAAAACCTGCCAACTGAAACGTTGGTGTGTAGAAGTTACGAAATGCCTGGTTCCTTTAGTCAGAAGGAAATGTCTTTGTCACAGTAATTTTCTTAATAGACTCTAATCGTGCATGTAGATATGATTTCACAGGAGCCCTTCTGATGAAAAGACCTTTTAGCAGGTCTCAAAGCTTGCCCTTATTTAAAAGATAAACTTAATATTTGTGTTTGACAGTGAGCTGTGATTGTATTGGGGATCCTGTAATTGGAAGGACATACAGAAATGGGTCAAAGCAGGCAGTGTTATGGTCTGAAAACTAAATGCTGGTGGTCTGTTTCCTTAGAAAAAAGGCAGTGCAGGAAACTTGGAGAATTACGTAGAGCTTGATAAACTGTGTCAGCCTTCCTGAGAAATGGATCAGGAGTAGAAGCAGTGAGAGGAGGAGATTCTCCTTTTGCAGCTTCTGCAAGTGAAAACCACTTTGTTGAAGGAAAATGGGACACTTCAACCATCAGGCAAAAGCAAGATTATGTTGGAAAGTTGCACTTTGGAATTTTGGAATTCCGACATTTCCATAGGGGGCTAAGATTTCAATACAAGAGGCTACACAAAGCATGCTCAAATCTACTTTGTAGTGGGCAGATTATTCTTCGCCTTGATTAACATTTAAACTAGGAAAGGTGTTTCAATACACATTTTTCCTCCATATCTCAAAAAATAATTCTGAATTCTTATTGGCACAATTGCTAGTTTATTCTACAGGGCTGAGTATAAGGAATGGCAAAATATAATGGCATTTTCCTTTCTTCTTGTGAGTGTTTGGAGGAAATACCTGGTTTTTGTTTGGAAGCTGCAGTCCATTTGTGTGTGACATCAGTTTGCTGTAGCTGTGTCCACAGGCTATAAATAGTATGTGCTTGTTTCTCCTCCTCATCCTCCTCCTTCTTGCTATTACAGTAAAGAGTATTTGTATTTACTCCAGAAATTGCTGTGACTGTGAAGTGGCACACTAAGCTTAGTGCTTGTGTTTTAACTGTTTGTGTGTAATCCAAGCAATGGCTTTAATTCTGAGGCCAGAAATACTTTGCAGAATTGAGATTTAGATGAATAAGGACTTGAGATGATTTTTGAACTCCTGATGCTAAAAAAAACTACCTGTAAGTAGCACCTGGAAATATCTGTGCTTACATGTTCTGAAGATGCTCAAATCCCAAAGTGATGGACATGTTCTTTGGTATCTATGTACAAATCTTATTTAGGTTTGGGAAATAAGTATCCTGTGCCCTAAAAAGGGTTCAACGGTGCCTTTGTTTTAGAATGAATCATAATGAAAATACAGCATCCTTGCCAAAAGAAATGAAATAGATTATTTGAAGAGAGTGGTAAATAGATTATTTAGTACTCCGCTGCTGTTTTGGATGGAAAGGATTTGTGTTCTCAGAGTGACTGCAGCACAGTCCTGTCCTGGCTGCATGGCTGCTCTGCTTGTCAGGGGAGTTTTGGATACAAAACAAATGCCCTTTGAAGCTTTTGGCAAATTGACTTAATTAAATAACTGCCTTTAGGACGGGGGGATCTTTGTACCCTGGTAATAGACAAGTGTTGGAACACCACCAGTTGAAGATGAGATTTCTCTCTCAGAACAAACAGTGGTGGCTCCCTTAGTCTGATATGGGGCATCTTGGGTTAAAATTCATTTCTGGATCATCCTCTGTGCAGCTGCTGTCAGTGAGGAATGTGTGTGCAGGCCTGCTTTGTTAAACTGTTCACTTTTAATCATGTTTAAAGACAACCATCAGATCTTGCCGTGTTTAAAAGCCTGTTCAGAATTGTCTCAATAGCTTCATGGGTATTGTTAAATCTTCAGGAAGAGCATGTTTTATAGAAGGACTGGAAATGTCATAGTAGCTCTTGAAGTCACTGTGGTGTTTCAAAACAAACTTATTTGGCTCTTAAAGTTATTTTAAAATTATTTTAACAGTGTAAATTATATATAGTTACCTTTCTCCATAGTTAATGTCAGAGTGTGATATTTGTGCTAAGTAGTTGTTTGGAGTAAGCAATATTGATTTTTGTTCCTTTTAATGTATTTAATATAACCTGTAGTGTGAGTTTGTTTCTTGTCTGCTTGATCTTTCTCCCTGATCTGGATTGAATAAGAATAGTTACTTTTAGAGTCGCAGCCTCTCCCTTCAGAGTTTCCACTTTTCCTTTAGGATTCAGGTCTGTCCAGGAGACTATACAGTGTAAAGGAAGGACACAGAATATCTCTTTTCATTGTATTTTGGAGATACTTTTCCTGTTGCCTTCCTCCTCAGAGCTACTGTTGCCTTTTCCTCCCACCTCTGTGGAATATCACATTCCACGGACTGCCTGATTATGTATCCTTGGCCAGCTTCTGGGAGATAAATGGGGAACCTCTTAAACAGTGCTACTGTTTTCTCTTACCAAAACAGCTTATTCCATTTAATACTAAGTTGTTGGAGCATGACGTGCTCTCCCTTTCCTTGGCTGTCTCCAGCCAACTATAGGTACTTCTGAATGGCTGAGGTGCTGGCAGACACAGCTGGAAATTCTTTTGGGGCCTGTTGGGTACAGTTTGAAAGGCTGATACCCACAGTACAGGAAATAAAGGAAGAAGAGCAGACTTTGGGTTGAATTTGATTTAGAAATCTGCATTTACAGAATGGAATGGTTGGGTTGGAAGTGACCTCAAAGCCCATGGGCAGGGACACCTTCCACTATCCCAGGCTGCTGCAAGCCCCATCCAACCTGGCCTTGGACACTTCCAGAGATGGGGCAGCCACAGCTTCTCTGGGGACCCTGTGCCAGGGCTCCCCACCCTCACAGGGAAGAGTTTCTTTCTCATATCTAATGTAAGTTTCCCCTCTTTCAATTTAAAGTCGTTGCCCCTTGCCTATCACAGTTGTTCCTAAACTCTTTTTAATTCAGCTTAGTGATGATGAAGTAGAGGAAGTGAGGGAGGACAGGGATTCTCAGTTGAGAACCTATGTTAGGAAATGGTGTTTTGGTGTGCCTATAAATGTGGTTTAGTACACACTGAAGCTTTTCCTGGAACTCACTCATAAAAATTTTGGCCTGTGAGTATACAATTAAGTATCTGTTCAGGCATATCTTCACTGAATTTCAGTCTTTCAAAATTCTCTTTTTAAGAATTGTTGAATTATTCTTTGTGTCCAAATTAGATTTTCTTGAAGCAAACCTTTGAACCATCTACAGTTAATTTTGTGGTTCTGGTTAAGTTTCTAGTATACTAAGAATAATTCTTGTTTATCTGAAGAAAGCCACTTGCTCTGCTTGGCACTTATGAAAGCTCTTGAAGCAATTGGAATGCATTGATCAATTGTGGCTAATTATCCATTAGAGCTTTGAAGTTGTTATTTGCAGAGGTGACACTCATTACAAAGTAAACCTTCTAAGCTTTATTTTGATTCATAAGTACAACAGTGATGCTGAGTGCAGAAATTGTAGTAGATTCCATTGTGTTCGTGCTCACGCTTGTGCAGAATTTTGGAGACATTTTCTTTCTTCAGGCATGTATACAGTGTCAGTATACGATCATTTGATTTTCTTTTCCTGGGAAAAGTTGATTTCTAGTTAAATGACTTAAGAATTTGTTCTCTATGTATCCGGTCCTTTGTAAAGAACATTTTCCCATGAAATTTTGTCTTTTGTATTTCAGTAATTATGGGGAAACATGGGTTCACTTTTTTAAAAGGCCTTGGAATATTTAAGTTCTTTGGCCTCTGTGAAATGCTTGGAAGAGAATTTCAAATCTTATTACAGGTGGTAATAAAACACCTGGCTTCCTCTTAAAGGGATTTTTAAAATTTTATTTCTAGTTTTACCAAATTTTAGTGATAAAGGATGAAGTAAGTGACAAATGTTCCTGGACACTTGAGTATTTTAATTTGAGTGAATTTACTGTTGAAGACCAAGACAGTAATTGCTTCATGAATCTGTTGTGGTAGGCCTTGGTTATAGCAATTAGCTTAAAGAGATGGGAGACTTGGAGCTTGGCTTCATCTGAGCACTGGTAGCCAGATCATGATTTAATTCTCAAAACTGATTCTTGAAATGTTACATTTTAAGGCTTTCTTGTTACTGACTTAAAAGTGAGTATTTTTAACTGAATGTTTTGTCAAACTGCCAAACCAGCAGGTTGGTTTAGGTGAGCGCTCTCACCTCAGCTCAGATACCATCATTGCCACCATTCTTGCGCTGAGACTAAATTCACTTTTTTTCTGGTTTTTTTGGTAACACCACTGGCTTTCTGCCATAAAATGATTAATCTTTTCCTTGCCTCTCCATCTGTCCCTCTGGCGCATACATTCCAAGCGCCATGGTGACTTTCTTTTGGAACACATTACTATAGGATGAAATAGCAATTAGTAGAGACTTACTTTTTTTTGTCAGTAAACAGATGCAAGATGATGCCAGTGTAGTAAAGAAAGCCTGTCTTTTCCCTTCAAACGTGAACATGAATTCCTAATGGACCTGTCTTTTTCGCTTCTCCGGAAGCCGTAATCGGTGAGGTGGACCTTGCTTCGTGCTGGAGATTTGAGCCTCATTCCAGAGGGAGATAAGAGTCCAAAGAGCAAAGTCCTTGGCCCGTGCCTGCTGGAAAGCTGCTCTTTGGTACCGAGTCTGTGAGCAAAGCGCTGCTGGGAGTCGTGGCAGCAGCACACAGGGACTGAGGAGGGATTAACTCCAGGGGGCTGATGCCAGATCATAGCAGCTCTGGAGCTTGTGTGTGTTCTACTCACCTGGGATCTGGTGGTGAAGTGTGCAGATGGAAGGCACAGGTCCCCATCTCTGTGTGTTACCTCTCTGGGAAGCAGAAATAAGCATTATGAAAACAGTCCTGTCCTCTTTGACTGTCACTAAGAGCATTAAAAGCAGCTGAATTGCCTGTCAGTCTGAATTTCTTAGGTGTTCCATTACCTAGAGCAGATTGACTCCTTCATTCACAGTACTTTGTAGACTTCAGTTCATAACTTGTGAGCATCTGAGACACCGAACTGTTTGATTTCCTTGTCTTGAGAGAGAGAATAAAGATCCAAAGGAAGAAAGTTAAAATTATTTAAGCCAAGCAAGGTGATGTGCTGCTTGTAAAAACATTTCAGTGGATAGGAAGAGAGAAAGAGGGAACAAAATGCTGAGTATTTTAACCAACTCGTGTGTTGAAAGCCCAGATTTGAGGTAGGTGTGGTAGTTTGATGGCAGGGGGTTTAGAGGCTTAATCTAATCATGGAGTATGAAGTGGCTGATTTTGGTGAGGCCCATAAAAGAAGGAAGTAAAGGGTGCTTGGGATGGCATGTCCAGAAGTTCTGAGTCATCCCTATCCTGTAGTGCCTTACGACAGCGACTGCTTGGAGGCAGGAGCAGGGTCCTGGGTCTGTACCCAGTCATTCTCTTCATACTGAACCCAAAGGATACTGCTTGGATATGTAGGTCATAGTGGGAAGTGCAGAATTCCCATTTTGTGCCAGCTTGCTCTGTTTTCTAAAATAACAACAGGAGAGAGAGAAGAAAAGTGTCCCTAACATCTCAGTGGTGTAACTGGGGATTCTGGGTGAAGCATGAGACATGCTGAGTAGCTGTGGCTCTGTAAAGGGTTGTAGTGTTTGTGCACAGCTGCTCTGTCAGCCTAAGGCTATTGATGAAGTGTAACGCTAAAGTTCCAGCTCAGGCATTCTGAAAATGGCACCAGAGTTTGCAGCAGCTCTTGAAAGGTGGAAATAGTTACTGCCTCCTCAGCCTTTAGCATTTTGTATCACACACGGTTGTGTCAATGATACAGCAGGAGGAAGTTGGGAGAACGTCCTTCCTTGCAAATCCAGGGATTTAGAAGAAAGCAGTAGTGAGTGGCAGATGTGTTTTACTAGAGCAATTTACACAGTTGAACAGCCAAGCTCTCACGTATGCAACTCTTCAACACTGCTGTTAGTTTGTGAAGATCTGGCCTCTTATCAAAACAGATCAGATCTAGGATGCCTCTGCTCTCTCATCTTTAATTATGACAGGCGTGTTCTGTTCTCTGAAATAATTTAAATTATTAAACTGGGACTTAAATTGATTTTTAGCTTTTATACTGTAGACTAAGTCCAGAATAACGTTGGGATAGTGGTGGCTCACTAAAAGGCTGGCTTTGTGACTTCCTCCTACTTGTCAGATTCAGAGGTGTGGGAAGAGTTTGGTGAGAAAAAAAGGTGGTTCTGACCTTCCTGTTTTTCTGTTGTCAGAACAGATCAGAGTAGCATACCCAGTAGGGTTGTCTGTGTGTCGTCATGCTGCCACTGTCAAAGCTGCGGTTCTTTACATCACCCCCACCCCAGGGGTCTTCTGAACTGTTTCCTATCGAGCTTTCAGCTCCCTTCCGTGTCCTCAGATAATCTCTGAGGTGCTGACAGGCCAATGCTGGCAATGGTTGTGGCTCCTCAAGAGCCCTGAGTGGTGTGTCTGCTGCTAAATGCAGTGGGTGATGGCAGAGGTCTCTGTGCCTTCCTTCATGGAGATGTTAATCTGCCTGTCTGTCGTGGTTTTAGGGGAGATATTCCCGAATTTAGTGCTCCCACTGAAATTCTCCAAACCATGCTGCTGCTTGTTCACGCCCCCTCCCCTTCCCCTTTCCCTGCAGTGGGATGGAGAGGAGAATTGGAGGCAGAATCGTGGAGAGGAGAGTTGGAGGCAGAAAAGGCAGAGATCACGGGTTGAGATAAGAGCGATTTACTGAAAGCAACAGGATAAGAAACAGTAACAGCAATAATATTAATAACGAAAGTGTATGAGAGAGGCAGAATGTGTATGATTCACATGCGAAATGCTCAGAACAGCGTCACCCCCTATTCCCTCCTGCTGGCTTACTCGACCAGGAGGAGCCCCTTCTCCCCAGAAGAGACTCCCTTTTTTTTGGCAGTGGCATGAGATGGTACAGAATAATCTCATTATCCTGGCCATGCCCCCTCCTGGCTACTGCAAAAAATTAACCCTGTCCTCCCTGGAACCAGAACATTACCCCTTATTTTATACCATGTACTCATGTCCAATTCCTACACCTTCCAACTAGGTACATGCATTTGTATTTATATATATATACACCCACAAGCCCGGGTGTCATTTCCGTAGTCAGTGGCCATCCCTCCGAGATTTGTGTTGAGTTCATTTAGTCCATGGCTGTGGGTTCTGTCAGTCCTAGATGTCTTCCAGGGCAGGAGGGCTGGTGTGCTTTTGGCTGGTTGCAAACTGCATCAGGAGCTCACATGGCATGATGTGTGAAAGGCACTTTCCCCATGAACATCCAGCCCAGCACTGCTAGTCAGGGTTCCAGGAGAAGCTGTGCTTGAACGCCAGTCACTTAGAAAGCAGCTCAAACCTCTTCATAGGCTGCCAGGATCTGTTTCAGTTTGGGTGTAACAGATCCTTTGAATCCCCGACTCCAGAACCCCAGGGGACATCCTCAAGTCTCCCCAGGTACTTTTTGCCAGACGTGCCAGGAAAGACCATTCTCCCTGACTGTAGAGCATGTTTTTTACATCCTGCCATGTCCTGGCTGGCTGACCCAGTGGTTGTTCTTCCTCTCAATTCTACTGCTTGAACGACCCTTGTTTGATCTGTTCAAAGCTTGTTGCTATTCAGGGCCCCGCTTGAAATCCTTTTTCTTCCATGTCACAAGATGGAGAGAGCTGACAATCTGACTGTACTCTGGGATCTGCATCCTCCAAAAACCTACAGTGTGGCCCTATAACCTTACTTTGCTTTATGGTGAAACCGGCCTTTAGGAGCATTTGGATTATCTTCTCCTCTTTGTCAAAAACTTCCTCTGCCCTGTTCTCCCATACAGTGATGTCATCAATGTGCTGTAAATGTTCTGGAGCCTCACCCTTTTCCAGTGCAGTCTGGATCAGTCCATGACAAGTAGTGGAGCTGTGTTTCTGCCCCTGGGCTTGTCCAGCACAGCAGCTCTCAGTAATGGTGTGACTTCATTCAGGCCACGATAGTCCACTGTCAGTCTGCACTTTCCATTGGACTGACACACTGGCCATATAGGGCTATTAAAGGGTGAGTGGGTCTTGCTGAGCACTCCCAGCTCTCCAATCCACAGCCCATCCCATGGATGAGGTCCTGCAGGCCCAGCTGGTGCCGTGTTGCTAATGGGGCACTGTTGTGGTAGTGATTGGTACTTGTTCTTCAGCCCTCAGCAGTCTCACAGCAGAAGGGCCCTCTGAGAGACCAGACAAGGAATTTAGCTATCGAATTCCCTCTGTCTCCATAGCAGTTCTTCCAGAACCTTTTGGGACCTTGAAATGCCCTCTCCTGAGATGATACGTGCCAAGGATGGCTGGGGCCTGTGGGCCGGTCACAATGGAGTGTTTTGCCGTTTATTCCCAATCACTTTAACTTTCAATGCAGTCGGCTGTTGGGATCCCCCAGTCCCCCCAGAAATAGAGATGGATTCTGCCCCTGCAGGGTGTCAGTGGCATCAGAGGACATTGTGTGCCGGTGTCAAATAAAGCCTTATATTCTTGTGTGTCTGATGTGCCAGGCCGTGGATCCATGCAGTCCAAGAGATCCAGTAGTCCCTTTTCTCCACCTGGCTGGAGGCAGGGCCCGTCTAGCTCTGATCATGGTACTTGTTTCTCTCTTCTTGTAAATATGAACCAGAGATCTCTTCAAGAGGATGTGAAATAACATCAGCTCTTTATTCTGTCTGAGGAATAAATTCTGTCCACAGGAAACTGGAGTGGCATTTATCCTCAAAGAATTTCCTGTAGTGCTTGTTCTTCCTCTCAGCTCTTGTGCTCATGCTGCCAGGGCAGAGGTGGGTTTTCCATCCCACTTCATGTCCTCTCTGTGGCCATGCAGGTGAAACCAGAGGTTATCTTGTGGTGTGTCCCCTCTCAAGCCAGGGGCAGCTTGCTCCCAATAGCAGAGATTCTGGTCTGTATTGGTGTCCACATGGGACTTTCACTTTCTGGTTTGCTTAATCCAATCTGTCCACAGTCTTGGACAGCCTTTCCACAGGCTGGTAGGGAGGAAGAAAGATGATCTTAATGTTGCCACAGTTAGGGAGTTACCTGAAGCCCTGTTCTCATTTCATTGGCACCGTTGCCAGTGAATTGGCGTATGGCCATGGCTTGCTCCATGTGAACTTCCACCACATGGATTGTGTTCTAAGCATCCAAGGGAAATTAAAAGTCCTCAAAAACTGATGTAACAGGCCTGGAGGAGGAAACAAGGGTGGAAAGCTGGGGAAAATCATTCTCTCCTGTTCCCCCCACAGGCTGTGTATGATTATTAATGGATTCCCAAAGGTAGTGCTGCCGAGGTGAGGGCAGCAGAGCAGCACTGAACACGTATCCCAAATGACCCTCATTGCTCTCGATGTTACCATGTCATAAACCGATATCCCACAGTACGGCAACAAAGCCATCCTGCTCTGAAAAAGAGCACCACGATGGCACTTAAGGAAACAGGTTGGCTACCACACCCACATGAACAGAAAAAGCAACACTGTGACCCGTGGCTCCCCACCTAATACAGCAAGTGCTCAGATTAATTTGTGTCCAACGTGCTTCGGCAGATCCGTTGTTATTTCAACCCTTGGAGCCTCACTCTGGGTGCCGGATAAGACTGTTGTGGTTTAAGAATGGTATTCCCCAATGTAGTGCTCGCTTTGAGAATCTCCCTGACCCCTTCCCTCTTCGGTGGGCTAGAGAGGAGAGAGGCGTAAAAGGCAAAGATCATGGGTTGAGTTAAGAACAAGAAACAGCAATGAGATAAGATAACAAACAGAGAGATGAGTGATTCACATGCAAAATGTTCAGAAACACCCCTTCTCCCTGGAAGAGACTCCCTCTCCTTTGCCCTCAGCAGTGATGGGAGGTGGTACAGAGTAACCTCTGTGTTCTGGACGTGCCCCCTCCCAGCTACTGCAAAAAATAGATCTGTTCTGGCCAGAACCGGGACTGTGTCATCATCTACTTGTCTATCTCTGTGCTCAGCAATCTTGGGAACTTAATTATCTGTGAGGCCAAGAAAAATGGGTCAAATTGACCAGTGATTTCCAAAGTGATTAGAGAAAAATTGATCCGAGGGAGGGGGAGGAGATGTGCAGTTTCCTGAGGATGCCTAACTAACAATATAACTGGTTTGTGGTCCTGCAGTCGATGTCAGTCTGAAGAGGTGACTTAATTGCTGCGGGATTGAGTGAATGGATGGAATTCTGTGCTGCAGTCCATCTGGTCTGTGATCTCATGGTCTTATAAGAGCCATCATCTGGAGCTGCACTCAGCCATGCAGAGTAACACAGTCCTGGGGTGCAGAGGAGGGTGCAATAGTTTGGTTCATTTTTTGGCTTCTGTTCTGCACCTCTGCCTTCCTGGTGTTTGGTCCCTGGGTTTGGGTTATGGACTCTAGTCAAGGTCTCAGATTATTTTTGCTTCCTGAGATAATTTTTTCTTCTCATTTTTCTGTGTTGTCTCTGGACAAGCAAAAGAGAATTTGTAATTATCTTTCTATTATAAGGTTCCATTTTATAAAGACTAAAGCATGTGAAAATGACAGTGGTGCAAAGACAGGATACCTCTGATTAGAGGCCTTAAGATTTTTGTGAGCTAACTCCTGTTGATGAGTAGAAGCACACACTCTTTAAATAAAACATTAATATAATCTTTACAATTTCAGTGGTATTAATCACTTCCATTTCTTCCTAATTTTGGCTTTGAAGCTACAGAGCTTCAGCTCCTGCCTTTGATATGTCTTTGCTAAATTTAAAATATTTGTATTATCACCTTTTTATTCCCAAAATCAGTACTTTAAAATCACTTCAGTCCTTGCCTTAGTAAGATAAGCAAATTAATAAGCTTCAATAGTAAGCTAAATAAATTAGGCTGTTAGATTGCAGTTAGCCTGTCTTTGGCCATGCCCATTAGTCCTTTAAACACTACTTGAGGCCTCTCTGGATTCTGTCATTTTTACCTGTCATTCTTTAACTACTACAGCGTGTCGGTCGTTGTTGCAGCAGCATTCCCATCGCTCCAGAGACACAACGATGGCACTTTCCCCTCATCCAATTGTCTTTTCATTCCTCCTGTTGGCATATTGAGAGCTCACATTTGTTCTTCAAGCATTTTGCAGATTCATGGCTTTCAAAGTCTGGCCAAGCTTGTCTAGCTTGCTTCCTTTCTTTCCAGGCTGTTTTCTAGTCAAAAAATCCAGCAGATACTGAATTGAATATTAACGATAACTATTTTTAATTTACAGGATTGGATCATAATCAGATTACTTCAGCCAGGCATATTTTTCACTGAGCCCATGCTGCTTTGAGTTCTTTGATTCTCATATCAACCTTTCAGTATTTTTTCTGCTGTCAGCTCTGACCAAATCTGATGGTATTGTTTTGGTTTTAAATACTTAGCCAGAATAACCTCCTTCCATTTTTATTCAGAGTCAGTGCTTCAAAATATAATGAAAAACAACATTTAACTTGGAGATAAGTTTGTTGCTTTGGGTTTTTGGTAGTTTTGGGGTTTTTTTGACTAATCTGTCTGCACCAGCTGATTTTAAAAAAAAATGGCATTAACTTTGTGTAGGTAGTGGTGGTGTAAGATACAAACCCTGGAGTGTTATCAGAGGTGGGTGCTGATCCTTGGCACATGCCTACAAATGCAGGTGCTTTCTCTCTCACAGGAAAATTGATACTGAACTCAGTCTGTCCTGCCAGACCTTTTATTAAATTTGGAAAGCCTGGAGTGAAAAGTGGTTTGGGGCAACAGAGGAGAGCAGAATTTCCCAAAGGAAAAGGAGTTGCAAGGAGCATAACTGCATGCAGTTGTGTGGTTTCTGGCAGTGTGTTGGAGAAGAAGCTAAAAAAGGGAGTAGGAAATTATGTGCTTGTAACAGGGGATGGGGTTTGCAGCCCCATTGTGTTGGTTGCATGTCCTGGGAGCCTCGGAGGAATGTGATAATGGAGTGCCCTGGGCTGCAGGAGTGAGAGCTGTGGTGGTGGAGTGAGGGGACAGTTGACAAAAGCTTAGAGGAGGAGGGAAGGGCGGAGTTTATTTACAGCCTGAACACTTGGTGAACAAGAGGGAGGATAACCCATCTCTTTGATGCTGGGCTAGAGGAAGAAGTACTGTGGTGTGTCAGTGGTGCTAAAGAAGGGAGGAAAAAAGAAAGCTTTAAAAGCAGAAGGAAAACACAGTGTGGAGATCCAGTCTGCTCTGAAAGGTGTCTTCAGGATTAGATTGGTGAACTTGTCACTTGTGTCACATCACCTGAGTTGCACCCTCAGGTGAGTTTGTAGGTTTGGTCATGGGCTTCTTCTATAATATCTATGAAACTCCAGGAACTAGAGGAAATAAAATTGCTGTTCTGCTCCTAAGAGAACTAAAAATCGAAACAGGAGATGCACCTCCCACAGCTGCTGCTCAGAGCGCTGCAGTGCGATGGCTCCTCTAGTCCAAGGCAGCTGAACAAAGGTTTTAAGTGCTGGGGGTTTTTTTTCAGCTTGGAAGTTTGTACATTCCTTGGCTTATGAGAGTAGAGTGAAATACCCTATTTCCTATCCACACTCAGTAATAGATTCCAGTATCTTAGAGAGTTGCCATAGTGATAAAAAAGGGAACAGAATCTACTTGTCTTCCTGGGATAGCAGAATTATTAAATTAAATGCTTCTTTTCCATTAAAGGAGAGTGTCATTATCACATTTCTGAGAACTGTTTTAGAGCAGAAATAATGTGTTTAAGGTGGTGTCCTGCATTAATCGTGCTCCTTCTTGAGGCACCTCTAGCCTTAACTTGCACTTGGGATACACCCTGTTATCTCCCCCAGTGCAGCTGGTGGAACAGAACAACACCTTTCTTGGGAACGTCTGCTCTACTCCATCAGAATTCATGCAGTTGTGACCACAAAGAGCTGGGCAAAAGAAGCAAGAGTTGCCCAAAATTGTAGCACAGAAACACAAGTATAAGACGTGAGTAGAGGAGGATGAAGTGGGATGAAAGGAGCCACCATGGGATGGAGTGCAGGGAACAGGGCTGCTGGAAATGGTGGCTGCATCAGCAAGAGAAAGGAGATGAAATGATGGAGAGGAGCAAAGGAAACATGTAGGGAACATCCTTGAGCTTAGAACAAAACAGGAGTGAACAACATAACCCAGGTTGTCAGAGAGAAGCTTTCAGCTTTTGTTGTAATGGAGATGCACTGGATGGAAGGTGGAATAGCCCTGTGGTGCCCATCCATGCCTGTTCCATGCAGGTGGAAAAAGAAACAGCTCACACTGGATTGCTCTTTGCTTTCCTTCCTTTTAGGAAAGTAAATTTAACAAACTTTGGGCCAAATACAAATCTTTGTGATGGCTCTGAGTTCTCCATGAAAATGACCATTCTTACCAGGTTATAAACTCCAGTGTTCTTGCTGGTTTATCTTCTTTGATGGCTTTTAATTACCTGTTAATCTTGCCCTGAACTACCTATTTTGGGATCAGAGTTCTGTTTCAGAAATATAAAAACAAAGGTCTTCTGAGTATCTGCCTTCCCTCACCTGCCTGGAAAAAACGTGGAAGCAGAGGCAGGAGTTGGAGTTGAACCTTCCGAGTCCTTTGCTTGGAGCTTCCGGTTTCCATTTGCAGAATGAACAAGCAGGATAAAGTCTTTACAATGTGTAGACTCAATCTTCTGCATATATTTACCAGTTGTTTCTTGACATTTCAGTCAGCCATGGTTTAAAGTTCCACAAAAGTCACTGAGCTCAGCGTTCAGATAATTAACCTGGAGTTGGAATTTATGCCTCGCGCTCTCGGGCGTCTTTCAGTGTGCGATACACAGGGATCTACCTGATTCTTCCTTTCCTTCCACCTCCTGTCTGCTGCCTTCCCACCAGGGAGGAGCTGACAGTGGTTTGCTTTGCTGGAGTCCCTACCTGGCTGTGTTTGGAATCAATTCCGGGCTGCTCTTCAGGGTACCAGTAGCAGTTCTGGAATGCTGTGGATCTTAATGCTGTTTGTCAGCAGGTTGTTCTGCCACTGAAACTCCTCGCTGATCCCAGACTTGGTTGGAAACTCTTAAAAATAGATAAGAGTTTGTTCAACCAGGTCTCATGTTGTATTGTGCACTCTTAGTCTCTGGAAATCACACTCCTGTTAATTTGAGTTCTTCCCAGGAAAAACTAAGTTTAAACCCCCCTGAAACCAGGAGCATCAGTTTTAATAAACTTGTCTTGTGTATGGTCCCTCCTAATTTTTGTCTCCATGTTTACTTTGGGGATTGCCACCTAAGAAAGGTCTTTCCACTTATCCAGACTATTTTTTTTTTTGAAGATGGACTTCAAACAGAAAAAAAAGCCTTTAGTGGTATGTTTCATTGGCAGTAATTTACAAAAATGAAGTGTAGGTTAAAAGGCATATCTAATGTTTTACAGTATTATCAAACTATGCTATTTTTTGAAAGTTACAGACTAGTGTAACTTTAGGTTACACCTTTAGCTTTAGGTTCCTTTCCCTTATGAAAGCCCTGCTTTGGACACTGAAATACAACGTGGCAGAGAGCAGGTTTACCAAAATACAAAGTTTCAAATGGAAGTATTGTGCTTCCAGCTAGATTTCAAAAGAGCAGCAAAGCATTTCTTAAAATTTCAATCAAGTAGTTATTACTTAATGACTACCTAGAGTAGGAAAAATTATCTTCATCTTATTAAGCACTCAGTTTGGAAGATTGGAAAGGTTGCTTTGTTGTTGTACAGAGCTGTGATCTGTTTAATAACAAGAGCTATTGAAAAGGAAATGTTAAAATAAAATAAAACAACCATGTGGTCATACCTGTTAAGATTGCAGAGCCTTGGTGCTTTGGGGATGTTCTATTGGTTTAGAGTTTTAACAAACTTGAAACTGTCTTTTGAGACCAAAATATTTCTAATATTTTTCCTAAAAAAAAAAAAAAAATCTATTTTTAAACATTTTTCCTTTAATAAAAAGGCACTAATATTTCCTGATAATGAGATGGGGAACACCTCTCTGTTTCTTTTGGCACAAGAACTTAAATTTGAGGTAAAATTTGCTTAGCATTCTCTCTGCCTAAAGAAGATCTCTCTTCTGCTCTTTGAAAATTCATCTGTATAAGATTCTGCCAGAAGTTTTTAACACCAGGCTTCCAAGCTCAGCACATCCATGTTGGGCATTCATTGCCTGCACTGAGCCTTCTCCACCTCCTCCCTGGTGCCTGAGTCTGCTCCATCCATGAGCTGCTGGGTCGGAGGAGGGCTCTGCCTGCACTGTGTTCTGCATGGACACTGTGTTGTTCCCATGGAAGCCATGGGAAGAGGTTCCTGTTTAAGCAGCATTCCTGTCCCCCGGTTTGGGCTCTCCCAGTGGTGGTGGTGACTGTAAGGGCTTGCAGGAAGTTGTAGTTTAGTGGTGGTTGCCAGAGTAGTCAGTGTTCGAAAAACTACTCCAAACTTTCAAGCAAGTTCAAAGAAGACTGGAGGGGCAAAGTCCTTCCACAAATGACGTTTGTAGTTGGGAATTAGGCATGAGGAAACTGAGTAACAGCCCGAGAGCTAATGTTCCTATTTCTGGCTTCTGAAATGTTTCTGTAGTTCTCTTAAGCTTTCTCAGAATCTCACTTTTAGTTTTAGAAATTTTCTTCACTGTTGATCTGATAGACCCCCGTAGCATTAATGAACAGCTGTCATTATCAGATGACACTTTCTCATACCTTGTCTGAAATAGTGGGTTGAGTGGGTAATTTTATTAAATACTTTGCTATTAATTCTTCAGAGAAAGCTGCCAAAATCTGTGGTGTAATAAATAATAATTAAACTAATTTCTCTTAACGTGCAGTCTGCAAAACAAACACAGAAATACAGAAAATTAAATTCTTGCTATTTGTGCAATGTGATAGGAGCTAACACCACTTCTCTTTAAAGGCAGTCTTGGGACTAAACTTTAGATGCTAATTTTTGGTCTTACTTGCTATTTGAATTATTCAGCTTTACTCCGGGACACAGCACATATTTGATAACCTCATATATTGCAAAGTAACAGCTTTTGAGATTTTTTTAATGTGTAAAGATAGAACGTCTTGTACAGTGAAGAAAGGCCCAAATCTGGCAACAGTCACTGGGCAGGATGCAGGGAAAGGGAGCATTTCCTAACATAAAGCTGCTTGGAGAGTGGCAGGGCCAGCTGTCTGAAACCAGAGGGTACAAAGTACGGGGACAAAGAGGACAAGGCCCAGTCAAATTGTGTTTATTGGACTCTGCCCCAGTGTAATTTATTGCTCGTAGCTGGTGCTTTCTCAACTGCTCGTTCAGCCCGAATCCTGTAAGCATAAGAAACAACCCCTGAGTAATCCCTTATTATGAGGCTGTTCCAGTGATAAGCTGGTGTGAACAGCCCTTCTTCCAGCTACGGGAATAGTCCTCCTGAATCCCTGCTGGGAAGGGAAGAGACCAGGACTATAGAAGACCACTGTGTTGAGGAAGAAAAGGCTGGAGAGGTAAAGAGAAGAAGAAAATAGGATTTACTATTTCAAATAAAGTCTTTGCTCAGTGGTTGGATTCATATTTAAGACCAAGTCATAAAGTCACCTAGAAATCCTCTCAGTGTGAGGCAGGGGGGTGAACAAATGTCATCTGTTGAGTAGGTCCTGTGGGAGGGACTGAGGGGAACTGGGGGGGTCAGCCTGGAGAAGAGAAGCCTCAGGGGGGACCTCACTCTGCAACTCCCTGACAGGAGGGCGGACACAGATGGGGGTTGGGCTCTGCTCCCAGGGAACAGGGACAGGATGAGAGGGAACGGCCTCAAGCTGTGCCAGGGGAGGTTCAAGTTGGATGTCAGGAAGAATTTCTTCCCAGCAGGGTGGTCAGGCATTGGAAGGGGCTGCCCAGGGAGGTGGTGGAAACTCCATCCCTGGAGGTGTTCAGGGAAAGCCTGGACATGGCATTCAGGGCTCTGGTCTGGGTGACAAGGTGGGGATGGGTCTCAGCTTGGACTCAATGATCTTGGAGGTCTTTTCCAACCTCAGTGATTCTGTGGTTCCAGTAATGGAGATTTCACCATGGGAGAGGATCCTGCAGGCCCAGTGGCTCTTTGAATGTACAGTGTTCTCTTCAGTCATTCAGGGGGAGTCGTGTTTCTGTTGTCTAGTCTTGGGGAGTTCTTGGAGGGTCATTTCTCAAGGTTGTCAGTCTTAGACATCTTTTTGCTCAGACCCTTCTCCTCAAGTACCAAAACATAAGTTGATAACCATTTGCTCAATGCTTCTATATATTCCCCTCCCTTCCCATCTGTCTGTGTACAAAGTCATGCTTTGTGCTCAGAATGCACAAAGCATCACAGGATTTGAAGTTTGTTTGGTCTTCCGAAGTTCTGTAGTGTTGGAAAAAGTAATTTCTGCCAATGCCGATTGGGAAGGATAATCTTGTGTTTTCCTTTGTTTTTGTAAGTTGCATTGCAAGACTTCAGCCCCACACAGCTGTATATATTTGTAAAACATCTTTTTAGGATATATTTTGACTTGGTAAAAGTTGTGAAATTGTGGATTTAATACTGAGAATTTAATATTGAGAAACTTAAACTAGAGTTCGGTCTCTGTGAATGCAAAGACGGATGTTTGACATACGTGGGGGTTTTTTTATCTCCCTTTGGGATCACAAAAATTCTAATCATTTCATTCATTCATTCTTTTCCAGATGGGAATGACAGGTAACACTAGTCCCTTTGGGCAGCCTTTCAGTCAAACTGGAGGGCAGCAGATGGGAGCTGCAGGAGTGAATCCTCAGTTGCCGAACAAGCCAGGCATGGCCAATAGTCTGTCTCCCTTCCCTGCCGACATCAAGAGTACTCCCGTCACCAGTGTGCCGAACATGGTGAGTTGGATCTGCTGCTTCCAGCATTCTTTACCTCTTCCTAGTGCTTTCTAAATTCTTAGGTGATCCAGCTTCTGCAACATTATCAGGTTACTTCTCCACGGTCATTTAAGCATCAGAGTTGCCCCGTGGTTCCTCACTTCCACTTTGCAGTGTGTATATAAAACTTGTGTACATTTTTATGCAGTGATTATACTTTCTGAAGAATCACAGTTATAAAAACTGCATTGCATCCTTTCATTTCTCCTGGTACATTTAGTTTCAAACCAGAGAAAAATGTCTTCTTTAAGTTTTGTGTGTCAATTAGAATGTGTTGGGTACATCATCATCACCTTCCTGAAACTAAATGGTACCTCATATCCTTTGAATCTGATGTGGTAAACACCCCACATGCTTCTCACTTTATGCTGTGCATGACTTGCATGTCACAAGCTTATGAGAACAGTTCTTATTAGGATACCTTACAAGTTTATAGTATCATGTTTACCGGAGTTGTCTTTATAAAGTGAAATTAAATATTCCCATTTGTCTCAGGATGTTGCGTATTAATCAAACTGCTTGTGTTGTTTCTATGGAAACTCCAGCTTGTTGCATTTTATATTCTTATACATGATAGCAGTTACTATAGAAACTTGTAAGACCTTCCATAAGATGCAAATTGCTTATTTTTTAATTTAAATCAAAAACCAGCTATTTTTTGGCACAACCAATGCTTGCTCTTCCATCACTGAGTTTGCTACCTGCCTGTCACTAATAGGCTCTGTATGAGAGGCAAGAGGATACAAAAACTTCCTCTTTTCTCCTGATTTTGGAGGACCACTTCCTAATTTTCCTCTAGTTACACTGTGGAATCTCTCTTTAATATCATCTGTCATTTATTGTTTGTGATTATGGAAAGGAGCTTGTGACTGGATTAAGACCATGTTCAGAACACCACTTGCACTCATGCAGAATATTTGTAAAAGACAATTTGCTGCATGATTACTCTAAACGTGTTTATTAAGTGTTAGGATCAGGTGTAAAGCAAGTGAGTTATTGTCCTGATGCTGCAGAGAACCTGCATGCCTCCCCAAAATGCTGTATTCATCTCAGGGACTGGGTGATCGTGAAGATCACTGGGTGATGTAGTTTTTTACTCATTTAAAAGTTAGGTTTGGGAAAGTCTAAATCCTAATAAACTCACTTACTTGTATAGGATGTAGTGGTCAATATTCAGGTGGAATATAAAAAGGCATTTGCCATCAAGGCTTGTCAGGTGATGGGAGAGAAATAAAATCAAAAACTGTTTTCTTTCTCCCATCTTGTCCAAGAGACAGAGGAAAGTAAGGGAAACTTTCCCAATACTATCAATTGCAGTTTAAAATGTCAAAAATACCAACTGAGAGAACACTCAGAACCGTCTGTCTTTGTTTCGCAAGTGTCAAAAGCTTTGCACGTCCGATATATCTTCTTTTCCCTCCCCCCAATACAGAGAGTAATGGCCATTTCAGCTGACAGACATCGGTACTGTCGAGCCCAAAGGTCTCAGCTCATGTGGGGGTTAGAGGCGTGGTGCTCCTGACAGGGGGGTGACTTCAAAAATTGAAGTTTCCATCTATACGTTTTTATTGCAAAGCCAAGAATTTAGAAAGAAATGTCACACTTGTTAAAATTTAACCTTTATTTGGCAGCAGTGGGTAAGGCAGTGTAATTATTTGGTATTAGCACATCCATGGCCATATGCTATTCCTTCCACCGGGACCTTGCTTTATTCAGTGAACAATATGAACAGAGCCCTTGGAAAGAGCATGCAGTCAACATTTAGTTCTATTTTTGCAGCTTGGTGTGTGTGGCATTGCTGGCTGTGTGTTGTATTATATCTCACTTGGTCATTTCCAAATGCTCTTTCCTGTGGCAGTCAGCACTGGAGCAGGTATATACTTTGGATTAGTTCATTTTCACATTACCTCTGTGAGAAAAAGATGTGTTGCCCCAATTTTAAGTACCGAGGCACGAGGAGAGTAAGACTGGCAGAATCTGCTGACTCAGAACATGAGGTTTGTAGGCTCTGGCTTGCTAAACCTTATTTCATGTGTTAAGGCATTACCTAAGGGTAGAATAACATCCACAGCAGTTCCATAAGTTACAGAAGCACACATCTAGGTGACATCTGTCACTCACATTGGGCAACCAAAATATGACCCAAATGGCTCTTGTGAAAAGCAGCTTGTGACAGAGGCAGGTCCCCAGAGCAGAGCTGCAGTGTTTGAGCAATCCTGCCATGCATTCTTGCTGCAATCCCGTTGTCATTTCCATGTCCTGGGATGCTTTAGGTCCCTGGAGATGATGGTTTATTTAATGTGTTTGGCCTGGAGATACAGCCTGTCCTGTTCCCTGAGGGAGGCAGCAGTGATGTGGAAAAGGGTATTGTGTGTTGTTAACATTGATCAAAAATGAACCTGTGGAGGATCAGTTCAGACTCCATCCACTACAGCAAGTTCAAGACAACTGCATATTTAAAAAAACAAACAAACAAAAAAAACCAGACAAAAAAACCCCCATTCAGGGTCCTTTGTGGAATGACTGCAACCACTTGCTAAACCAGCCCTCTATACTCTCCTTATCTTAAAAGGCCCCCTAAGTACTATTCCATGTGAGAGACAAACCCACGTGAATGAAGACACATATGGTGGTATGTGGCCTGTCTGAGGCAGGAAACCAGATTGCAGCATGGCACTGAACACTGTGGTTACCACAAAGGGTATTTAGACAAGAGAAGAGGAAGTAGAAAGGTGCAGCCATTTTCCGAGGACCCCTAAGTTCTGAAAAACAAAATATTTTTAAATACTCCTTTCAGTCTTTAGCCTTTCACCTTATATGTGTGCTGCAAAAGTAAAAGATGGTTAAGTTTCGTAACCCACATTATTCTAATCATTATTGTGTGACACCCCTGTCTCCAGCAGTAACCAGGAGTTTTCCCACTGCCAGGCGTAACCCTGGCAGCCAGGACAAATGTGCTGCAGCTGTGGATTTGGATTTTTGATCCAAATTCAGGCTACCACTCTCCTGAGAACAGCACTCTCCCCTCCTCCCTGCCTGCCCAGTAAAGTCGGTCTCCGAAGTGTTAGTTCACTGCAGCCCATGTTCCAGGCATGACCTTACACTACACCCTGAGAAACACGTTTGGATTAATCTCCTTAATTAGAAAAGAAGAACAAACCTTATGGTATTAAAATGATTAAGAGGTCAGCATTAAGGTATTAATTTTCAGTGCCAGCAGGATGGGTTGATTTTATTTGTTTGTTTGTTTTGTTTTAATGGTGATCCAAACAGCGTATCAGCTCTTGCTTTGTGGGGCTACTACAGAATCAGTTCCTTTTACAGAATGGGCAGCTTGAAAACTTGAGTGAAAGGCTTGTTTCCAAAAGAAAAATACTGCTTCTGTTGTTGTTGGAAGTTTTTGGTGACAAATTACTGAGCTTCAGTGCTGCTCAAATGGTTCTGGTGCAGGACTGGAAATGCTGCGCTGCGGTGAGATCATGCAAAATCCCTGGGCTGTGGAAGTGAGCCATGCTCTGCTCTTGGGCTCTCAGCGTGGTGTGCAGCCAGTTTGGGAGCCAGCAGCCAGTTTGGGAGCCAGCAGCCAGTTTGGGAGCCAGCAGCCTCTAGTTCTGGAGTGCGCAGGCTCCAGGAGGAGCTGCTGTGGGGGGAACCCTGTGAGGCTTTTCCGTCAAGCTCACTGAAGCTTTGCATTCCCTGCAGTGCTGCCTATTCCAAGGGTGGTGGTGGATGGTTCCTTCATGCACATACCAGTAAATCTGGTATTTCTGCATGGGTTAGGAGCACAATGGGGCAAGTTTGGCTTCCAGACACCAGCATGGTTTCACAGTTATCCCTATGACCAGCAGATGGAGTTGAGAGAATATTGCTTTTTGGAAGTGAAGGAAATAATTTTTCCTAAATTCTTGACTTAGAATTGGAGCAGCACATCTTCTCCTGTGCTTTTTTCCCCCCCTCAGCTCTTACTAAACTGCATCAGGAGCTCTCTGTTGTGTTCTGCTTTGTTTCTTTTTACGTCCTATGGATTTCTGTAATAATAGATTTTGATCACAAGACAGAAGTGACCGGGGGATGAGGATGTCTCACTTGTGCCTTTCTGCAGACCTCTGAGGCAGAGGAAGAAAGCTTTTAAGCTGGGAGGCCATGTTTAATTAGAGCAAGTAGAACTGTAGCTACTTAAAATAGACAACTGGTATTTTTTTCTAGAGACCAGAAAGAAAAGGCTTTATGAAGAATCACTTAACTCTTGTGCCCTTCCAGGGAGGAAGGCCTGTTTTCTGACCCTTTCTGTGATTTTTCCTCTCTTGCAGCACAGCCACTCTCCTCTTTCCCTGTGGAAAGGTCTGTGGCTGTTGCACTGGCAGCATGCTGATTGTCTGCTTGCTGCTCTCTTCAGCACTCTCCCAGTCTCTGCTGGGCTTGCTGTCAGCTGTGCTCACCTTCCCTGTGCCTGCCCTGACCTCTACTCTGAAATTCAGTTTATCGTTCACAGGGAAGCTCACTCCTTCCCTTCCTCAAGAAAATCCCACCTGATTTACAGCAGTGAACAGCTGGCAAAAGGTTCTCCTTAGCCACGGTCTAAAGGAGATCTTGATAACCTGGAAACAAATCCAACAGGTAGTGTTCAGTGCCAGGGAAAGAACCTTGTTTTGTTGGGAGCAGAGCATCTCTGTCTTGCCTTAGTGCACGAGTTCATCCTGGGGATGTCGATTGCTTTGAATGGTGGAATATTTTAGCTTTTGCATCATCTGTAAAAACAGTGCCAGGCTGGCAAAAGCTGACAAAGAGGAATTAATCTTTTCCCAGTGCTCTGGGCCGTGTCCCACTCTCCCATCCCCCATATGCAAATATAAGTGGTGGAGAATATCCATTGCTGTGTCCTACTCGATTCCAGCAGCTGAGGTGATCCATAGCAAGCATTCCGACAGCATGGACTTCCTTCCCTTAAAAACTTCTCATTTGTGCTTTATCCTTTTTTCTATTTGGGATTTGCTGTTTGAGGTTTTTAATGTTCTTCATTCCTGAGTCTGGTTTATCCCCCACTAAAATACTGAGGTTTATGTAGGATATATAACCCCCATCAATATTTTGCTCAGGTAGTTTTCTATATGTGAGAGCTGGAATCTGTCTACACCTTCCTGGTTTTTGTCCTTTTTTCCTACTTTGAAGCACTTGTTCAGTGTACGTTTCTTGGCATTTGCTGGTCCTTCAAATCAGAAAGATGGCAAGATAAAACTCCGTAAGTGTATTCTTAAGAAAGATGTTGATCCAGCCTCGATGCCTAGCAGACTCAATGGCTTAGGACTGAGACCTTTGCTGGTTTTAAAACAAAATTCCTTTAGCAGTTAAAAGCTAAGTGCACTGACCAACTTTTCAGGTTCTTTCTGTGGCCTGACCGTAGGAGCCTTCTCACCTTTAAGGTTGTCATGGGCTTGCAGGTTCATTCACCAATGCCACCCTCAGGGGTGGAAGTGGGAAGCTGAAAATATTCCTGTTTACACTTGACATGAAAACTGCCTTTATCCATGTCAGTGCCAAAGCTTTGAAATAAATCTTGAGCTCTAAACACATTCTTCATGTTAAGACCACAGCCTCAAGCTGCTCCAGGGGAGGTTCAGGTTGGACATCAGGAAGGATTTCTTCCCAGAAGGGGTTGTCAGGCATTGGAATCAGCTGCCCGGGGAGGTGGTGGAGTCCCCATCCCTGGAGCTGTTCAAGGAAAGCCTGGATATGGCACTCAGTGCTCTGGTCTGGGTGACAAGGTGGGGATCGGGTGCAGGTTGGACTTGATGATCTCAGAGGGCTCTTCCAACCTAAATGGTTCTGTGATTCTGTGATTATGTTGGCTTTGTGTTCAGGAGCTGAATCTCTCCCTGCCTCTCCTCATTTTCTAGCGCACTGCCAGTGCTCAGGTTGGTGCTATAGGCTGACATCACTCATCTCCCACCAGACAGCAGGACAGCCTTCTGAGGCTGTGTCCAGTTCAGGAAGCCTTTTTTCCTATTCTGTGGAGTCTTCTGCCCACCATTCAGACACAGATTCTGATTCCTCCTGCTCCTTGGGTGAGGAGATGCAGCACTGCAGGGGTTTGGGGCACAAATGCAAGTGCTTGTGCTTGTAGTGCTCATCTCAGCCCCATTGTGCATGTGTGACCCTCCAGCCTCTGGGGCCAAAACAGACCCTGGTGTCCCTGGTGTCAGAAGGATCCTTCCTGTTTGGATAGGACCAGGCTGCTCATTCCATGCCTGTTGAGAGTAAGTGGTGGAGCCAAGGAAACCACTATCCACATGAATTGCAAGAAGTGTGAACTGGTTCTGTGTCACTTTCCCAGTGAAGCTCTGGTCAGCAAGTGACTGTGCTGGGGAATGCCTTTGGCCCTGGTGCCACCCAAGAGCTGCTGCTTAAGCTCTCCTTCAGTTTTGGGATGGAATGATGCTCCCTGGGTTGTTCAGGGCTGGTTCAGCACTTACTAGAGCATTCCTGCAAATCCTGTGGGCAGGAAGGATTTCTTTGAATCTTTTGGATTGGGATACTCATTACTGGAGGTGATCACACTATGAACACTTAATTCAGATAGGAATGTTTCTCATTAGAAGTTCTTTGAGATTTATAGTTCATGTGTGTATCCACTTTATGCCTGCTATTCCTTCTCTGGAAGGGACCCTCAGGATCACACTTTAAGCTTGTGGTTGGAAGGGAAGTGAAGAGCTTTGGGGGTGTTGCACCTTAATGTACCCCTGTGTGGGCATTGTAGCAGTTGATTCTTAATAACCTCACTAAGCTCTGCTGTTGATTACAAACCCCTCTTAAAGAACTAAAAGGCTCTTTTAAACACAGGATTTGTCCTCATACAGTGAAAGTCACATTCTTCTATCAGGGAGAAAGAAAAAACATGGAAATAATCAGAAATTACAGAAGAAGAAAAGTATTTTAAAAACATAATGCTCTTTAGAGCAGAGCTGAGGCAGAGTTCTGTATTGCATTGTTTACCTGCTATAAGATTGCCAGTGCTGCTGAGATTGCTGCCTACTTTTATAAGAAAAGGTACATAGTGTTCCATCCTGACAATGTTGAGTGGTTTTGAATATAAACACATAAAAACGTAGAGAATTGCTGGTCACCTCAGTAAAGTAAAACCACCAGGGAACTTTGAGTCCATCCAAGCCCATGACGACCAGATACTTGTGCATCTGTGCTGCCCGGACATGCAGGAAGATTTTGCCCTTCGGGATAGGGACAGGGCAGGACCATCTTCCTCTGTGAATGAGTTTCCATAATTTTAAAGGATATTAATAGCTGCCTTACCCCATAGAAGTATGTATAACTCAGTTTCTAGAAGGTTGGTTATAGTCATTCCCATCTCTGTCAGAGGTTTAGCGGATTTCCAGCCCCAGATCCATCTGCTCTGTTGATGACAGAGCAAGAGAAGCAAAACTCTTTTTTGCCTTGTTTATCTTGACTGTTGAATGATTTATTTTAATTGTGGGTCCAGAAGTGCCTGAACTTCCTGCTTCAGCAAGAACATTGTCAGTCAGTCAGGTGAAGCAACAAGCAGCCTTATATTCTGAGGGGGTTTTGTGCCTACCTGCAGACACACTGATCTGGACTGAGACTGTTTTGTTCTTCAAACCACTGATACTCTGCAATTCTGCTTTTTTCTTACTCAGTCTTCAAGAAACCCTTTTGGGTCAGGGCATCTGTGGTGATACAGCTGCAGTTGTGTCTGTTAACTGGAAGGGTAGTAACAAAAGGAGGACTTGGCTTGGGAAACAATTCTTTGACTGGGATGAAAGCATCACTTCCAACAAGATTTTCTTTGGCATGATCCCTGTATTTTTCTGCAGATTAGCTGAACTAATTGTTTCCTATTTGTGACCCAAGAATTGTTTCAGCAAAACCTCTCTGCTCTGTGGATTTGTTCACAGGAGAAATGGAAGACTGAATTTCAGCTGCATTTACTGGGAGCAGATCTTCATGGGTTTCCTTCATTCACCCCCTTGTTCTTTTTATTGTTCTTTCTCTTGAAAGCCCAAGACAAACAGATTCAGCAATTCCTCTTTGTCTAAGATGTACTATAATCATTATCAAGTGGCAGAGTCCCCACTTCCTCCATCAAGTACCAGACATGGTGTTTTGTACTTGATCTTGAGTGCTTCATTCCCCAGAAGAAAAGCGAGCTCCAAAACCTCATGTGTAGAGACAAAGCTTGCTGCTGGAGTAGGGAGAACTCATGCAGGGAACCTTCTGTTGGTCTTAAGAAAATTAGATTTTTGTAGGCTATGGAATTTCCTGGGGAATCCTTCTCAGAGGTCAGAAGTAGAGTGGGCTACAAATGGTGTATGCTGTCACTTAAACCTGATTTTCTTTAAATGTGGTATGCAGGCTTTGGTCAGTAGTTCTGCAGGCAGCACTGAACTATTTCCTCTGTTACCTCCCCAGTATAATCCTAATGTTCCTATATTCTGTTTATAAGTGGTTTTAATGGCTGGTTTTCCTCAGATAGCTTGGAATTTGGTGAGCTTTCCAGTGGTAACCTGTTTTCAACGTGCATAATCAAAGTTGCTTGTTTGTCCATGAGATTAATTTAGGCTGCAAATCATAGGGATTTCAGCAGTTTTGCAGTCCCATATCTGTTCCTGCTAGGGGACTCATTGCAAGCTGTGGATACGTTTAATTTTGGAAGTCAGGTTTCTACATTTGTCTGGGAAGGTAGAAAAGCTGCTTAATCTGTGCTGAATATAAAGAGGCTGTTTCTCTTCAGCACTGTTACGAGCTGTACCTTAGAATGAAGATCTCTGTGGGTTTGCAGCTGTCAGGCATAGCTCAGGTCTTGGTGCAGAAGTTTGTCCATAAAGAATGGATGCTGGAAGTAAAACATTGGATTTTAAAGCTAATACATCCCAGTGTCACCCTGTGGTAACTCTCTTTCTCTTCAGTAGCCATAATGCAACCTAGATTTAGGTGACCCTTACTAGGAGAAAACTATATACAGCTTGCCCTGGGAATTTTCTCTGTGGAAGGAATATCACTTGGAGAGACAAAGGACTAATTTAGGCTTGGAAAATGAGCTCTACCTTTTGCTGTAATACATGGAGACAGTCGTAGAATTTTGACTGTCTTCTCCCATTGGACTTCTCTTTTTGTTAGGGACAAGAAGCTAGGATTGAAGTGTATAAAACCTATAATATGAAAATATAACCAATACTATGAAAATATAATACTAAACAAGCTTGAATTCATAGAACCACAGATTGGTGTGGGTTGGAAGAGACCTTAAAGAATTCCACCTCTGAGTGTGGTAAGAGCTCATTGCTGTTGGAATTACGGTCTCTCTAATAAACAGTATTTTGAATGGCTTGTTATTTAAACTCTTGTTTGTGTGAATGTTTTAACAGAGGACCTCTCGATACATCCGTGTTGTCTCAGCATTAGAAATGTTTGACAACGCTGCAGGGAGTGGTGCAATAACCCTTGCAGCTCAGTGAACAGTTTTGTGATACTCAAATCATTGTAGAAGATTAAGATCAGAACTGCGGCTCACAGGCACGATGCTGAGCTCTCCCTTTTTCTCTCAGTCCCAGATGCAAACCCAAGTCCAGCAAGTGGGAATCGTCCCGACGCAGGCCATGGCCACTGGGCCCACAGCAGACCCTGAGAAGCGCAAACTGATCCAGCAGCAGCTGGTTTTGCTGCTCCACGCTCACAAGTGTCAGCGGCGCGAGCAGGCCAACGGCGAGGTGCGCGCCTGCGCCCTCCCGCACTGCCGCACCATGAAGAACGTCCTCAACCACATGACGCACTGCCAGGCTGGCAAGGCCTGCCAAGGTGAGGCCTCTCTGCTCTCTCTGTCCCCAGCCTTTCTCTTCTTGGCCAAAGGGTCCCTGTGCCTGGCACAAGGGAGTGTCAGAACGGGCTCTGTGGTTAAACTGCTCCCAGATCTCATCTCTCCACACATGCCTGTTTAGAAAACAGAATGCAGTATTTGCCCTCCTCAAGTAGGATGGTACCGGTGTAGCCTTGTGAGCATCTTCTTCATCTCCTCTGTTGTATTAAGTGTGATATCCACCATGTCTTTGTCTTAAGTTTTAGTACTAGTTTCCTTCATTTGCACTTGGATCACAAGATATTTTAGTTGTGTTTAGTTGTATGTACAGTATTGCAATATTTGCCTTTTGGAGGTAGGAAGGTACCAGCATAGCCTTGCAAGCGTTGTTTTCATCTCTGTTGTATAAGGAGGGTGTAGTGTCCACCATGTCTTTGTCCTGCATTTTAGTACTAGTTTCCTTCATTTGTTGGTGGATCACCAAAAAAAATTGGTTTTTGCAGTTTTAGTATTGCACGTGAAGGAGAAAGAATAGAATTACTCTAAGAAGTGAAATAATTCAAAACCAGCTGAAGAATAGAATTTCTCTAAAAAGTGAAATAATTCGAAACCAGCTGAAGAATAGAATTACTCTAAAAAGTGAAATAATTCAAAACCAATTAACCGAGGAGTGACTCTTAACTCTTGCTTTCCCTTGCTACAGTTGCTCATTGTGCGTCTTCGAGACAAATCATCTCCCACTGGAAGAATTGTACTCGGCACGACTGTCCCGTGTGCCTTCCTCTGAAAAATGCCAGTGACAAAAGAAACCAACAACGTAAGTACTTCTCTTCCTACTGGCACCATTAAAACTGTTCAACCAAAGTTGATCATGTGTGCAATGGAGGAATAAACTCTTGACAGTGTCCTGACAAACTTAGTAGCTGTTAACAATCTTGTATAAGGATAAATATACCAGTGAATTCCCATTTCTGGATACTGAATGCAATTTATTACTTAAATACACAATGATTGGGAAAGTCTGAGCTCAAGCACACATTTTTTTTAAAGGGTGTGGCAATTTCTAACTGATGTTTCATTGTGACGCAGGTCAGTAGATTCCAGTTATGAGGCAATTTTGGATGTAGATCGGGGCTTGGGGAGGAGATAAACTACTTGAGTGGTTTTCTTGCTGCTAGAAACAACTTAAATCAACATGCTAATGATTTAAAATAATCAAAAATGTTTGGAAAAATAATTCTTGCATGCAAAGAGGTCTGGGTGTCTTAATCATTAAGTGTATTTAACACTGGCGTAGATTAGCTGAAGTTCTGCAAATCATTTTTTTGCCTGGTTTTTATAATAGCTGAGCTGTTGCTGATCCTTGGGGCCAGTCCATTTGTAGTTTATTTCTTCTTCCCTCTTGCTCTGAAACAGAAAATTCTGAGCTTATGTTGGTAGGTTTGCTTCTCATCAAGTCCTTTGAAAACATGCCAGGGTGGAACATTTTACAGCATCGATGTAAAGTCCTAGAAGTCTTAAGTAATGTTATGCCTAAGTATATTTAAATAAGAGTTAAGAAGTGGAATTCAGCTGCAGGACTTGCAAAGCTTGTACATTGGAATTGGACTGGAACCATTGTGCTGATTTCCAGTTAAGCTGAGACTGCAGTGGGGAACACCAGAAAACCTTGGAGGATGGAGAGTTGCTCCTAGGTTACGTGGGATTAATGCAGAGGGGAGAGTAGCTGCTAAAATGATCAAAATTATGCATTGATCATGTTCTCTTTATGGTTTTAGGAGGGATTTTCCTCCTCCAAAACTGAAAAAATTATAACCGTAGAGCCACTTGGAGGTCAGGATTTTGTTTTCATTTTACCAAACTTCTTATTGGTAAACAACATAAATCTTGTGCTTTGAAAGTAGTAATTTTTTGCAAGTGATTAGTTGTTTGGCCCTCAAAAAATGTGTTGAAAGCTTTGCTTTTCAGTGTGACATGGTCCATTTGTGCTTAACATCCTTACTACACAGTTGTTATCGAAGTGCTAACAACATCTACCAGAACAGAATTGTATTTTTCAATACAAGCTGCTGTAGAAAAGTAGTTTGTGCACTATTTGTTTTGCTGTTCATACAGCTGATCGAAAGAGAACAAAAAATTGAACATAAACAGTCCTTAAAAATAATTTTGCTATGGGATCGAATAGGGTATTGTCTGACTGCAACAGAATTATAGTGGATAAATGTAGAATTTGTCTCTCTTGTTGCATATGGAGGGAGATAAATATGAAATCTCCTTCTTTTATTCAGTTAATCAATAATCCAGTGGTGCAGGGTTCTTTGTCCTGGATTATGTCTCTGAGTCATACATGTAACACCTCATGGTTTGTTGGGAGGTGAAAGAGGAACACTAGAAGTACTTGTATAGATATATTATAAAAGGTACCCCTTTTGGGGCATTCAGGAAGATTTCTGAAATGATTTACATTAATATGTGCATTTTAAAATGTTGTGCCTGCTCAGGTGAAAACTAACCAGAGTTGTATTAGTTTTAGACTGGAAGAAAATGTTGTCTTTTTTAAGAAGAAATCATAGTAGCTTCTACTAAATTGGGAGGAGGAGGGAGTCTGCATTTGGCAGAATACAGAGAACATTCAGAAGGGGAAAAAGGAATGAGAAGTGTAGTGATCCTCCTCCTACTGTCGGGCTGCCTTCCTTATAGAGAGCCCAGAACCCTCCTTCCTGTGCCCATCCCTGTTTTTCTGTTGTTATTTCAGCCCTGGTGTGTCCATGCTGGGCTTTCAAGCAGCTCCTTCAAAGGGTGCCCACCTTTTAGAACACTTTGCAGTTGAGCCCTGCTGAACCATTGCAATGTGGTGCCCCACTTCTATGCACAGTCATTCTTATGCTTTTGTAGCTTTCTGTTCCTACTCCTTGGGGATCTGAAAGTCCTGGAAAGTCCTGGGGTTTAGGTTATTGCTATGGAGCTGTTTCTGTGCAGGTCTTTCAGTGTTGAGATTTTTTGCAAAGAACGTTGTGCCAGGTTTCCTTTGTATTGCCTTTTTTATTTATTTTAAAGCAGTCTTGAACTATATTTTACTATAATGGTTGATAGTGGCCTGACTTGTTAATAGGACGTATGGGGACAAATTTAAAATTCCTTATGTTCCACGTGGTTCTTACTGTGTGTCCCATGTACCTCTGAGGGGACAGGGGAAACTGGAAAACAAATATTATTTTGCTCATGGTAAAACATTAAGCTTTTCTTTTGAATAAGCAGGTGACTCCTGTGTTTTGAAGTAATGGCTTGAAATCTGGTTGAAATACTTTGGAGTTTTAGGCTTATTTTTGTTAGGAAGTACTTCTTGCTCCCTGCTGGCCCCACCACAATATGAGTTACAAAATTTTGCAAACAGTTGTTGATATCTTTCCTGGCTATGTCAGTTATTTTTTTGAAGATTCATCTTGTCATGCACATGCTTGAGCTCCTTAATTCTTCCATTCCTGGATGGTATGTGGTGCCACAGCTCCTGGATCTGCTCCGATTTGGAATGTCCTGGGTCATCCCCATGCAGTGCTTGGTGTGCATCATTCCAGGATCAGGGGACACTGGAAAACCCCTGGGATCCATGCTCAGATGAGTGAGGCTGGAAAATGGAGTTGTGAACTTGGAGCTGGTCTCCTCTGTAACTTTCCTTGTAGGAAAATTTTAAATAAAATCCAGCAAGGAGAAAGCTGGATTAAGAAAGATTAAACTTGAGACGACTAATCTTGACTTAAGAGTGTGATTTTAGAGAAGACGGAGACAGAAATTCCGGAGTATGTGAAGTCAGGGATGAAAGAGTAGGAATCTGATGAGGCAAATGGAAGTAGGGACCAGGATCTAGCTGGCTGAGGTAGCAGGTTATTGAGTACAGACAGAAGATGGAAGAGGACCTGGATGTAGAGCATTTGAGAACCAATCCTTTGCAGAGAAGGAAGGAGTGAGTACATCCGTGCACAGGAAAATATGTCCAGGAGGAGGAGGCAGCAACTTCTTCAGTGGAACCTCTTTCCTGTGAAAACAAAATGAAATCCAGCTTATTCAAGTCTTACTGTCAGTAACTGTAAGATCTACAAACAAAACATCTCTCTTGTTTTTTCAATTGCTGGAAATCATATAATGGTGACCCCTCAGTTATCCCATGGAGCCACGTGATGGATGGGAGTCCAAGGATTAAGAAGTTCCATTGGTTGACTGATACAATGCTGTACTGAAGGCTTATGGTTTAGTGCTTAACTTAAATAAAAATTAAAATGGCACTGGTGGTGAAGTTTAAAACTGACATTCCCCACTTCAAGCTCTTAATAAAATCTTTACCCCATGATTTGATTCAAGATACAGCCTTTAATTAAATGATTGCGTACACTTACGTTTGTGTACCTCCCTAATTCTGAGTGCAGGACAGGCTCATGCTGAGGTGAGTCAAGGGCACCAGCACAAATTTTGCTCCAGCCACTTTGGGACAAGCAGAGTGAGGAGTTGCAGAACAAAAAAAGTCTCAGTTAAAGAATTTGGAAGCAAAATCAAACTTTTAAACCAGCGTGGCTAAATTTAAACCAGCTCATAGCTTGTTGTCTGAGGTGATGAGACAGAATTGCTGAAGGATTTTGGTGTAACAACTGCCAGTTGTTCTAACAGACAATTCTGTCTCAAATGCTACTTTCTTTTTGCATCTTAATTGTTAGTATTACCTTCTTTCTAGCTTATTGATCTAATCCTTAGAGTTTAGGAATTTAAAATTCTCAAAAATGGTTTAACATGTTCACTGGAGCGGTCAGGTTAGAGAAGTGCTGGGCATTCATACTTAAAATAGCATTAGGGATCTGTGTTTGAAATAAATTTTAATTAGCTGGAGGGGTTTCCCTCTAGAAGACATGAGTGCAGTGTCATTAAACAGCACTACCTGAGACAGGAATCCTGCAGATCAGCTGCTGTTTGATGGTTTTGATGCCTTCTGGGGCATTGGGGTGTCACCAGGGCTGCCCAGAAGTTCTGGGGCTGCTTAACTTGTGCTTGTTTGAACCTTCCCTCCTCAGGTACATCAACACAGGTGATACTGTAACACTGGGACACATAGAGCCAGTTGTCTTTACAGCATTTACAACGTGAATTACAGAGCTCACTTCACACTTATAACTTCTGTCATGGGCTCCTCAGTGTCTGAAGCATCAGTTAAGAAAAGTAAATTGCAGTAGACATTGCTTCACGTAGCAGTGGCCTAGTGTGTTTGTTCCAGGGCTGTATTTATTTTAGTTGACTTTATTTCCTGCAGTATCTGCCGCAGAAGGAACAGCATTTGCACTTGGATCTCTCCAGAGTGGAAATTTAATACTCTCTGCCTCCATCTTCTTGTTTGACAGATAATGTCATGCCTTCATAGAAAACCAGTGAACAAACAGACAAGAAAAACTCCTTCAAAAACAGATTCCTGATGTTGGGAAATACTCAGAACAGGATCCTACTGAGTTGTGAAGTGTAGAAAAGCTGAGGCCAAGTAGTCTAAAACTGTTCTAACATGGGCTGGACTTGTGCTTTGTTGTAACTGATGCTGCTGCCAAAGCTCAGCCCAGAGCCATGGGCTGGAGGTGCTGGATTTCTCCAAGTGAGCTTCAAGCCAAGCTTGCAGTCTCAGACAGTCAGTGTTTTTTTTCCCCAGGAGAACGTGAGGGATGGTGGAAGGCTGGGCTCTCCTCAGTGGGATGGCCAGAAGCCTTTCTCTGGTTCCCAAGCATCGGCATCACCTGTGGGCATTCTGCCATCTCCACACTTCCAGCCAGCACTGAAAGCAGTTTGAGGGTGTTTTGTCCTAACTTTCCTGGTGGAATATCATCCTCTACAAGCTGGAATTCTTATTAGCTCCTGCATCAGTCTATGCTGTCACAGCAGCCTCTGAAGCCTTTTGAATTCCAGGGTGCCACAAGTTTTGTGCTATTTAACCTTCCTGTTCCTTGGCTTGCAGTAGTGTAAAGGCATCTTTCTCCCAGATTGTGTGATTCTAGTGCATGCAAGTCCAATGAGGAATTCATATAGTTACTCTTTAATATATCTTTTTTTTTCTTTTTAATTAAGCTGATAGGATCTTAATCAGCTTCTGTCTTTGTTTTTAAATTCTCTTGGAAGTGATCAGTGAGTTCAAAAGTTATTGTGAGTGTGTCCACAGAGTGTAAGTACACATAAGCCTTAATTTCCGTGGTAATCTCAGCTTTTAAAATACTGTGGATTGTCCTTTGGGGAAAAAAAGGATGTTTTTTGTGGGGCTGCTTATTCAGGAGAGGGAGAGATCTGAGTATATTTATTTGTAGTTCTTTGGCAAATGAGATCAAATTGATTTCTCATCTGGAGAGGGAAAAGTCTGGACTCTGCTATGTATGTGTTTTCTCTTGGGTGGAAGCTGGAAGCCTGTATATCTCTTTCAGTGATTCAGTTTCCATAGTAGTGGGTAAGGATTTAAGAAAGCCTGGATAATGCTGTTAATGTCTCAGAAGGCTTGTTTTCATGACTTTTTTATCTAACCACGTGCCCCTTCTAATATTTCAATGAAACAGTTATTGTTGCCTGTATTAAGAGCCATTACTGTTGCTAAGTTTAGCTCACACATTTGTAATGCACATTACGTACTTAATTACTTGAGGGGGGAAATGTGAAGGAAGTGTTACTTCTACCAGAGTCTTGGTTATCAAAATGCAGTGTCTCTGTGCTGAAGGTTGTACTCTGTGGGTCATTCGCAATGGAACATGGTATTACTTAGAATGGCAGCTAAAATGAGAACCAGAAAGCAAAATTTTACTCACTTCTGGATTAAGTAAATACTGCTTTACCCTGTTGTTTCCATTTCCTGTCTACAATGCAAATGACTCTTCCATACATCTGTATGGTGGGAGACGTTGGTTGGTTGTGGTAGCCGCAGAGGTTAATGAATACCTAAACATTATCTGAATTATTTACCAAGGTTGCACCCCTTTCTGACTCTCCAGCTTATTTTAGATTTTGCCAGTACGATCTGAAACTCATCAGGGTTCTTCAAATCTCTGAGTAACTTGGGGTTTAAGGTAGTTTGGCCTTCAGAGGATTCATCTGGTGACTGCTCGCAATGAAAATTTCTACCAACAGATCTTCAGTATTACCTTTGTGTCCAAGGACACAGTGTTTCTGCTGAACTCAGGATCTCTGTTCTGGAGCCAAATATTTTGACCTAAAATGAGATTGATGGGAAAGAGGGAAGTAGAGGAATTGAATTTTTTTTCCCCTTAGTTTACTGTCCCCAAGCATGAAAATCCTATTTAGCCTGATATAGGAGCCTATACTATATATCTATTACAAGTAATTATGGGCTTATCTGCCTGAAATTTACAGCACCTCTCTTTAGACTGCATGGATTAATAGCCAGGGTGGGTTCTGTCCTGTAGAATCAAAGGCTGAGTTTTCCCACTTGGCATCTCGGGTGTTGTTCTGTCCTCTGGCAGAAAAATATCTGTATCATAGAATATGTGCATGTTCTGGTGACTCTTGGCATGACTGATTTTACTCCTTATCCTCATGGAGTTTTAATTTTCTCTTATCCTTTCTCTTTTCTATAGCCCTTTTAGGGTCTCCAGCTGGTGGAATCCAGAATTCCATCGGTTCTGTTGGCACGGGCCAGCAGAACACTCCATCGCTAAGTAATCCCAATCCAATTGACCCCAGCTCCATGCAACGAGCCTATGCTGCCCTTGGGCTGCCATATGGCAACCAGCCCCAAACACAGCTGCAGCCCCAGGTCCAAGGCCAGCAGCCAGCACAGCCTCAGGCTCACCAGCAAATGAGGACCATTAATGCACTGGGTAGGTGGAGAAAAGACCAAGAAAAAGAAGTGTTAAAATAACTGATATTGACTTTTTAGGATAATCTGGTGTTTTGTTTGGTCAGAGTAGTGACTGTTCATGTTATTTAGTAAGTTGGAAATATACTATTTATATACACTGCCATTCATTTACATTTGAATATTAGAAAGTTTTGAATATAGGGCTTTTGCCAATAGCAGGAGTTTCAGTTTCTTTTAAAATATAGCCCATGGCTTGTTCTCTGAGCTGATGAGATAGAATTGCTGAAGGATTTTGGTTTAACAATGGTCACCTGTTCTAACAGACAATTCTGTCTCAAATACTCAAATACTTTTTTTTTGCATCTTAATTGCTAGTATTATCTTCTTTACAGTTTATTGATCTAATCTTAAGAGTTTATGAATTTAAATTCTAGTAGACTTCTTTTTGTAGTTCAGACTGAAAGTAACTTGGTTCCATAAATAGCCATGTATGTGCAGCACAGCAGGTATTGTTATAAAAATACTTAACCTCATAAATTGCTTTTCGTTAGTCAGGTGGGTCAGTAAAGTGTAGTTTTGTCATATTATTGTCAAAATTGTGAACTGTGTACCAATGATGTTTAATTTTGTCCCAAAGGAGCCAACCAGATAAACCTTCCCGCAGGAGGAATAACAACAGACCAGCAACCGGGTCTAATTTCTGAAACTGCTCTTCCAACATCCCTTGGGACAAATAAGTAATGCACACTTTTCATTCTTGCTCAATTAAACATTTATTTACATGCTTATGAACGTAAATAAAGAGCATGCTTTAAAAACTGATTGTATTGGCATGGAGATGGTCAGTCACGTGTACAGCTCTGCTCTCTTCCCTGTTTCAGTTCCAGAGCTGACACTTTGTGCCTCCTGAGAGCCCCACAGTATTTACTAGTTTCAAATGAAGTCCCAAAGGAAGAACATTTTGTATTTATAAGTTCGTAGTTGTGATTCTTTACCATTCACACTGTGAATTTGCCTTGTAAACTCTTGAGCTTTGCTGCTTCAGGAGTTGCAGTTTGTTGATGCCAAAATTTCACTTAAGAGAATGTTTGATGCAATAGCTAAAAGTGATGAAAGCAACAACTCAAAAATTACTTCAGGCATCAAACCTACAACAAAACTGCATTCTAGTACTCTAACAGTCCCTTTTCTTTTTATTTTAGCCCACTAATGAATGATGGCACAAACTCTGGCAATGTTGGAAACCTCAGCTCAATGCCAACAGCTGCACCTCCTTCGAGTACCGGGGTAAGGAAAGCATGGCATGAACATGTCACTCAGGACCTGCGCAATCATTTAGTGCATAAACTGTAAGTATTCACCAAGGCTGCCTTTTTCCTCAATGTTTTTAAAGAATTTCAAGACAGTAGTTCTACTATTAAGCTGAAAAGACAGTTATCAGTAGTGGTTCTCAGGTGCTGGGCCGCTCAGGATGAGTTGTTACCTTTAACCCTCCTCTTCAGTTCGTTCTTCGTGCTCATTAAGGAGTCGGCACGGAATTAGTTTCTGTTGCTAGTAAATTTGCTCTGCTATGGTGAACGGTTATTTAGACTCCAGACTGTTAAACCTCACTTTATTTTTGTCACTGGATTTGCTTGAATCATGTGAGAAATAGTAAAATACTATTTTTTAAACCATTTTGATACGCTTTTACATATCTGGTTTATAGGGGAACATCCAAGGTGATTATCATAAAGCTGTATTGATTTTGGGGTTTTTCTGAGGATTTTTTTCTATTGTTGTTCCTCTGCCCTTGCAGTGTCCAAGCCATCTTCCCCACTCCTGATCCAGCAGCACTGAAGGATCGCCGCATGGAGAACTTGGTGGCTTATGCCAGGAAAGTGGAAGGAGATATGTATGAATCTGCTAATAGTAGGGTATGTTGCTTCAGTCCAACATGTTAAAGAACAGTAGCATCACAAGTCTTAGAAGTGTAAAGAAAACCAGAAAGAATCATTTCATTGCCCACTTCATGAAGAAAGTCATGCTTTCGGTGTGTGACAGTGTTTGTGTAGTCCCAAGCCATGTGATTCATGTCACTCCAAGCTAATTCACCCCCCTCAGCTCTAGACATCATCACATCCAGCCCTGCTTGCATCCTCCTGAAAGTGTGATTGACATGCAGGAAGCCTGGAGCACAGCTTGCAGTTCTTGATGCTTCCCTTACTGACTTCCTCCCTTTTTGGAATTCTGTGTGAACAGTAGTTTTAAATTTTTTTTAGTGCCTTTTTACCATTGGAGGTTTTCTCTAGGACCCAGTGCTGTCCCACTGCTTCCCTTCCACCCATACTGATGGAATTAGTTCTCCTCTACTGTGCAGCACCCGGAGTGGTTGGGCTAAGACATAGGAAGTCAGTTTGCCTGCTTTGTGGATGGGGAAAAAAACCAGAATTCCTGGTGTAGTTCATGATTTTTGCTCTGTCTGCACAGAGATGTCAGTTCAAATCTCTCTTACTTGGAGGGAGCAAACCCCTGTTGATTGACAGGCTGAGGATATAACAGAGGTGGTAATTCTACCCTTAAGGAACCACTCCCCTAAAGTTTTCATTGGGAAAAGACAACATTATTCCTGCCGGTAGTAACAGCCGGTGAGATCCTACCAATCAGAAACTTGAGATCTTTTCTTAAGCAAGGGAGGAGTATCTAAAGAGAGTAGTTAGTGGCAGTTCAGGTGATAATCAGATGATCCAGTCAGACACTTTTGCCCCATTCAGCCCATCTCCCAGAAGATCTGGAGATGGGAATACATGTTTTATTTCCTAGAGGTAAATAGGCAGTGGCCATGCTTAGAGTGCTGCTGCTGTGTCAGTGTTGGTCAGCGACCATATCCTCCTTGTACCTACTGAGAGGTTTGCAAGGAAGACTTGGGTGTGCTCACCCTGGCAGCTTTAGAGACCAGTTTTAGATTGAAGGATGGTCACACCTGGGTGTTTAAATACCTTCTCAATAAGGATGAGCATAGTAAACTCCTGATTGTAAAATTAAATGCCTTCTGACAGACAAACACCCAGAAGTATCTTCTCCTCATCCCTCAAAACAGCTGTCAGAGCCTCATGGCCAGAAGTTTCTGTTATTGGAATTCATCTGATGAATTTGGCTCCAAGCAGCGAACTTGGAAGAAGGGAGTGATTCAGAATGTGTTAATGATGCCATGAGGAATTACATCCTTCTTTTTGAGGAGCTTCCGTTCTACTTTGACACTGAAAAACATATTAGTTAAAGAGGCATCATTGTAAGGAGCTTAATGCTGTTCTAGCAGTGTGTGCTCCTTGTGAACACGGCCTTTTCAGGAATCTTTGCAGTGGGAAAGCAGCACAATATTAAATTTACAAATAGGAAGTTACAACTGAAGTATCTTGAGCAGGAGAAGGGGAGGGGCTGTAAAGCTTTTAAATTGGACAGCAGAAAGTGTCTGCACTGATTTTTGAGAAACTCTGAGGAGAGAAGTGACCTGAAAAACAAAGCTTTATACTGCATGACTGGACTTCCTTAACAAGGCTGCTGAGGAATACTTATCTAATATGAAGTTTTCTGAAATTAATTCAATCCTGCTTTAAAAACAAATTCTGGTTTTGATGAGAATTGAATAAAAACAAAACAATTGTGGGCAAGCATCACTCAGCCTGTGCTCCATGTAACCCTGGGTTCTAAGAGCATGGTGACCCACAAAATAAATGTAGTCTTGAGGGTTTGTGGGAGTTTTTTTGCCTTTAACAGGTGCATACTCTCATGCACTTGGCAGATGTGTGTCCAGCAATTCCTGACAAGCAAAATTGTCTACGTGGTGTTCACTGTGGCTGTCTTATTGGGTCTGTTGTCAGTGTGGGTTGAGTAAAATGGATTTTTCATCTTGTACAGATGTAGTGTTTACTTCTCTGTGCATGTGGATTATTTTTCACTGAATTTTCTCCATTCCTTTGAGGTTTTGTCTGGTTTTGTTTATCCCTTGCAGTGATTGTTGATAGACTCTGTAGGAAAAAGCAGTTCCTTTCTTTATGTAAAAATTGATCTGTCCTTAACATTTGTCTCCTGAAAGTTTATTCAGTGTAACAGTGTGCTGGCAATATCTTTTTCTTTTGTCTGTGGATTAGTGGAAATGTTTATTATGAAAATAACATGTAAAAATCATTAACACTTAGAAACTAAATCACAGCTTCCTGGGTTTTGCTGAAGCAACAGAGAACCTCCAGCCTTCTCCTTTGTCTATTAATTTACTCAGAGTAGGTATGAAGGGTAGCCATAAAGCAAGTGTGATTTCTGGAAGCTTTTTTTTTCCCTCTTCTGCGTTAAAGCAGTGTTAACGCTGTCTTAATTTAACAGGATTCTGAAAAGAAATATTTCTTTTTCAATTAGGCAGGTGTATACATTAAAAAACAAAACAAAAAGCCCAACCCCAAACCAGATTATGCTATTCAGGTAGACTGAATGAGTTTTGCTGATGATGATTACTCTTTTTTTTTCCCCTTTTAGGATGAATACTATCATTTATTAGCAGAGAAAATTTATAAGATACAAAAGGAGCTTGAAGAGAAGCGGAGGTCTCGTCTCCATAAACAGGGGATGTTGGGGAACCAACCAGCCTTACAGACCCCCGGGCCCCAGCCCCCAGGGATTCCCCAGGTGGCTGCTGCCATGGGCCAGGCACAGCCTGTCAGGCCGCCCAGTAAGTGCTGCTGGAGCTGCCTCTGCTTCTCAGGAGGCTTTCGACTCAAGCTAATCCTGAGGTTGTGTTTAAAATCAGTTTTGCTGACCATTCTTGTGTTGTGTTGCAGATGGGCCTATGTCCATGCCAACCGTGCCTATCAGTCGTATGCAGGTTTCTCAAGGTATCTGTTTTCCTCTCTAAGTGCGATTTGTGGGTTCAAAATAATTGGTCGGGGGGAAAGCTGCTCTTATATTGGGGTTTTTTTGGTGTTGGGATGGTGGAACTGCTGGGTCTGCCTTTTTTCAGCATCGTTCTTTGTCATTGCTCTGTGTGTCAGTGCAGTGTTAACAGTGTGTATCCAGCACTGTGCTGGGGGTTGGGAATTAATTCAGTGCTTCCAAAGAGAGGACAGCTCAAGCAAGAACACTGTGGATATTCTCACTTAAAACACTGTAAAGGGGGAAGGATGTTGGCATGTTTTTATCAGTTAATTAGCCAAAACCACACCTGTAGCTGGAAACAAAGCACATTAGTCCTAAAATCTGTGTAACTGATTATCCTTTCTTGGTTTCTGATGGAAAGTGCATCTAAAAAAGCCTTGGAACTTGTTCACAGCACTTGTCATTACTCTCTGAGGCTGCTGTGAGCTCATGGGTGTTTTTTTTCCAAAAAATATAAACCCATGACTTTTAGGTGCTTCAACTTCCTTCAAAAAAGTGTCCTCAGCTATTTTATTTCTTGGTTCAGAGTTAGCACTAAGTCAAAACCTGTGTTGAAACATCCTTGGGAAGTTAAATCCTTTTAAAATTCATTTGAATAGGAGAACAAGTTGGTCGCAAGTATAGCTCCATAATTACAGCTTTAGACAAGTTTTTTGGAGGGATTAAATGTTTTGTATAAAAAGAGCAACCCCTGTTAAAGCATTTTGCCAGCTTTTGTCCTGAATTGAGGCTTGGAGTTGCCTTCATTCATACAATGTGTATTTTTATCATATTTGCTTCAACCATTTCAGTGAGCCCTTTATAAGCAATTAATAAGCCCATTGCTGTTTCAGAGCAAATGCCTGATTTTAAGAAACCATCCTAAGGTATTATTTATAAATAGCATCCTGTCTCTGCAGATCATCCAACATCCTCTGAAGATCATCTACTCTTCATCTTTTGCATTCAATTTTTTTTTAGGCACCAAAAATTGTGTTTCACCCTGACTAGCGTTGTTCTAAATACTTCTTGCATCCTGATTTGTCTGTTAAGTCAAGTAACTAAAACATAAAGCGTAGGGTGGTCAAATTTCAGTGATAAATAACTATTAATTTTATAGTAGAATATAGATCCATAAATTCTGCTGACTTGTTCCTAATGAGTTGTTTTGGGGGTGCATTTGCAGGAATGAATCAGTTTAACCCCATGTCCATAGGGAATGTACAGATGCCTCAAGCACCGCTGGGACCGCGGGCGGCGTCTCCGATGAACCACCCGGTGCAGATGAACAACATGGGCGCCGTGCCCGCGGTTCGTACCCCCCTCAGCACCCTGCTCAGCACAGCCTCAGCCCACCCCACTCCTCATCTCCTCTGAAAAGGCCAAGTCACAGAGCAGTGCTGCAAATTGTGGGATAATTTCATGGAAACGCAGCAAGTCTGACAGGCTTTTACCGAGGCGTTTGTTTTCAGTATTTACATGTTCTAAGAACACCAAGCAGACCTTTAGAGGGGCACATGCCACGGGTGCAGTAATACCGAGCAGTCTGTGGAAGAGCATCTACTGTCTTTGCAGTACATAAACCTTCTTTGTTCCTACATGAAAACATGTTTTTGTTCTTTAGGAAAACAAAAGTATTTTTAGTTTCCCTGGATTCTAATCCCTGTCACCCCAGAGAACAAAACAGAGTTAACACTCTGAATATTACCTGTTTAAAAATAACTGCCTCTTGAATGCTGTTGAACAAATGCTGCAGTTTTAGGCATATGCCCCCTTCCACTTAGTGTAATTAAGCCAGTTTTCCTTTTATTTTTTGTTCTGTCTTTTGGGTGATTTCATTGAGGGTATTTTCCTTTTTCCTGCTCCGTAATACTAAATGGTAATTAATTAATCTGGTTGTTAATTTTCAGATGGCAATGTCTCCTTCCCGAATGCCTCAGCCACAGAACATAATGGGAGCTCATTCCAACAACATGATGGGTCAGGCTCCTACCCAGAACCAATTCCTGCCCCAAAACCAGTTCCCAGCATCCACTGGAGCTATGAATGTGAACAATGTGGGCATGGGTCAGTCAACAGCGCAGGCCGGGGTAGCACAGGTGAGATGGATTTTCTAAGATTTATTTGCTCTTAATTATTTTGCTCTGATTTATTTACTTTCCTTATATTTGTTTATTTGTATTTCTATATCCATTGTCTGATGTAGTCACCTCAACTTTGAGGGATCCTGGGTTACATCTGCCTTCTTCAGTAGGTCTTACATAACTTATTGACATCTGTTAATGGGGGTGCAACGCCCTGCAATTCCTCATTTAAATTCCTTAAAAATGCATGCTGATGAGATTTTTTGGGGAAATACCAGAAATCAGTTTATAGGATGCCTATGAACATATGTTTGGTCTCTGTGTGGACCCGAGTAGCTAACTTTAAATCTAGGATTATAATGAAGTGGTTGGGGAAGATTTCTAAAGTTTGTTTTAACTTCTCTGCTTCTGGAGAGAAAATTGTTGGGTTTTTCCTGTAACATTTTTCTGTTGCACTAGTGGTCTGTGAAGTAGCAGCTGTGCTTATGATGCCAAAGTATCTGCTTTTCCAGAGGGAAAGGCTTGTTTTAGTAATTTAGGCTAGTTAAAACCTCCAGAGTTCTGAGAGATTACTTAGATCAAGTTATGAAGGGCTCTGTCGAGTTAAGTTTGGAATATGTTCAGGATGGAGTATCTGCAGTTTCATGGGCCCTGGCTCAGTTGTTTGACTGCCTTTGTGGTGGACATTTTTTCCCAATGCACTTAGTTCCATAAAACTGCCTCTGTACAGGCAATATAGAAGTGTGTTTTAAATTTGATTCCTCATCTGCAGGAAATTAACTGATTTGTATTTCTGAGAGTAACAGTTACATTTAAGGATGGAGTATTCTTTTTTATCACCAGTTATCTGATGCAATCTTCAGTAAAATGTATCACGTAAAGGTTTAAGTACATCCAGAGTACTTTATTGTTGCTGCTCTGAAAAACAAATCCCCGGTTTTCTGAAGCATCTTGAGCAGTTTAATTAGAATTCAAAAGAAGACAAAGAGACTCTTCTTAAGTCTTGCTCTGTGCATCAGCAGCATTAAATGTGTTGACCTGCCCTCTGAAGCAGAGCTGCCTCAGAGTCCTGGCCTAAAAATGGGTATTTGCTCAAAACCATTTTGTGTCAAAGCCTGACCTTTGCCCAGCTAATGGCACGATTTAGAGGCTGCCTGTGGGTTTCTGTGTTACTGGGATTGTGAAGATTCCCTCTCTATGCCAGTGGAATTAATGCAGGACGTGCATGGCACAGCTATGTCTGGGAGAAAGGTCCTTGAGAGCTGATGGCAGCGATGACAGAAATCAGAGCAGTCAGTTGCAGTAGCAGCATTTGTGGCTGATCTGCTTACACTGACAGTATCCTGTCAGAGGAGGCTTCAGGGCTGTGATTGAAAGGATAAGTGTGAATCCAGGGTCTGTAAGACTCTCTCTCTCCCTAGCAGGGGCAGGTTCCCAGTGCTGCTCTTCCCAACTCCATGAACATGCTGGGACCGCAGAGCGGGCAGCTGCCGTGTCCCCCGGTGACCCAGCCACCCCTGCACCAGACCACACCTCCCGTGTCCACTGCTGCCGGGATGCCACCGATCCAGCACCAAACCCCCACAGGAATGACTCCTCCCCAGCCAGCAGCACCCACCCAGCCATCGACGCCGGTCTCGTCCTCGGGACAAACTCCGACCCCGACGCCGGGTTCAGTTCCCACGGCCACGCAGACCCAGAGCACCCCCACGGGGCAGACTGCGGCCCAGGCCCAGGTGACACCGCAGCCGCAGACCCCTGCCCAGCCCCAGTCTGTGCCAACCCCACAGCCAGCCCAGCAGCAGCCAACATCTGTGCAGGCACAGCCACCTGGCACTCCAGTAAGTAGCAGCCGGTCCCCTCTGCCTTGTGTTGTGACATCCCACGTGTGTCCCTGTTTGTAGCACCATGTCCTGAATGTGTAGAGCCCATAGCTGTCCATAGCACCTTCTGCTTTAGACCAGAGGGTTGGTTAGAGATGTGTAAAATGTGTGTGTTCAGATGTTCTCAGCATTGTGTGAAGGAGGGGGGTTGAATGGCTGAACTGCTCAAAGTAAAATTGGCAGCAGTGTGCAGAAAGATGAGGTGTAACAGGCCTGATACTCTTATTTGGCCATAATCAGAATATTTTCTGATCCTGAGATTTGCATAATTTTTTTTTCCTTTTAAGATACAGCCAGGGCAAATGCACATTTCAAGGAATGTACAGTATTTTACTGGGCAGGTGTTTTCTCTGTAAAGGAAGCCTCTTTGGGGCAGAATTCTTCCTTGGCTTCTCCTCTGTAAAGGAGAGTTATTAAATGTGTAATATCAAAACTTGGCTACAGTGACCTGTATCCATGTTCTGCACTGTTGTAGAATATCATCTCATGTCTCTTTTGTGCTGTTCATTTCTAGTAAAGGAAAATATTTCTATATATGCAGTGTCTTTCTTTTGTACTGTTTTTACAACAGCTATCCCAGGCAGCAGCTAGTATTGATAACAGGGTCCCCACCCCTGCCTCAGTTGCTAGTGCTGATACGAATTCCCAGCAACTAGGACCAGATGCACCAATGCTAGAAAGCAAATCAGAAGTTAAAACTGAAGAAACTGAGCCAGAGACTAGTGAGACACAAGTGGAAGCTAAGACTGAGGTAAATGAGATTCTCTACAGCTTAACTGAAAGCAGTGATAGATATAAAAGCACTTAATGATGTGTCTGACTCGGTGAGCTAAGGGGCGAGAGGAGGGTCGTTACTGCAAAGTAACTCCTGAGGAAAGCCATGGATGGAAAGTGCTTCAACAGTCTCAAACTGATATTTTGGTGGCTGAAGTTTGGGTTGTAGATGTAACAGTACCTCTCGCGTCCTTTCTTAAGGTGGAGGAGGATTTACAAGGATCTTCACAAACAAAAGAAGAAACAGATGGAACAGAACTGAAACAGGAGCCAATGGAAATTGAAGAGAAGAAACCTGAAATTAAAGTAGAGGTTAAAGAGGAAGAGGAGAGTGGCACTAATGGAACCACTTCACAATCCACATCACCATCTCAGCCCCGCAAGAAAAGTATGTGTATGAAAACTGCATTCCCTTGTGTGCTTTGCTTTCACTAACATTTGTTTTCCACGGTCTCAGCTCCTGAGAGCTGTATAACAAGTTTTACGCTTGTGTTTCTAGCACGTGGAGCTCTGGGAGATCAATACTCTGTAACTTAATCTTAAAAGTAGGATTCTTTTAATGGTACATGTATCAGGTGAGAAAAGCAAGTCACTGTGCCCTTGATCTCAGCAGTGCCTGCCCAGAAGGACCAAGGCAGTAAGGCAGTGATTGCTGGAGGAATTAAATACATAAATCCCTCCCTGTACATCTTGGTGCTCTTTCAGGAGAGCTCAGTGTAGATAAGAGTGCTTTCAGTAACCAAGGATATCCATTGCTTTTCTTTTCCTGTTAAGAGGCAGCACACACCACCTTTATCCTGAGTTTTGTCAGTTACTTTTCTGAGAATCAGGCACTTGAACTCTCCTTAACCTGTGTTCCTCCTAGGCTGGACTGCTGCAAGAGGCTTAACATTTATTTTAGAGTCCTGTGTTTTCAGGACTTGAAAGTTTTCAGTGTAGTGTTCATTTGCTCAGCAGTCTCATAAATTACACTACAGTGTCAGCACAGGTTGAGGTGTGACTGCATCTGTACTCAGGGAAACTTCATGATGTTGCAGGTTATGTAAATGATTGGGTGCCTTGTGTTAGTTAGAAATAAGTAAGAACCTTAAAACATAAATAAATTTTTCCAGTTGCAGTGCAGGCTTTGTGGCAGGCTGCAAGAAAAGTTTTTGGACCCAAAAACCTTAGCAGTTTTGAGACCTCTGTCTTTTGGCATCTGCTTTATTGAGGTGATGTTTTCTGTGGTTAGTTCTTAGTTTTTGACCAAAGGTAAGCTTTCAACATGCTGCAGATGTCTAAAAGATCTGCATCTCCTTGATGTGCTTTGGGTTGCATTTGGTTACTAACCATAATTTTTTTGTAATAAATCACTATAAAACACATTTCCCTGTAGATTGATGTTTTCAGCTGGCAGCAGAGTGGGGCACCCAAATGAGAGTGCACTGCAGAACCAACTGGCAGAGCCTTTTCCAACCCAAATGTATCATGGGGAGTGGAAGGCGCATTAGCATTTCTGAGCCAGTGATATTCCCAGTGGAAGGAATCACTGCTGCCTGTTAGGAATGTGCTTGCACAGGGAAGGTTCTTGCAGAGTCGGTTCAGGCCGGGTCACTGCGTATTCCAATTCCTCCTTCAGTGACACAATTTTATCTTGGAAGTTTTGTCACCCAGTAACTGCAGAGTGCAAAGCACGTGCAGCGTGGGCAGATACAACCACAGACACAAGTTTAAATGGTGACATTTTCTCACCAAGGAGTTTGTTTGATGTTAATTGAGCATTGGTTTTAAAATGCTGAATAAACCAAGAGGTATTGGAGAGTGTGCTGAAGGGATAGGTGATATTTTAAAACTACTGAAGAGACTGATGAGGAGTTTTGCATGGGTTGCAAAAGTATTGGGAATTCTTCCTCCTTCTCATGCAGGCAGATTCCTGAGGGGCATCCCACAGTAAGCTGGGAGATAGCGAGCACTAAGGGGAAGTGCCACAGACTGTGTGCTATAACGTAGCAAGTCAGAGCCTTATTTTGCCTTTTTTGCAAATCTAATGTGAGAAAGAAAGGGAGCTGCTGGTTCCTTGCCTCTTCGCTTGCAGTTTCAAAAACCCACTATAATATTTATTTGGGCAGCTCCTCTCTCCTTGTAGCTGGCAGCTTTAGTTTGACCTTGAAGATGAGTTTTACTGGTTTCTTCGCTTTTGTAAGATACAATGGAAAACGTGCAAGAGCTTGGGTATGAGGTGTATTCATGTGTATTATCCTTGTAATTTTGGAAGTGTCTTATCTTCCTTTATGAATTTTCTCCTTAGTAATCATAAGTAGACTTGCCTCTGTTTGAAAAAAAGCAAAAAAATTGAAAAGGTAGCATTGTACTCTTCTTTGGTAGATGATACGTCATGGTGAGTCAGGCAAAGATCCCATTTTCTTTTTACCGCCCACACGTCCAAGACAAAATGGGATAACTGGATGCCAGCTCCTTACAAAGGTCTTCGAGCTACCGGAGGAGAACTGAGAACATTTAATTTTGGGAAAAGGGGAGAGGGAAAAACAAAACTTCCTTGTAAAATCCATGTACAGCGAGATGCTATGATCAAATGTGCTGTTATTAGTCATAGTCCTTAGAGGCAGAGCAGCTGAAGGCAATTTTTCTTTATGTTTTTAGGTAAAGTAATAAATTGAAATAACAACTGGATTTTCGTTTTGATTCTTTTTCAAACTTCAAAATGGAAGTGGGTTATAAACTTTATCAGTAAAGATAATTAGGCTTTAAGGAACTTGGCAAAAGTCACGCTGAGTCTCCGTACTTTGAAATAAGACTGGATTTATTTTGAAAGATACTGTAAATTAGTGGTATATTATTATAGGAGAAAATTCTAAAAGTAATGTCAAGCAGGTAGCCAGAAGAGATTATTAAAAGGTACTTTTTGACCTTTACATTTCATTAAATGAAATAATTCAGATTATCACATAAACTATCTGAATCAGAGCAGTAGAGAATACTGTTCCTCATTAATGGAATTTAATATTTATTTCTGTTCTCGAGAATTCCATAATATAATGTATAAGAGTTGTTTATAAAACTTTAGGAGTCCATAGTAGGGAAAAGTGCCTGCATGTATGGTACTGATAAATATGGAAGAGAATTGCCATTTTGCTGGGACTGAGATTGTGGCAACAGCTGAAATGATCATACAATCAATGGAGTAGTATCAGTCTAATTTCTTGTCATGCCTTTTTTTGCATGTGTACTCTATAAAATCATAGATTTTTAACTAGATGTCCCAAAAAGCAATTTATATCATACCAAAATACCATTTGGGTGAGAAAAGCAATGATCAGCCTCAAAGGGGTCGCTGAGCCCTGTTGATTCAAGTGCTTTTAGCAGAATTAATTGCACCAGTTTATTGGTATCGTTCTCATTTCATCCAGGTAGATAAATATTAGATGCCACCCTGCTTTCCTTAGTTGTCTTTTTTTCTCAATGATAGGCATTCTTCCCTATTTAAAGGCACTGTTCCTAAGGAAATAAATGTAATTACACTGCAGAGATGTTCAAAGAGCTCTCCAAGTTATCATTATTTTTCAGAAAATGTATTGCCTTTTTTTGTCCTTGTCATCCACTCCTGAAAGAATCATGGCTGTTGCCATGCCACTGTTGCCAAGTGGTGGCATAGAAATCTGGAAGTATTAACACTTTCAAAATCAATTAACAATCCATCAGACCAGGACTGTTTGTACACTGTGGCCAGGAAAATTCCTGTGCCAGCTCTCAGGACATCTGGTCACTCTCTGTAGGGCTGGCTCTTCATCCCTGTCCACTGCAGTGGGTTTTGCTGGAAGAATCTTGGCTTGGAAATAGCGAGCAAGGTTAGATGGGAGGGAGGGAAAATTATGCTCAGTCTCTCCTTTGAGGAGAAAAGTTCGTTCATGTTGAAACAATTGTTTTAATTTGATTCTGTATAAGGTTTGAGAGGTTTTTTAACGCTCTGGAATATGTATCATTATGGGCTAGAGTTGTTCCCATCTCCCTATTTTGGGAATATCACCTGCTGTGATCTGAGTAAATACAAGGCTGTGTTTGCCTCTTGTAAGTGAGATTTTGCTTCTGATCAGGAAATCCCTTTGCTGAGCTTTATGTTAACGTAGTTCTTTGGGGTTTTTTAGGGGAGTCAAGGGATTAGGAAATGTGGAGGGCAATTTTCTGACCTTTCTGACTCTCATTAACAGTTTTCAAGCCCGAGGAGCTACGCCAGGCTCTCATGCCCACCCTGGAAGCTTTGTACCGGCAGGACCCAGAGTCCCTTCCTTTCAGACAGCCTGTGGATCCCCAGCTTTTAGGGATTCCGGTGAGTTGGCATTAAAAAAAACCCTATAAAATATTCTCCTGTTTTATCTTTGCTCCCGTAAACATTTACCCTTTTCCCTTCAACGTATTGCAATCCTCTTAAAAACGCGGGGTTCTGTGCGTCTTTGCAGGATTATTTTGACATTGTGAAGAATCCCATGGATCTCTCGACCATCAAACGCAAGCTGGACACGGGGCAGTACCAGGAGCCCTGGCAGTACGTGGATGATGTGTGGCTGATGTTCAACAACGCCTGGCTCTACAACCGCAAGACTTCCAGGGTCTATAAGTTTTGCACTAAACTGGCGGAGGTGTTTGAGCAAGAGATTGATCCCGTCATGCAGTCCCTGGGCTACTGCTGCGGCCGCAAGGTGGGCATCCTGGTATCCCTGGGGGGTGTTCTTCCCAACAGCCCAGCTGCAGTCAGCAGACAAAGCTTCAGCTTTGTGTGCCCTTTTTTTTAAATAGAAATACTGAATGGAAAGGCTGCTAAAAGTTTGGCTTTATCATAAACACGTTCAGAGCTAAAAGGATCGATAGCATTTCTGCTCTCCTGTTGTTATTATTGTTGTATTTTTCTCCCTCAGAGGACACCTTCTTTAGTCATAAGTAATATTAAAATACTTCCCTGGTTTTCCATGTCCATAAAGCAGAGGTCAAAGGGTCAGCTGCTTATAGAGTTAATGATTGTCACCAGATTGATAGGGCTGTGCTGGTACATTCACAATAGCTGGAAAAGTGTGGTGACCATGACAGTGTCCTCTGATGCACACAAGCATCAGGTTTGCTTAGTAGATCCCTGATGAACAAAAGCCCTCGTTGTAAAGCTGCTTTTCTCCCTTGCTTTGCAGTATGAGTTCTCTCCCCAGACCTTGTGCTGCTATGGCAAGCAGCTGTGTACTATTCCCCGGGATGCTGCCTACTACAGTTACCAGAACAGGTAAGTCCTTGAATCCAGGCTTTTTCCCTTATTCAGGAAGTTGAAATCTCTTTCAAGTTCTCTGCTCATACAGAGGACGAGCAGCATTTTTAACTTTTGCTTTCCTTTGTCAGCTAAGTCAGGGAAAAGTTTTTTTTTTTATCTTTCCATGCTGTCCTTTTGCAGGTGACTGTTTTTCTGTCCTGCAGTGTGAGGCACACTGTTCTTTAGTGCTTGCTCTTAGCCAGGCTGCCCCATGCAATGCTTCAGTGCAGGTCAAGTTGTCCGTGTTTTCCATAAAATAAGGAGCAGGGCTTGCTGCAGGGAGATGGGCAGAACTGCAAAAAGGCACTGGGAAATCCTGTTACCTTGTTCTGGCAGAATTGTGAAAATATGCAGGTTTGTTTTCAAGTTAGTGCCAGAATTTGCCAAGTAAAGGGTACAGTGATTGATTGCAAGACTTATGTTTCCCTTTCCTAGTCAGTGCTTAATTCTATTTAAATTAGCCTGGAAATAGCATTAAAACTACCCAGAGACTCCATGAGAAGCTGTGAAAATTAAAATTTCTCTTACTTTCTAATTAATATTAGGACTTGGTGTTTCTATTATTATTAAACAATTGTTAGGTTAATTTTCCATTTAATGCTTAAATCACCAGTGTTATAATCACAAAGTGAACTCAAAACCTGGCTTTAATTTTGGTTTCTTAGATGATGTGTATCTTCCTCCCCGAATAAAATGCACAATATAAATGGGCCAAGACAAAAGCTTTGTTTGAAACAGGGAACAGGAAGTTATGAATTGCTTTCCAGAGGCTTGGCAGCCTCTAAACCTTGCCAGCTGTGAAGTCACAGAATCAATTCAGACATCCAGCATTTGTATTTCATCTTTTTGGGCCATCCCTTCTCTCCAAACATGCTCTTGAGAAGCTTTCAGCCTGTTGAGCCCCACGCTGGAGCAGCACAATGTGGGAGAGGAAAATATGTCATCCCACCTTGTGTGGGGGGTCTTGGGTGGCCTTTGAGAGGCAGAAAGTATTGACAGGCAGGAATAAATTCATGAGCTCTCATAAAAGCTTTTATACAGCCACTGTGGACTGTGAAAAGTCAGGCTGAAGAGAAATAAAGCAATTAAAATGTATTTAAAGAGACAATTCAATACTGGCATTGGGGAAAAATAACCCTTAAATACCATCACTTCTGGTAAAATTTAAAATACTTTTCGTATTCTTCATCCATGTTATGCATTCTGTATTTGGAAAGAATAGTAACTTCAAATATAGTTGAAGAAGGGCTCATTCTTCTTTCAAAACTGCCTTCCCAATTTAAATTTCTGTTGAATCATTCGGATTATTTCATGGAAGGCAATGTTGGTCACTGGCAAGAAGTCCAGGGTGGGTGGAGCAGAGGGTTCTTCTGCACTGGGTGCTGTAATATTCCAGTTTCCTGCCCATTATAAATGTGAAAGTCCATTTAGGTCATAGATTTCTGCTCATCCAGTTGCCTTGAGAATAGATTAGGGATTTGTGATTTGAGATGGGCTTGAGTTCAGAGGGAGTGTGAGGTTTTCTGTTTCAGGCCCACTAAATGAAGTGATGAATGGGGCTTTGGACTGGGGCTTTTAAAAAGGTGTTTCTAAAGATTAAACACCATATTGTTAAGTAATAGTCCATTTTGCATCGAAAGCCCCTGTTCATCAGCTTTAAACCACTCAAATTTCCTGTGACAATGATCTTCAAATCTTAGATCTTCTTAAACAAGTAATAAATAAGTGAAAAACAAATTCCATGCTTCCAGCAGTTCTTTAATTGGTCAAATGTTCTTGAATTTCCCGTGTACAGAACAGGCAAAATTGGATGCACTTAAAGTCCAGTGAATCACATGACTAAACTACAACTAAGAATATTTAGGCACCACTGAATAAATGAACTCAGGCACTAGAGTTCCACGATTAAGTTAATTATTTGGTATAGAACTGTTTAGATTCCATAATAAGGCAGAAATTTAGGTTAAAGTGTTCAGAAAATGTGCTTCATGTGTGAATATCCAGGTGGGAAAACTGAGGGGTGTTTCATGTCAGCACTGCCATCTCGTTATTAATTTAGAATTGCCTTTGCACTTAATTACAGTTGGGAATTCACCTGTTAATGCCGAGATTGAGCATTTTCTGGACTTTGGTATTGAACCATAATGTTGCTCTTTAATAAACGGGAGTCACCTGAACAGTCTGCATTTGAAAAGCTTTTTATGTTTGATGTGTTGCAATAAGTACATTCTTTGGGGTTTCTATGGCTGTTGTAACTAGAATATTGTATGTTTTCTATGGGTTTTGCTGAATATTTGTGGTGACATGCAAAAGGCAGATCTCTGTTTCTGAGGGCCCATATCCATAATAAGTTACAGCTATTGCTTCACCTTGGTTATTTTATGGACAAATGTTCATGATCTTTAGGTGGCTCATTTTCACTGTACTTCAGTTTTTATTTCCTCATTTTAATATCATGGATTAAAGCTTAGAGTGCTTTGAAAGCCCATAAATTATTCTGAAAATGGATCAGAATTAACCTTTTCTGGGACTGTTTAAATGTAGCAAATTATTAATAGGAGCCTTGGCCATAGATTTTTCTGGCTACACTCTGCTGTATTTGGGTCCTCCTGCCTTTCAGTCCTTCCCAATCCGACTCTTAAAATGATGAGCAACTGTGTTAGTAAGGAAAATAATTGGGGGGGGGGAGTGAGTTTAAGAAAAATTTAAAGAAGCACATTATAGGTAAAAAAGAAACTGACAATGTGTAAAAGGATATAAAATTCTGAACCTCTTATGTTTGGGTTTTTAAAAATATATTAGATATTATGTTATCAGTTTAGGGGTGGGGTGTGAGGGGCAAGGAAAGTCAGTGGAAATGAGATGTGCAATGTCTGTACCCACTCCTGAAACCCTCCTTTCTAGTAACCACAATGTATTTATCATTCCCAATGATAGCAAATTAATGGAATACATTTGTGTTTCTCCTGGCCTTGCTCTGTTCCATTCTCAGCTCCCAAAGCCTGTTTTTCCTTGGGAGGGCGATGTGTGTAATCCCAGGGGAGCTGCCCTAGGAGCTGGGTGCAGTTAAGTGGGGGTAGGCTGGCAGTCCTGGCAGATGACTGCATGGCAGTGTCAGTGTGGTTGGATTAACTGGAACAAACCCCCCCTTCCCCTCCAAGCCTGTCCCATGGCACGGGCAGGACTCGCTGCCGCTGCAGTTCTGGCTCCTGGCTGCCAGGGCAGCTCCTAAAGCCAGGCAGAGCCCGCGGGAGTTTCCAGGCTCCCAAACTGTGCTGTGGGGACTCAGCTCTGCCTCCAGCCCGGGGAGGGCTTGTGGAGCATCTTCCCTGCCCAGAGCCGGGATGGCCCCGGTGTGTCCCACCGGGAAATTCTGATCCATCTCATTTCCCAAGTGCCTGCCAGTGCCTGTTGTTGTCTCCAGGACAGCACAGCCTGGGAGATCTCTCCGGGATTGCCGTAGTTCAGGTGTCCGAGGGTGTTTGTGAAGGGGCAGAGCTGCCACATTGATCAATCTCCATCCTTGAGTTGTTGGTTCATTGTGACACTGAGTCTCCTTGGTGCCTCTGACGCTCCCCATCCCCACGGCTCCGCTGTTTGAGTACTAAACCTGCCTTATTCTGTGCTGCCATCGCTGCTTCCACTCTCTCACTCTCCATAAAGCTCCTTTATTTTGATGATCCTTTGTGGCCTCCCTGCATTTTACAGCTGTGGCCTCTCTGTTACCTTTGTTCATGTGTGAATTCATATCCTTTCCAAACATTTAGCCTCCTTTTTTTATTTATTTTTTTTTAGTGACAACTTTGGTTCCAGTTCATCTGAAACAAACAAAAAAAACCACAAACAAACAAACCAAAAACCCACCAAACCCCTCCCCCCCCAAATCCATGTAACTTTGATTTTATTTTATTTTTTCAAATGCAGATTGTATTTTCATAGAATTGTATTCCAATTTACTCAGCTTGGTTTGGTAAACTGCAGAACTGTTTTTGCTGAGTATGGCTTGGATTGGCTCTTGGTCTGGTGACCAAAAATTGTACCTAGCCTCATATTCAATTTGTAAAGCTTAATTAATTCTACATCTTTAATATACCTGATAAATATATTGTATGTATGTACAATATTTCATGTTGTTCACATATATACATATATTGTATTTATATAGATAAATGGCTGGAAACTCTGACCCATAATTGCATTTCTGTTAAATGTTTGTCTGGAGTATGGATTTGGTTTCATTTATTTGAAATAATATTATCTGAGCAATTGGTCACATTTAATCTTACAGTCAAATTCTGAATTTAATGTTTTTATAGATTTTTTTTTTCAATATCAAGTGTTTCTGCTTTTGCAGTTTTGACTCGCAATCAGTAAATGCTTTCAGCATATTTCCTAATTACTTAAATCTGCAATAAATGTGTCCTCTAAGCTTGTTGACAGGCTCCTTTTTACCCAAAGGAAACTCGATGAGTCGCAAGCCTGGAATCAAAAAGTTTTTTTTTTTTCCCTGAGCAATGCAAATCAAATCCAAATTCTTAAATTTGAAGCCTGTACGAATGTAGCTCTTTGTGGCTACTCCATGAATCCTCCCCAAATTTGGAATTTGAGGCCCAACACTTGTTACGATGCGTGAAATGAGACCGAATGCTAATCTGTGCTTTGCCTTGGCTTTCTGCTCTGTGTTGTCTTGGTGTTTGCGTCTTACCTCTTACGTCTGTGCTGTTTGTTCCCTCCCCTGTTCTCTAATCCTGCCCTCCCCTCCCTCTGTGCCTCCTCATTGTCCACACTGACCCATCAATCAACCAACAACGTCCCCCCTTCCGTCGTGGTCCTGGTGATCTGCCCTGCCCTGGTTGGTGGCTCCGTGCTTGGGTGGCTGTGTTTGTGCTGGACCAGCTCACCCAAATATGGCCTTCTTGCTGACAGGTATCACTTCTGTGAGAAGTGTTTCACTGAAATCCAGGGGGAGAATGTCACCCTGGGTGATGACCCTTCCCAGCCTCAAACGTAAGTTGCTTCCTTTCCTCGCATCCTGACTTTTGGAATGGGGAGCGGGGGAGGGTGTCCTGGTTTGGGAGTAAAACCCAAAACCCTGTGGTGGTATTTGGGGGGAAATGCCTTATTCCTTCCTAACAGGTGGTTTATAGGGACAGGATTAAGAGCTGTTGCTGTGTTGGGTCTGTTACTCTGCCCAGCACTGCTGCCTGTCCAGCTGAGCTGCCCATTCCAGGGGGTGGCAGACCCTGGATAATGTGCTTGGAGAGAAGCAGTGGAAGCTGTGTCAATAAATGTCACTAATCCATCACCTTTTCTAATGGGAAACTTCCATCTAATTCTGGTATCTCACCTTTTGAAGCACAGCTTATGTTTCTAAAACCAAAAGCTTGCCTTTAACCTGGCCAGAAAAAAACAAATTTGAGGTATAGGAGCTGGTTTGGAAGGTGGCTGCCTTACTGACATTAGCTTCCCTTGTTTTTTATTATTTTAATTTTATGTGTAGACTTGGGTATCTCTTGCTTTTAATTTTCACAGAAAATGGAATGGGAGAAATATTTTCTGTAGCTTAAAATAAAATGAACTGAATTGCTTGCTCTGACCAGAAAATAAATTCTGAGGTGCTTTCTTCAGGCTTGAGGTTTGCTGCAATTCAGCAGAGCATGATATTTTCTGAGCCTCTGATGTAAGGGTGCTACTGAGTTTTCATATTAACTCTTTGTTTCTAGAACCATCTCTAAGGATCAGTTTGAAAAGAAGAAAAATGATACCCTGGATCCGGAGCCGTAAGTACCAGGCTGTTGTTTTTCTTCCCATAATCTCTCTGCTTCCACTTGTCCTTGAGCCAGCAGGGCAGAAATGGGGCAGGGAGTAAAGAACTCTTCTGTTCCCCCATCCCTGCCGAGACAGACTGCAGAATCTTTCCCTAAAATTCATGGCACAACACCCCAAGTTCTCTGCTTTGATAGCTCGGAGGAACATGGGAACCTGTTCCACAGACAGTTCTGTTATTAGCTATTAGTTCTGTTATTAGTTTTTAGTTCTGTTATATGGGTAATTCCAAGGGTGTGCCCTGCCAGGCTCTGCACAGGGCTGGGAATGGCTCTCCCTCCTCCAGAGCCTTTCACCCCGGGCCCTGCGTTCCTGGGGCACTTCTGCATTTTCCTCTTGTGGTTCTAAACCACGTTTTTCTCTTCACTGATTGCTGAGCCCATCCAAAGGCCAAGGCACCGTGTGTTGCCCTCGGAAGGCTCAGGGAAAGCCCAGCTGAACTTCTCAGGAGCACGGGCTTGCTTTCCCTGCAGTGGGATTTTATCATCCTGCTCCATGTTCTCTGCCAGTTTGAGACAACACGTTTTGATTCCTTTGCTTATCTTTGCAAATACTAAAGAGAGCTCCTCCCCAGGCCTGGAAGGGTGGACTGAGATAGACTCCAGTGCATTTGGCTTCTTAACCTGCGCTACACTCTGGACTGGGAAAACCTTTAAAGTTTTCCCATCCAGAAAAAGAATTCTGACACACTGTTTTAACCAGAAAACAAAAGATGAAAACAAGGCTACGGCAGAGTCATGCAGGCAAAGACAAGTTAATACATGTTTTTTTGCCGGGGTGGCTCATGAATGACTAGTCCTTACTTTTACAGTAAGTTGAGCAACCATTTATTCAGCTTGTGGTTGTTGCAGCAATTCAAAATTAAATCTGTGGAGGTATTGTTGAGGATTCTGTGAAGCTGGGAGAATTCAGGACTCTTCTTAGAAAAAGATATAAAAGATCCAGAAAAGGTTGTGCATGACAGCCCATTTCAGATTTTTAAACTAGCACATTTTGCAGTTTATATATAGGTATAGATGTATATATATAACTTGCACGTGGATTGATAGATGTACATCTGAATCTATTCTGAGTATTTTTTTTAACTTAGACATAAATTGGGCCAGTGAAGTTGATTCAGTTCTTAGCAGAGGATTGGCAAGTCCTTCTTTCATGCTGAATTCTGGAAAATTACATACCTAACACCAAAAGTGATTTGCTGCTGGTTTTTTCTCCTCAGGTTTGTTGACTGCAAAGAATGTGGTCGGAAGATGCACCAGATTTGTGTGTTACATTATGATATTATTTGGCCTTCAGGGTAAGAGATGTTTGTTAGTTTTTTACCCCTTGTGTAATGAGACCGATGTAGTTTATATAATTAAAGACTTTCTGCCTTTGTTCTTTAGTATGTGGCCACAGCCTTTTAAAGAACTGGCTACAAAGGGACAAATCATTTCTAAATAAGATACAGTTTTTGGTGTTTGGGGTCCTATTTCAGTATATTCAGATGAAAATGTGTCTATTCATCCACATAGATTTGTGTGGTTTCTTTCTAACTCTTAAACAAAGGCAGCTGGCTGGAGGGGAGTTTGTGTGCACAGAACACAAATGCAGGTGTAACTGCTTGACAGAGTTAAACCAGCTTGTAAAGGCTTTAAATCCCTCAAAAATTGAGTGATATAAGCTGTTCAAAGCCAGAGAAAAATGTATTGTACTCTGACATTTAAATTACATGTTCAAACATTGGGTTTAAGCTCACCAATAATGGGTTTATGCCAAATTTTTGGCTTTTTTTTCTTTTCCTCAATAGGTTTGTCTGTGATAATTGTCTGAAGAAAACTGGTAGAACACGCAAAGAAAACAAATTCAGTGCTAAAAGTGAGTTTGGTATTTCTGTTTTTATCTTCAACATTCATCTCCTCCCTGCCACCCCTAATGGGTTTTTGATTGAGACTTTGTGTTGGCATGACAGACAGCACAGGAACATTTGCAAAATGGGGAGCAGCATAGCCCGAGGCTGTCAGAATTTTAATCAACATTTTAAAGCCCTGCTGTTTATGTGTTTGTGGTCAGTGTTGTTGCTGCTTGAGGTGTTTGACATCTTCGTCCTTATTTTTCTTAGGTTAAAAAGCAAAACGAGAGACAAACAGAACAGAAGGAGCACAGGGCTGTGTGTGCTTCACTGGCTACATTTAGCCAGGTTTCCGTGTAGTGTTGGAACTGTAGTAAGGTGATTGTCACCTCTGTGCCCTTCCAATAACCTGAAGTAACCAACTGTGCTGCAGTTCAGGTGCTGCTGCCAAGCACCAAAGTGTTGGAAAAGCTTTTCTTGCCTCCAGAACAGGTGGTGGGGTAAGAACTGAGTGACTCATTCCACTGGGTGCTCTTGGCAGTAACCATTGCCATAGTCTTGTAGAAATGGACACTAAAGAGAGGGCCAGGAGATGCCAGGTCAGGTTGTCTCAGTCTCCATAATCCTTACACAGGGCCCTCTGCAGGCATTTGACATCAGGGAACATAACTGGGACATTTTTATTCATGCAGGTTTGGTGGGGGAAGAGAAAGGGCTGGTGTTGGAAATGCAGAGTCAGTGCAGAGAGCAGAAAAATTAAGTGAGTGTAGGCACCAGGAGGGTGGTTCAGGTACTTGAACAAGCAGAACTTGCAGGGACACTTCATTCCTTCCTTGTGCTTCCTCAATCCTTAGAAGTTCTGGGCATTACTGGGTGATGTTGTCCCTGCACAAGCCTGAATCTTCCAAACTGGGATAAAGGCAAGGTTTTGCATTAAAAATGTGACTTCTTGATAACTTCATGTGTGGTTGGTTGTGTAACAAGAGATGTGAAGGGGGCGATTTGCAAATGATGATGTTGTGTGAGGCATGGTGGGTTCCAGTAATCAGAGCAGTCTCTGGAGTAACCTGATGCACTCCAGAGAATTTTGTTAAATTAGTCTCAATAAACACAGATTAAAATTGGAGGAGAACATTAATAAAATGATGAAATCCAACTGTAGTTTTAGATACCCCTTTTAAGTGGATGTCTCTCGTGTTGTTTGCTGACTTTACAGTGTGTATTGGTGTAAATTTCCTTAAAATAAGTGTGTAGTTCCCCAGGTACCTGCAGTTGTTCTGTGACACTGGTTAAAGTTTGAGTAACCAGGCATTTAGTTCAGGGCAACCATTCTGTTCTGGAATGGTGCTTTTTTTCCTTTCCTCCTTCTCGCTCTCCTTTCCCCGCTGTTTGGCTGTCTTGTGTTTCTCCCATGAGGATCTGAGTCTTGCTGCCAGCTGTAATCCACTGGTGGGCTCAGCTCTGGGGATCAGCTTTCTTTAACAGTGCTCTGGTGGGAATGCAAGAGCAGGGAAGGGTAGGAGAGTCTGTTCTTGTCATCAAAACCTTGCTGACCTGAAAACAAACCTAAGCAGTGAAAGTTTGAAGCATTAACATGTTCCCTCTTCTAAAAAACAACATTTACTGCCCAAGTTGCCATCAATATTTCTCTGCTCTTTCAAGCACGATGGCACAACTGCTGATAACCAAGACAGCACATCCCTCAGCTCTTAAGGAATATACATATGCCTAATGCATAGTGAGTAAAATAAGTTATCTCAACTGATAGCCTGCCAAATATAACCAGGGTGCAGCTGGGTTCTGCTGTGAAACCCTGAACTTTTGAAGTATTTATTTTGCTAAGAAAATCTGCAAATATGACCTCACCAGTAGCCAGCACAGAGAGGTTCAAAGACAAAAGATATCCTGACAAATAAGTCACCCAAAGTAGTTTCCTGACAAGAAGTCACAGTAGGCCAGGAGTTGGACTTTATTCCTCTCTGTCCGATTACTCATCCACTAACAAAGCTCTGGCCATTGCTGCTGGCACAGACCTGTGCTGGAGGTTTCTTCTCAGCACTTTGGTTGCCTTTTCTCAGGTTTGCACTGCAGTTTTCACTGAACTTTGAGCTTTTATTAAAGGTGCATATGTGAGAACTGTCCAAGAACCAAAATCCAACTGTTTTCTAAAACAACTTTCACCTTCTAATAGATCAAAATTTGCAACTTCTAGATCCTCTCCTTACAGTACATGTAATTTTAATGCTACCTGTTTCTTTTATCTCCTTATCTGGTCTTTTTGGGTTTGTTGGTTTTCAAGCTTTAATGCATTGCAGCATAAGGAAGGAAGCAGATATCCCTTGGTTGCTTAGCATTGGGAAGATGACAAGATGAAAACACAACAAGACAGTAGAGTTAACTCCAGTGGCTTTCTAGAAGTGTTCCCACTCATCAGCTGAAATGGAGCCCTTTCTTCTTTTTCTGTTTGTCTTCAGAGAAATCAACAAAACAAAACAAATCCCTCAAAGTATTTGTGAATTTCCTTTAAAATCATCCCCCTTCTGTTACATATGGAAAGGCCAAGACAGTATATTGGAATGGGAAATCCTGGGAAAGGCTTGGTGTGCTGGAATTGGTAAAGGGCATGGTGTTTTTACTTCAGCTTGCCTTTAAATTTATTTTTTTAGTTCAAATTATTAATTACTCCCAGGTAAATGATATTTACACTGTGTTGTGCTGGTTATAACCACACAATCTCATGGGACAAAGGGACAAGCTAAAAAGTTTAAACAAGATTGCTGCCTTTGGCAAGTTCTGTAAACTGATTGTAATGAAGCTGCCAGAGGGCAGGGCTAGATGGGATATTGGGAAGGAATTGTTCCCTGGGAAGGTGGGGAGGCCCTGGCACAGGGTGCCCAGAGAAGCTGTGGCTGCCCCTGGATCCCTGGCAGTGTCCAAGGCCAGGTTGGATGGAGCTTGGAGCAGCCTGGGTTAGTGGAAGGTGTCCCTGCCCATGGCAGGGGGTGGGACTGGATGAACTTTAAGGTCCCTTCCAACCCAAACCATTCCATGATTCTATAAAATAAAGGTTTAAGTGTATAAATCCCTTAGAAAGAGAGATAGTCTTTTGAGTATATGTGAGGTTTTTTCCCCAGTATTGGAGCCTGAAGTAATTTTTAGCACAGATATTTCACTGCAGAATTCTGTATGCAGGCTCAGGAGTCAGGGAAGAACCAAGGGCCTTGTGTCAGGAGCCAAATATCAACTGAAAAATGAAATAACAGAGAGCAGAAAATTAAATGTATTTTATTAAAATGAGCATCTGTAGATTACACCATCATTTTGGACAAGATAGCAGACTGACTATAAAGTGAAGTAGAAATATGAGTGGTGAAATAACTACAGCAGGATAAAAGAAATAGTCATAAATCTTCAAGTCAAAACAGTGGGGTCTTTCTGGTTTCTTCATTTAACCCCAAATCATCATGATTTCTGTGATTTGGTGTGGATTTATTTGAAAACCATTGCATCCTGTAAGACCACAAACCCAGCTCTCCCCACAAAAGCCAATTGTGAATATAAGGATGGAGTGAGGGCATCTGGACAATCTTTGGACTTGAACTTCCCAAGACCTCTATCTCTGGGCAGGAACTATTTAACCTTGATGTGCAGATTGCTGCAACTGCAGTCCAAAAGCTCTTGAAAAGAAAAGCAAAAGCAATGAAATCTCCATTGAAGTCAAAAGGCTTTTCATTTCTGTTGATTTGCTTTGCTTCGCTTGAAAAGGTGTGGCATGGAGCCAGATCTGTAAAGTGATGTAATCTCTGTCAACCAGCCAGAGAGTGGGGTTGGGAGGAGAAAACATTTGCAGGGTTCATAAAATAAGCCTGAAATTGAAAAACGCTACGTAAGGCTGCCTTTGTTAGTTCACTTACGGGGTAATTGTGCCACTCCAGTGGGCTCAGCTGCCACGGTGGGGTGTGGAAAGCACGGCGGGGGGAAGCATGGATGGGTTTGCTTCTCTTAATTTTGGCTGTATAAATAAAACCATCCAATTTTCATATGGAGGTAAAACAAAAGGGAAAAAACCTACTTCCATCCAGAGGAGGAAGCTGAAAGAGCTCTCGAGCACAGTAACACCATGACCTGAACAGTGGCTGCTCCAGTATTAACATTTCCATGGTTGTGTTCTCCCCCTTCCCTTCCAGGGCTGCAGACCACACGTTTAGGGAACCATTTGGAAGACAGAGTGAACAAATTCCTGCGGCGTCAGAACCATCCTGAGGCTGGAGAGGTCTTTGTCAGAGTAGTAGCAAGTTCAGATAAGACGGTAGAAGTTAAACCAGGAATGAAATCCAGGTTAGTCCTGTTAATTGTAATGAATGCAATCCTTGTTATTTATTTATTTTGAAGTCTCCTTGCGTGGATGTTGCAAAATTGGCCCAATTTGCACCTTAATGCCTTTGCACGTGTTTGAAATTTGAGCATGTTTAGGATTATGAAGGGTTAAAAAATGTGGAGGAAGTGACTGTTTTGTGGGCGGTGGGGACATCCTTGCTTATAATACTGGGACTTTTTGTCACTACACCTTGAGAGTGACCACATTTCGGTTACAGAATTCATAGTTTAGTTTGGAGCAGTTGCTGAGATTCTGTTCCTTAATCTTCCTTCATTTTGTTGTGTTTTTATAAACACTTCAGCTTTCAGGAGTGATTTTTAATTTGCTTCATTATAAATGAGAAGCTTAAAAGGTTTGGTCTATGAAGTATTTTGGGTTAAATTCATAAAGACTGTATTTATGTGACATCACTTCATACTAATGCATCACATTTTCTGCTCTGTAACCTATTTAAAGGCTTGTGGTCTCTGAGGATATTTGTGTACTCAATGCTGGCCTGTTCAGTCCTGTGTTCTATATGGAAACAGTCTTGCCGTGAATTTACAGGAACAGGACTCCTGGATTTACTACAGCTCTGATCTGACCCCGTTTAACTCCTGCGTAAAAATGTTCCTAATGAGTTAAAAATAAGGTTGAAAATAATCCCCTCATTCTGGTAGGACACTGCTTTAATAATCGGCATTTTGTTTGGGGTTTTTTCTCCTGTTGCCCTTTCCTGCAGATTTGTGGATTCTGGTGAGATGTCAGAGTCCTTCCCTTACCGTACCAAAGCTCTGTTTGCGTTCGAGGAGATCGATGGGGTGGACGTGTGTTTCTTTGGGATGCACGTGCAGGAGTACGGCTCGGATTGCCCCCCTCCGAACACCAGGTACCCTCCTTGGGCATCTTCCCAAATCCCCTGGATAGTCACTGTCAGACACAGACATTTGGGACATGCATTTCAGTTCTGTGGCACAAATCCATCCTGCTGTAGGACTGCAGGTGACTTTGAAGGGAAAGACAGATATCACAACAGAAACATTACATTTTTTGGATTCTGCTTTTAATTTTGCCTCTCGATGTATATTCTCACTGTCTTAAAAAAATGCTGCCCCTCTTCTGCTTTTGAGGACTGTTTGCACCAGCTTAAGATGCTTAAATATGCATTAAAATGCCATCAGCATTCGTCTTTCTGCATGTTTGTCTAGTGTAAAAGTCAGCTCTCAGTAGACAAAACAACGTCCAGCCAGCCCTGAGTGTGTCCCCCTCTCTCCCTGCAGGCGTGTGTACATCTCCTACCTTGACAGTATTCACTTCTTCCGCCCCCGCTGCCTCCGAACTGCTGTTTACCACGAGATCCTCATCGGGTACCTGGAATACGTGAAGAAACTTGGGTGAGTGACATCTTGGGAAAGAAAGAAAGAAATCTGGGTCTTCTGTATTTTTTTTTAATAATGGGTGCCAAGTTTTTTTTTCACTTGGGGTAGTCTCTGTTTCCTTCTGACCTCTCTGAGATATGCGGAGCAAACGCCTCTTCCGCAGTGGAGAGAGAGATTGGGATTTTGTCACTAAGGTGGTTTTTATTGTTGGGATTCCTGAACTGACAGCACATCATTCATTTCATCAGAGGTTCACTTGATGTTTAAGCTTTATTATTATATCCCTGACCTTATCCCTTGTCAAAATACAGGTTATTGCCTCTTTGCTACAAGGCAAATAACCTGTATCTTTTTGCTACAAAGAAAAAAAAATTAAAAATTTAAAAAATAAAGCTAGAGGTCTGAATTTCTAATTAGGTTTGAGTTAGTTTTCTGGTGGCAGTCACAGATGTTGTTTGTTGTGTGTGACACAGGTATGTGACAGGGCACATCTGGGCCTGTCCCCCCAGTGAAGGAGATGATTACATCTTTCATTGCCACCCACCTGACCAGAAAATACCCAAACCCAAACGTTTGCAAGAATGGTATAAGAAGATGCTGGACAAGGCATTTGCTGAGAGAATCATTCATGACTACAAGGTTTGTTACTGATTAATTTCAGATTTAATTTTTATGGTGTTTTCATTTGAAGGGAGCTGTTGTTGTTTTGTACCACCTGAAAAGTGGGGTAATGTCATACAAGGGGTTTATTCTCAGCCAGTGTCTTCATTTTCTTAGATTTTCTTGAGGTTCTGCCTTTCAGGCTGAAAATTCCTTTAGGTTTGGTGTCTGCATGAAGGGAAATCTGCAAGAACCTGCCTTTGTATATTTTTCTTTCACTGCCTTTTCTAGGCAAGGAAATATGGAGCTTGTCAAGGTTTATAGGAGCTGTTTTTTTCTAGAGATTCTGGAGGAGCAGGTGGAATGCTGAACTCTACTAGTGTGAAATAAAAGAACTCCTTATGACAAGAACGGTTTTCATAACTGGAGAATATCACACATGTACCCAAGGAAATAAGTAGAAGGTGGCAAAGGGAGCATTTGCCACTCCTTTCATGCTAAAATTTACAAGAATTCCTTAATGGTAGTGACAGTGCTGGAAAGAAATGATGTTTTGATGGCAAGTGACAGTTACGAAATGTGTGGAGTAGGAACAGCGTCTATCTAACAAGCGTTGTCATCGGTGTAGCAAAGAGCTGGGAAATCTGGTTCTCCTGAAAAGGGGGTTTTGGAACCAGGGAGGGGTTTCTTGCATTTTCCAGAGGCATCTTGGTATCTCCCATCATGTCAGGAACACAAACTGATGGCATGATGGGGGTCAGGAGAGCCTCAGCGCTGTCCCTCAGATGGAACAGGGAGTGGGGCTGTGCCAGTATTGCCAGGCTGCATCTGGAGCTGCCCCCAGAAAAGGAGACCTGGCAGGAGCAGCCCAGGGCTGTGAGTGAGGCCCCACTGTTCAGTGCAGCTCTGGGCCATGTCTCTGGTTCTCCTCTCTCTCTCTTAAGTGGTCTTCATTTATTTATTCCTGCTCTGGTGTGATGTGCTCAACAGGACATCTTCAAACAAGCAACCGAGGACAGGCTGACCAGTGCCAAGGAGCTGCCTTACTTCGAAGGTGATTTCTGGCCCAATGTGCTGGAGGAAAGCATTAAGGAGTTGGAGCAGGAGGAGGAGGAGAGGAAGAAGGAAGAGAGCACTGCAGCTAGTGAAACAACAGAGGTGGGTTGGTTTTATGTGCTGTATTTTCCCTTAGCTCACGAAACTGATAATTAATGCTATAATACAGAGAGAGGTCACATCCAGTAAACTAGAAAAGGTCATTTGCAGCAGACATGAAATCAGGGGGCCCTTTAACTGCATTTCTGTTTTTCTTTTTGGTTAATAAATCTGCTGATGGCTTGGTTTGGGTTTTTTTAACAGTCTCAGAAGTCACTTATGTCAGTTCAGCATTTCTCTTCTCAAGAGAAATGTGTTAAGCTGCTTTTGCCACGCTACATTTGCTTACAGTCATTTGGCTGAGCTTCTGGTTCACACCTCTGCAAAGCACCTCCAGTATTTGCATTTTGAAAGGTGCTGTTTTTTTCAAAGCTGAATGAAATGTGGCTGTTATTTAAGCACAGGTACTTGTAGTTATTTGCAACAGTAAAGGGCTGAAATTTAAAAGTGCTTATTGCAGGCTTTGCGTTGGTGGGAAATGTTGATCCTGATGGTGCTGTTCCTTCACCAACATTCTCTCTTTCTCTATAAAAACCAAGCAAGCCAAAAAAAACCCCCAAAAAACCAAAAAACCCAACAACCAAGTTTTTCAGGGCCCTGGACAGAATGTCATCATTCATTTTTATTTCTGTCTTGATTTTATCTGCAACCAAGTGGTCTCAGCACTTTTGTACTGTCCCTTTCACTTGAGATTTGCAGCAAGATGTTTTGAAAATGAATGCTGTAGGAAAATCTGAAGTCTAATAGATTCAGGTAGAATGAAAAGCTTTACCTGGGGGAAGCCGCCCTTCACCTTAGTTGCTGTTTCTGTTTGCCTTCAGTCTGTGTTACATGGGATTGATGTGGAGGGATGGACCTTAATCCATCAATTTTGTGATGTCGGAAAGTTCCTTCTGTTTAGCTTTAGCAGTTCTTTTAGTTAATATAGTTTGTGGCTATGTTTTCATGGAGCCAAGAAGTTCCAAAAAGCTTTCACTTTGTTCCCTCTGAATGTAACTTTGAATATTGAGATGGTTCAGCAAACACTGCTGTATAAAAAGAAGTGGAAGACAAGGCTTAGAATTAGGCTGCAGCCTTCTCTTGCTACCAGGATCACTTCCAGTAAATCAGGGAAAACACTGGTGGGAGCGTTTACTCTGCATCTAGGAGGGGAGAAAAGGTGTCTGAGAAAGCCCAGAGCAATTAACTGTGAACTCAGACAAGTTGTGGCCTAAAATGAGATGATGCAGCCTTGGCTGAGAACATCCCTGTGCTCCCACTTAATGCCTGGGGCAGCAGGGGGACAAAACCTGCACCCTTGTTGCTGAGGTGTCATCCAAGCATGAGACAGTGGGGTCTTTGCCACTTGGCTCAGGAAAAGGAGCACATTTAAAAGCATGAGAACTTCCCCAGTGCAGACACCTAAACTGGGTCACTTCATGGAAGAAACTGCCCAGCGATGGGGATCTCCGTAGGTACAAGCACCACGTGGATCTTGGTGCTGAAATGGCACAGAATCTGTCTGTCTTGAATTCTTCATCCTAAATTTTGTATATGTGAAGAGAAAGCTTCCTAAAAGTCAACGTGTGCTGCAGGTATCAGTAAAAAGGAGTCTAAAGAGGTGGGAAATATTCAGAATTCTTGGCAAAGGTTCTGAAGGGGTGAGGCTCCCCCGGGAACCGTCCCTCAGCATCTCTGGCTGATCTGGCCGAATGTCAGAATGAAATGGTACAAACACAACCCCACAACTTCTTAAAACAGCTTGGAATACTTTGTACAGTTCACAAAATACAAACTTGCTAAAGGTGGAGTAGAAAGAAAACTTAGACTTGGTTTGTTTGATAAGTTTCAGTCTGTTCTTCCTTTTGGTGTGTAAATGTTAAGATCTCCGTTGGTGCTTTAGGATGTGGAGGCAAAGGAGGGCAGGCTCCAGTTCCATCAGTGGTAGGAAAGTTGGGGGCAGTCAAGTTGGGAACATAAAAGAGCTCACTTCTGAATCCCTTCGAGTCACTTAGAGCTCTGTCTGGTTTCCCATAAAATTGTCTCATTTTCATTTCCAAGCAGGTTTGGTTAAAAAATCCACAAAATTAGTTAGAGAGAACTCAGGAGTGGACAGGGAATTCCTGTCCAAGCCTAATTAATGGAATGGAAGGATGGCAGCAGTCTATAAATAGAATTGCTTCCTGCACTTGGAATATTTTTGTTTTCCTCGAATAAATATGCCTGTGGATAAACCCTGTGTTTGCTTGTACATACTGTTCATGGAACTTGCTTCCATATGTGTATATATTTATATTTATATCCAAGTATTTCAGTAGCTTATTTTTAGTTTTATGATGACCAACATTCTAGAAATTGGAGAGGGGTTTTTCCTGAGCCCTCCCTGCTGAGGGCTTGGGTTATGATTTTTTTAAGGACATGAGAACTCTAAATGTTATTTCTGTTTTCCCAGGTCATCTAAATAGCATCATCTGCTATTTTTCACTCTCTTTACTTACATCTAACATCCAGTGTATGGCCACTGTGGTCAGTCTTGTAACTTGGGCACGAGTGGAGGTTTTGGAGATTTTTTTTTTGGGAGTTGCACGTGCAACTGGAAGTCTGCAGGATGGAGAATAATGTATTTTGTTGGTTTCAATTCAAATCCTGCATGTTCTCGTCTGTGTCCTAGCCTTAAATCTGCTCAGTAAAAACAAGCATTAAATCAGAGTTCAGGCAAGTATGTGACATACCAAATGCAGAGCAGAGCAAAGTACTGCACTCCTGGAATTTTAAGTCCATATTATTTGTGTCATTTTATCATCAGCTGCAAGATCTAAAGCAGTGGAAGCTGAAGTATGATGTTTGAGAAGGAAAAATAATCAGTGTAAAATGGGATTTTTTTTTTAATGTATACATACTTTAAAAGTCTATTTTTAAACAGTGTTTGGCTTTGTTTGCTTGCCAGTTTGGCTTTTGATTTTTCCTGGAAGATAGGATATATTTAACACAGGAGGGCTGATTTGCAGGCATTGGAACAAAGTTCTATTCCTGACAGCAGAAGTGTGTCACTGTGAGCCCAGTGAATGGGAGAGAGCTCTCCAAAGTGTAACATCTTTCCCGTGCCTTTATTGCAGGGGAGCCAGGGAGACAGCAAAAATGCCAAGAAAAAGAACAACAAAAAAACCAACAAGAATAAGAGCAGCATCAGCAGAGCTAACAAGAAGAAGCCCAGCATGCCAAACGTGTCCAATGACCTGTCTCAGAAGCTCTACGCCACCATGGAGAAGCATAAAGAGGTACTGTGGAAATCTGCTGTAAAAAGAGAAGGGTTTATTCCTGTAAATGCAGGCACGGTGATATTCAGAACTGAAAAATCAGGAGGAGTAAAACCCTGTGGTTGGGCTAGGAATGTTTCTGTTGCATAACAACATACTGGAAGAGATTAGCCTAAACTAAGTTAATTAGATAAGGTTTGTAGCACACCATCACTGCAGAGAACAGGAGCTCCTTCCTGCAACATTACCTGACCTCGTTGCCTTTTATTTCTTCCCCATTTATCTGCAGGTCTTCTTTGTGATTCATTTACACGCCGGGCCTGTGATTAACACTCTGCACCCCATTGTGGACCCGGATCCACTGCTGAGCTGTGATCTGATGGACGGGCGGGACGCCTTCCTCACCTTAGCCAGAGATAAGCACTGGGAATTCTCCTCCCTGCGCCGATCCAAGTGGTCCACGCTGTGCATGCTGGTGGAGCTGCACACCCAGGGGCAGGATCGCTTCGTCTACACGTGCAATGAGTGCAAGCACCACGTGGAGACCAGGTGGCATTGCACTGTCTGCGAGGTACGTGTGGGGCACGGGTGGCATTGCACTGTCTGCGAGGTACGTGTGGGGCACCTCAGAACACGGCCCTCTCCTGTCCTGCAGCTGAGTTTGATGGGGTTTTTTGATATTGCCTGACGTTCCTCCAAATTAAGGAACTATCCTGGTAAAGGGCTGCTAAGCCTTAAGGAGAGGTGACTGCCAGGTGGATAGAAGAGGTGGGTGCCTCTTCTTCTAGAAAAAGTGACTTCAGTTGCTCAACATGGAAAACACCAGTGCTCTGGGATGGCTCCTGCTGCATTGTCTATCCTGCTACTGCTCCTCTGCATAGACAAGTTTTTAAACTGAATTTTAAAGAATTGTGGTTCTTAGAATGGTTTAGGTTGGAAGGGACCTCAAAGACCATCTTGTTCCATCCCTCTGCCATGGGCAGGGACACCTTCCACTGGACCAAATTGCACAAATTTTAGGACCTGTGTTAGAGAGCAGTTATCCATGGGGCTGTACCAGTATGCTTGAGGCTTCTTGGAGGGCTTGTGTTGACCTCTGGCTGTAGCTGAACAAAAGAAGTTTGAATAAGTGCAGCCTCATTTTTACACCGCAAGTTATTGCCAGGTTTGTGGGGGAAGGGTCTTAATTAATCCCTCTGAGGAAAGAATTGAGCAGAGCTTCTTGAGGCAAGGCTGCAGGACATGGATTGGACACATGCAGGGAATTAGGTGGTGGAAGGAGGTAGGGCCTTTAGGCTGCCTCTGGGTACCTCTGTGTAAGGGAGGGCCCTTCCTCCAGCCAAAAGAAGGACAGGGCAGCAAAAATGTGGGGGTTTGCAGATAAGTGTCTGTCTTAGCATGAAACTTGCTCTTGTTTAGAGATTTTTAAAAATACATATTAAGGGTAGTAATTATTAGTCAGTAATTACACTAAGGATAGATAAATGGAGAGCCAGACCCTACATTTTAGGCAGTGACCATAGATTTATCTCACTAGTTGGAGGTATTGGCACCCCAGTAGGCATCACAGAAAAATAAACAGTTAATGTCAGCAAAAGGGAAAAATTAAAAAAAAAAATTCTGCAAGACTTTTTCATGTAACAAAAATGACAGCCCCGATTGCATGGTTACCTGCCACAGTGAAGAGCTGTGACTGCAGGCTGGCTTTGCTGAGGCTGCTGCCCTCCCTGCCCCAAAGCCCACTCCCACTGCCTGGACAGGCTGTGCAGCCACTTCCCTGGCTGAGTACAGGTGTGAATTGAAGTGGCAGCCGTTGACAGTGTGTGACTGTCATCCTCCTTGTGCTCTGCGTGGTTGTACCCACAAACACCAAAACACCCTGCCTGCACAGGGGCCTGGTGCTGCTCCCCTGGCACCACCCTGCTCTCTGCCCATGTGGTTCGTGCCCTGTCAGCAGCTGAGCTCTGGGTTTTCTTTTCTTGCAGGACTACGACCTCTGCATCAACTGCTACAACACTAAGAGCCATGACCACAAGATGGTTAAGTGGGGCCTGGGTCTGGATGATGAGAGCAACAACCAAGGAGAGCAGCAATCCAAGAGCCCCCAGGAGTCGCGACGGCTGAGCATCCAGCGCTGCATCCAGTCCCTCGTCCACGCCTGCCAGTGCCGCAACGCAAACTGCTCCTTGCCATCCTGCCAGAAGATGAAACGGGTTGTCCAGCACACCAAGGGCTGCAAGCGCAAGACCAACGGTGGCTGTCCGGTGTGCAAACAGCTCATAGCTCTTTGCTGCTACCATGCCAAACACTGCCAAGAGAACAAATGCCCCGTGCCATTCTGTCTCAATATCAAACACAAGCTCCGACAGCAGCAGATCCAGCACCGCCTGCAGCAGGCTCAGCTCATGCGCAGAAGGATGGCTACCATGAACACCCGAAACGTGCCTCAGCAAAGTTTGCCTTCTCCTACCTCAGCAACGCCTGGTACCCCTACGCAGCAGCCAAGTACACCACAAACACCGCAGCCTGCTCCCCAGCCCCAGCCCTCCCCTGTAAGTATGTCACCGGCCGGCTTTCCCAGTGTGTCCAGAACTCAGCCCCCCACTACTGTCTCGACAGGAAAACCCGCAAACCCGGTTTCTGTGCCGCCGCCTCCGGCTCAGCCGCCACCGGCCGCCGTGGAAGCGGCTCGGCAGATCGAGAGAGAGGCTGCCCAGCAGCAGCAGCAGCTCTACAGGGTCAACAACATGAACAATGGTTTGCCTCCCAGCCGCCCGGGACTCGTGAACCCCACGGTGGGCTCGGTGAACCAGATGCCGCAAGTCAGCATGAATGTACCCCGGCCCAACCCTGTGAGCGGCCCCGTGATGTCCAACATGCAGCCCGGGCAGTGGCAGTCGCCGCCGATGCCGCAGCAGCAGCCGATGCAGCCGGGAATGGCCAGACCGGTGATGCCGATGGCGACGCCGCAAGCCGTGGCCGGGCCCAGGATGCCGGGTGTGCAGCAGCCGCCGCGGAGCATCACCCCCAATGCACTTCAGGACTTGCTGAGGACCTTGAAATCGCCGAGTTCTCCGCAGCAGCAGCAGCAGGTTCTTAATATCCTTAAATCCAACCCTCAGCTTATGGCAGCTTTTATAAAGCAAAGAACAGCCAAATACGTGGCGAACCAGCCTGGGATGCAGCCGCAAGCAGGGATACAGCCCCAGCCCGGGATGCAGCAGCCGCAGACCGGCATGCAACAGCCGGGCATGCACGCGCAGGCGGGACTGCAGAACATGAATGCGATGCAAGCCGGAGTGCAGAGACCGAGCGTCCCCCCGCAGCAGCAAGGGATCGGAGCTATGAACCCCCAAGGACAAGCGATCAACATCATGAACCCCAGCCACAACCCCAGCATGGCCAACATGAGCCCACAGTACCGCGAGATCCTGAGGCGGCAGCTACTGCAGCAACAGCAGCAGCAGCAGCAGCAGGGAGGGGCCGGCATGGCAGGAGGGATGGCAGCACACAACCAGTTCCAGCAGCCCCAAGGCCCGGGAGGTTACCCCCAAGCCATGCAGCAGCAGCGGATGCAGCAGCACCTATCCATACAGGGGAGTTCCATGGGACAGATGGCTCAGATGGGACAGCTGAACCAGATGGGCCAGCCCGGCCTGGGGGCGGACGGCGCTCCCAACATCCAGCAGGCCCTGCAGCAGCGCATCCTGCAGCAGCAGCAGATGAAGCAGCAGATAGGGTCCCCCGGGCAGCCCAACCCCATGAGCCCACAGCAGCACATGCTCTCAGGACAAGCGCAGGCGTCTCATCTCCCTGGCCAGCAGATCGCCACCTCCCTCAGCAACCAGGTGCGGTCCCCAGCGCCCGTTCAGTCTCCCCGTCCCCAGTCCCAGCCACCACATTCCAGCCCGTCACCCAGGATACAGCCCCAACCGTCACCGCACCACGTCTCTCCCCAGACTGGTTCCCCCCACCCAGGACTCGCAGTCACTATGGCTAGCTCCATGGATCAGGGACACTTGGGCAACCCAGAACAGAGTGCAATGCTTCCCCAACTAAACACCCCCAACCGCAGTGCGTTGTCTAACGAATTGTCTCTGGTCGGTGACACCACCGGGGACACATTAGAGAAATTTGTGGAGGGTTTGTAGCATTATGGGAGCATCACTTTTGTTTCTTCTTTCCTTTCGTGTTCTTGGATATTTTGTACTGAAAAATTCAGACATCTGGGTTGTTTTGAATCCTAGATGGAACTGCTGCTTCCTACAGATGGAAGAATTAATTGCTGTTTAAAAATAAAAAGAAAAAAAAAACAATACAAAGAATATATTTTTTTGTTAAAGCCAGGCGGTTAAAATATCTGGTCTCTTTTGTGGGTTTTTTTGGTTTTTATTTTTTTGTTGCTGTTGACTCATACCTTTTTTTTAACGGGGAAAACAAGTTCATTATATTCATATTTTTTATTTGTATTTTCAAGACTTTAAACATTTGCGTTTAAAAGAAGAAAAAAAAATAATATTCAGAAACTGTTTCCTGAAATAATGCAACATTATAGCGTATCCCGGTAACTTTGACACATGGCGGGAAGATTTTTGTTTTCTATAGTGAACTCTGCAGGCGTTTGAAGTATTACCCCTGGGAAGATAGGAATTGACTCTTGCACACATTGGCCAACGCCAAAATCCTTGTCTTGCAGATGTAGAAATTGTTGCTTTGTTTCTCTGATAAAACTGGTCTTAGATGAAAATAGGGATGATCACTCTTAGGCCGTGCTGATCTGGATAGAGAAGAAACATTCTTTTCTTTCTTTCTTCTGTGTGAAACTTGAAACGAGGAAAGCAATTCTAGTGTAAATCATGCAAGCGCTATAATTACTATAAATAAGAAAATCCAAGAAGATTCAATCACTGTATAGAATGGTAAAAAGAAAAAAAAACTCATTTCTTACTTATAATATCATATTGTTAAATAAACTGTGTGCAACAGACAAAAAGGGTGGTCCTTCTTGAATCCATGTACATGGTATTAACACTTAGTGTTTGGGTTTTTTGTTATGAAAATGCTGTTTTCAACATTGTATTTGGACTATGCATGTCTTTTTTCCATTGTATATAAAGTATTGCTTAAAATTGATATAAATTACTGAAGTTTTTAACATGTATTCTGTTCTTTAAAATCCATGTAAGAATGTTTAAGGTTTTTATTTATTTATATATTTTTTTCGATCATGTTCTTTGTAAGACATAGCTATGACGATTCACTCATGACCCGGAGCAGCCAGAGGCAGCGGTAGGAGAGGCACGATCCATGGATATTGTAGGTAGCATGTCTGTTTTACAACACCCTTAGTGATTGTTTCCTTTTCGGGGAGGGAAAGGAGAGGGGAATGGTTCCCAGACATCGACTCTTCGCAGGTGTTCATCCATAAGGGTTAACTGGAATAAATTATTAATAGCCGTTGCTTTTTAAAAACTGCATTAATTTAGAGAAGGATCACCAATGAAAGGAAAATAGAGAGTATTGAGTTAATTCTAGGCTAATTTATTTAGTCTACAGTAAAATATGAACCTATTGACTTTAACACTATTTTTCTGCTGTTAACTCTGAGTCTAGATTTGAGGGTTTTCTGTGGAATAAAAAATAACAAATCATGTCCATGTTCCCTTTAATATCCTGTCACCATGCCCTCATGTCCCTGGGATACTCACTCTTCCTCCCCTCAGTGAATTGCTTTCTCGGAGTTAAAAAGTCGAGGGAAAACTTCCCAGCATAGGTGTGAGCTCAAACCACGAGGAGCCTAAACCTCCATCCCTCAGACCTCGAGGCTTCTCTGTTCCATGCGCCTGGCGTGGGCTGTGCAGCGAGCACAGCACAGTGTCCCAGGGAGCACCGGGCACACGAGGCTTTTCACATCCAGTTAGCGCTTCCTCCAGCCTTAACGTTTTTATCGGGGCACTGGTGGGGGAGAACGGGGGGGGAGAAGAGCAAATCTTTATCTCAACTTTTGTTCCCGTACTGTGAAAATCGTGCGCTGCGGCGCCACTTCATCCTTTTTAACTGGAGAGGGTCTGCTTCAACTTTTACGTGCAAACTTTTAACTATTGTACCTTTTTCACTACCATCGGATTCATCTGCCCATGCAGTTGTCTTCAGCAATTCAAGATGTCAAAATTCGGGGCTGGGGTGAGGTCAGTGAACACTAAACCCAAAGCTTGTCCAAAAGAAATTGCTGTTAAAAAAAAAAAAAAAAAAAAAAACCAAAAAAAAA
>VZRR01012212.1:0-16963 GCA_013398015.1 Oreocharis arfaki
GGGCCATGAATCACCTCAAGTACCCCTAAGGGCCAGGCCTTTGTGCCCTTACCCAGTTCAGCTTTGCACTGTGGTCTTCACAGCTCCTACACTTCACCAAGTCCCAGAAGCCCACGTCACTGCACCTGCAGCTCATTTCAGCTCTGATTTGTGCCCCTGCTCTGCAAAGCCCCCAACAGGACTTGGTTCTGTTCGGAACTGGCGTGTTCCTCCTCGTGCTGTTTGCCAAGAAATGATTCTGATGGAGCCATATCAAAATTATTTATTGAGTCAGCAAAGAGCAGAAGTTACACGTCCCTTCTGCAAGGGAAGGGGTGCACAAATGGCCACGAGAAGTGAGGCAGAAACACACCTGGGTCCATGGGGGCTGCTTTGCCCCTCAGGTCTTTGCAGGGAGGCCTGGGTGGGGCGGTGCCCTCAGAAGGGTTCTGTTCTCTTTTGGAGGTTACTGCAAAGTCGGAGTTACGTGATTTAAGATTTTGTCCCCAAAAGCACCCCAGGTAGCTCTGTCTCTACACAGGTTAAGGCACAGCCCTTTCCCTCATCACCCCTTGGCCCTTCAGGCCTTGCACACACCCCATAGGACCCTTGTGCCTCAAATCTGCATTTCAGGGTCTCCAGTTCTCGTGCTGTGTCTGTCTGAATCTGCACTCTTCCCCCAGGCTGCGACACGAAAAGGCCAGAGACAAACAAAGAGAAACAAGCAGGAGAATGAGTTATTCTCTTCCCTCTTCTGAGCACTACGATGAGATTGAGGAAGTATTTGTTTCACACTGTCAGAGTGCCTGTCTTGACTCCCCAGGGAGTTTTTCCAAAGCTGGCTGGTGACTGCACTCATGGACTGGTGAGGGGCGCACAAGAGGGGGGTACCTGGATGACCACACGGATTTTGGGGCGTGGAGGGCACTGAGTGCCCTCATGCCAGCTAAGTGCAGCAAGTTACAGACTCCATCCTCCTGTGGGCTCCCCTGCAGGAGAAAATGTTATTCCTAGGGAAGCAGAGAGGCTGCTTTGCCCTCACTCCTAAAGACAGAGGGCAAACCAGGAAAACATCCAATTGTGGTTTTCATCAGGACTGGAACCCCATCAGCCTCTGCAGGTGAGTGAAGGGAAAAGCCAGCCCAAACAGTCCCAGAGGGCTCCTTTGCCTTGCAGCACTCCTCCCAAACGGTGCTCTTTATCCCTGATGCCTGAAGCACACAGAAAAATTGATAGAGCTCTTTGCTGTAATGAAATTCCTCATAATGGCTGCAAATCGCGTGAAATTTGAAACGATTCCGTGGCTCGAATTGCAGAGTGCACTTCATGAATTTTCAACAGCAGTAAAAACAGAGAGCACTAATGAAACTGTGATCTGGGGAACCTGCTCGATTTTTCTTTTTTAAATACCTGCAGGTACAACACCATGTTTCATCTCCTTACACTCCCCATCCTCCCAGGGCAGCCTGGGCATTGGAGAAGGAGCAGGAGCAAGCAGCAGCAGGGGAGGGTGGAATAAGGTGAGCAGCTCCATGAAATTCAGTGCAGCAGGGAGGTAAAATTTTCATCATGTTGGCAAAGAGAGAAAGTAATGAGCCTTGGGGGGTTAGGGAATTTTACACTGGAGAGAAACTCCTGGAAGCAACCAAGGCAGCAGCAAGCAGCAGAACCTGGAAAAGCCCCCTGAAATTTGGGTTAAAATCATAAAATGCATTAGTACAGCATCTCCAAGTTGAGTAGAAGTCTTGCCCTGGATTTATTTGTCTCCCTGTATCTGTTCCAGGATCTCCAAGGGGGTAACTGTAAAACCCAAATGCTTGCAGAACTCCTCGGTGTCGCGGTTTGAGCTGGCTACGTGCTAAGCTCTACAAAATTTGTTATTTTGCATACAGGAAATGAACAATATTGAGGAAAACTAAAAATTTGTGAGGCAAAACAGGCACAGGCTTGGGCAAGTACACTATAAAGAAAGTTTTATTGCTAACAGAACTGAAGATAAAAAGAAATAGTAAGAAATTAAGGCAAAACAACCCCAAACTACAATCTCTTCTCTTCTAGCAGCCCCCTCCTTTTACCAAACTCGCCCAAGGGATGACAAAAAACATGAGATTTTGGTCAGTATTGCAGGTTTTAAAAGTCTCTCTAATATTTGAGCAAAAAAGAGTTTTTCTTTTGCTTAAACGTAGTTTTCAAACTAACACTAACAAACAAACTTATTTAAAAATCTACTGTTGTAAAAAACATCTCTCTCATAAAAATTCTAAAATCTTTCACACTACCGTTCCTAAACCACACATAAAGTACCTTTCATTTAAAAATACACCATTCTAACTTAAAAACAACGCTTCTCTTCTTTACAAAAATCTCCAAAAACTTCTTACAGTCTCTCACAACTCTTAAGCGACTTAACGTAACTACTTTTTCATTTTCTGTAAACTACACACAAAATTCTTACCCCCCCAATGTCTTTAAATAAATTTTTAAAAACCAAAAAAAACAACAGTTTGTAACATTACAGTTTTACCACAACCTACAGAAAGTATTTTTAAGCTGCACACAAAAAATACACTACCACCCTCTTTTCTCCCGTCACCATCTGGAGCTCTGTCTCAAATAACTCACTTTTTCTTTCTCTCTTTGACGTCACTATGTTATAAAGCTGCTTCTTCTCAAACTTGTGTTGGAGAAAAGCCTCTTTCCCTTTGCACTGCGAACTACACGGTGTCTCCTTCAGTCCGACATGAACTGTGTTAACTGCCAGAAACTCTTCTTGCTCCCACCAAATCTACACCAGCCACGTGGAGGGGGGGAAGAGAAAACAAAAACCTCACCAACCTCTAAAAACCACACTGAGTAGTCTTGGCTACCAACAACTTAGAGTTGTTTTTTAGCTACTGTCGTGATTTGAGCTGGGTACGTGTTAAGCTTTACAAAATTTGTTAATTTGTGTAAGGGGAAATGAACAATATTGAGGAAAACTAAAAATTTGTGAGGCAAAACAGGCATATGCTTGGGTAAGTACAGCATAAAGAAAGTTTTATTACTAACAGAACTAAAGATAAAAAAAAAATAGAAATTAAGGAAATAAAACATACTTTTTTCTTTTTTAGCACTTTTTTTAAACTAAACTTGCACAAAGGATGACAAAACATGAGATTTTGGTCAGCATTGCAGGTTTTAGAAGTTTCTCTAATATTTGAGGGAAAGGAAGTTTTTTGTTTTGCTTAAATGCGGTTTTTAAACTGGTACTAGCAGACAGACGTGTTTGGAAATCTGTTGTTGTGGAAAACATCTCCCTCATGAAAATTCTGAAGTTTCTTTCCCACTGTTATTTATGGGTTACACATGGGGTATGTCTCGTTTAANGGAAGTTTTTTGTTCTGCTTAAATGCGGTTTTTAAACTGGTACTAGCAGACAGATGTGTTTGGAAATCTGTTGTTGTGGAAAACACCTCCCTCATGAAAATTCTGAAGTTTCTTTCCCACTGTTATTTATGGGTTACACATGGGGTATGTCTCGTTTAAGGATAAACTATTCTAGCTTGAAAGCAGCAGCTCTCTTTTTCACACAAAACTTCACACACTTTCACAAAGCTTAAACATGCAAATTCAAAAAAACACAATTAACTAAAACACACGTCAATTAACTCAGCTCCAACCCACTACAGCTACCCACAGCCCTGAGACAGTTCTCCCTCAGCATCCCAGGGCCAGCGCCCCGGTGCTGAGGAAAGAGAAGCCCGGGCCCATTTCCTCCCCATGAGAAAACTAAAACAACAAGAAAAACTTCCCATACTTCCACAAAACTTCAATATACCAATTCAAAAAAACCACAATTAACTAAAACACATGTCAATTAACTCAGCTCCAACCCTCTACAGCTACCCACAGTCTTGAGACAGTTCTCCCTCAGCATCCCGGGGCCCGTGCCTCGGTGCTGAGGAAAGAGACACCCAGGCCAGCTCCGAGAGACAGAGCCTGGGGCCCATTTTCCACCTCCCTCCCCATGAGAAAACTAAAACAACAAGAAAAACTTCCCACACTTCCACGAAACTTATATATACCAATTCAAAAAAACCACAATTAACTAAAACACACGTCAATTAACTCAGCTCCAACCCTCTACAGCTACCCACAGTCTTGAGACAGTTCTCCCTCAGCATCCCGGGGCCCGTGCCTCGGTGCTGAGGAAAGAGACACCCAGGCCAGCTCCGAGAGACAGAGCCTGGGGCCCATTTTCCACCTCCCTCCCCATGAGAAAACTAAAACAACAAGAAAAACTTCCCACACTTCCACGAAACTTATATATACACTAATTCAAAAAAACCACAATTAACTAAAACACACGTCAAGCAACTCAGCTCCAACCCACCAGACACGGGAAAACATGGAGCAGTGTGACCGCTGTTAACTCGTGTTGGTTCTGCTGCCCCAAAGAGAGAGGAGAGAGCTGAAGATGATGCTGGAGCAGGGGATCCCCAGCTCCAGGCCAATCCATAAAAGGATCAGTGTAAGTAAGAGCAGTTTGGGGATTTTCAGCAATACATCAAGGCTGCAAAGCTGGGGACAAGTGTGTGACATGAACCAACTCCCCGGGGACTTCATCTGTCCTGCTCCTACCAGGATCCCTTCCTGAGCACTGCTCTGCTGATCCACTTGCCCTAAGAGCAGGTTGCACAGGCAGAGTTAACCCCAGTTATCCTCCTGTAACATTCCTGTAGACAAGACCCCTTTTGGATAAAGAAAACCCAGCATGGAGAGGAAAACAGCCAAGGATGCGTGGGGATGACCAATAAATAACAAGGCGCTGCAGAAATGAATCAGGAATTAGCACTTCCATTAGTGGAGCTGGGTTTACTGTGGACTGATAACTGCTGCTTGCTGCGTGTTTCAGGGGAGAAGCTTCTAATTGCATGGATTCCCTAATTCATCACTCATGATTTGACTGTCACAGACACAAATCCAGAGAGTTACTGAGCTTCCTCACTGCACACCTGGGGAGTTTGGCATCTGCCTTTACTATATGGCATCCAGAGCCTCTGCACAACTAAAAATAAATTCAATATTTCCAATATTCCAAGCAAACACCAGGGCTCTGGATATTTTGGCCATGAGGGGTGCCCTGAGCAGCTTTCACCAAGGATCAATGAAGATTCCTGGGGAAACCACTGACCCAATCAGGTGCATTTAAGAGAAGAAATGAATTAAGGACAAATAGATTTTCAACAAATTTTAACAAGTTCACCTCACTCAGTGTATGGGTTTGTTGTATAAGATTAAATTAATAACTCTCTTACCCCACCAATTCTGCTGAACGTTATTATTGATAATTAATGAGGCTGATTATTGGTGCTTTGTATATTTAGGCAAACTCAGCTTTTTCTCAGAATTAAGCAAAGCTTGTGACATCCCCCCACACCTGTTGAACACCTGGCCCTGAGTTATACTGGAATAAAAAGAATCTGCCAATACTCACGTTTTGCATATTATAGCAATGAGCAGGAATGTGCAGGACGAGGACACACAAAGCAGAGCGAGAATCCAGGCTATGGAATTCTCCAGTTTATTTTGCCCTGAACGTCAAGGAAAGAAAAAAAAGAAATTAAATCTGTTCTTTTAGAGCAGATTATTCCAAACACATTCTTTTTCAATATTTCATCAGCTGTTTAATGTGGTTGTATTGGGATCACAAATTAACACGCAAATTTTGAAGACTTGGTACCTAGAATAAGAAATGAAATGCACAGCTTCAAGAAGAGTTTCCATGGCACTGAATTTCTGAGTTCAACAACAATTTTCTTTCATTTTGATGTGAAGGACAGAACAAGTGGCTGAGAAAGTAGCTTAGGCAGGAACCTGTATTGTGCCAATGAACTGCAACAATGCCCTAAAAACTCTTTTCCATGAGAAAAACTGAATTAAGTGTTGTCCTCGGATATTGTTGAGATTTAAGTAAATTTTTATGGAAGACCAATTATTTTTTGCCATCAGAATGAATTTCCCATGTTTGCTGTGTGAGCCAGCTGGGGAGGTCAAGGGGATGTGATGGAGAAAGAAGGCAAAACACTGAAGATTTGAATTCCTGATACAAGAGGGGAAATGTAGTAAACAGGAGAGTGTAAGAGAGTGTTTTCTAAGTGAAAACGAGGAAGTTGAGAAACTGCAAAGATAAGAGCAAAGGAGGATGTCTAAGAACAAACAGTTGATAACGGGCTGTGATAAAGGAACTGTTATTTCCAGAACAACTTGTTCAGCGAGCAGGAAATACAAAACACAGTGGGGCAAATGATCCTGCTCCAAAGGTGCTAAAACCATGCTCTTTTTCCCCTCAGCATTTAAGGGGTGAGATAATTTCAGTGAAGTAATGTTTGACGTGGTCTCTCATGTTCATTTCCAGCATGAACATCTCGATGATGGCCGGGAAAAACACCTGTGAAAACTGAGGTGATGCAAGGAAAGGCCTTGAGTTTAAATTTAAAAATCTCCAAAAAAATTCACAAAGCACTGTCTAAAACCAATCCTCCTTTAAAGTAGTTTTTCAGCTTTTAATAGAACAGACTTAAATCCCCTTGGCATTAACAACTCAGGTTTTTCCTTCAAATCCCTGTTTTCCTTTTTCCTAGTAAAATTCTGTGATGTTTCCCATGCTCCTGATCAGGCAGCATTTGCTCCCCAGCAATGGGGATGCTAAAAAGATGCTAAAAGATGCTAAAATCATGCTCTTTTTTCCCTCAGCATTTAAGAGGTGAGAATTTCAGTGAAGTAATGGTTGGTATGGTTTCTCATACTAATTTCCAGCATGAACAACACAATGATGGCAAGAAAACACCTGTGAAAACTGAGGTGATGCAAGGAAAGGCCTTGAGTTTAAAGGCTCGAATTTAAAGCCTTGAGTTCACATTCAAAAATCTCCAAAAAAATTCACAAAGCACTGTCTAAAACCAATCCTCCTTTAAAGTAATTTTTTTTTAATTTTTGATAGAACAGATTTAAATCCCCTTGGCAGTAACAAGCCAAGTTTTTCCTTCAAACCCCAGTTTTCCTGTTTCCCATTAAAATTCCGGGCTGCTGCACACACTCCTGGTTCCCCAGCAATGGAAGAATGGGAATTCTTACCAACATAGATGGTTTCACTCCAGTCACTCCAGAATCCTCTGGCACGGCAGATGTGGTTGTGGTTGGCCCTTATCCTGATGGAATACCTGCTGCTGACATCAACCCGCAGTCGGAAGCTGTTTGAGGAGATTTTCAGGATCTGTCAGGGAAGCAATATTGGGCTTAATTAGAGATTAATTAAGACTCAGCCATTCAGCAAACAAACTTCAGCCACGTTTATCTTTTTATTGCTTTTACTGTGAGCAGCTGGCCTTGCTTTGGAGGTAAGAGCTGCATTTTTATAGCTGTAACTTCTCCTAACACACCAATATTCCAGGGAAAATTCCTGAAAAATGCCTCATTTTTCCATCCTTCCTCCAGGTTCTTAATGCAGGATTTTCAAGATGGTAAAAACTGTTCTGCACCCAGATGCACAAACTGAATAAATCCAATTCTGTCCCGCTTTCCCAATTTCCTTGGGGATGGTTTGCTGCAGATATAAAAGACATTGAGGAAGAGAGGAAGGCAAATTCCAGCTGTAGAGGACAGGAATGCTGGATAATCTTGGATGCTGGAAGGGCAATTACCTGCTTGTTACCCGACTTCAGGTTGATGAGATAAAACTCATATTCAAAACATTCCTCATGGAAAGGAGAAATTGGCTTCTCCCATGTGGCCAGGAGATCATTTTGCTCCAGGGATATGCTGATATTTCTGGGAATATTCACTTTCTCTACAACGAGAAAACTGTCCTGGTGAGTTATTTATAGAGACAGGTTTAAATACTAAAAACTGCAGCATTTTATAACCTGATAGTGTTTCCACGTAGGACCTGTAATTACTGAATTTATTTCCCATTTTGGACTGGAAAGATGAGGATTTAGGAGGAATAACTACATTGCTGGTAATAGTAACAGGAAAACAGTTTGGAAAACCCACTTTAAAGTTTTGGAAAATTACATTACTTGGAGGGAAGAGGATTTTATTAAATTAATTTCCACAAAAATATTAAATTAATGATAAAAGAGTTATAAAAACTTCATTTCCAGGAGAAAAAAAATGCAGATGTAACAAGGAAAGTTATTGAAAAGTGGAAAAAAAATCAAAGGAATTCAGCTGCTGTTATGGGGATGATTTCTAAAAAGAAAATATGTGAATTTTTCTCTTAGTGAAGTCATGAAAAAGAGAACTGTTATGCGTTTACCAAAAAAGAGAAAGGCATGGAACTGACGAAGGAAAGTAAATTATTTGTGTGGATGAAAGATGATAGACAATCGTGGCTGATATTCCCTTTTATTCCATACTCTAATGCCTTCCTTGACAGGACATGGTTAACTTGAACACCACGTGTCTTACTCCTTTTAAAGAAAGGCTGCAAAACAAAGGGTAATAAAAACTGTGGTTTAAGGTACATTGACTAAATCAACTGAAAATTAATACCAGGAATAACGTTTTGGCCAAAAAACAGAATAACTAATTGCCTTTACTAGCTTTTAGTTTTGCCATTCTATAATTTGAAACAGATGATTAAAATCAGATTTATTTAAAACAATCCAGTTATCTCTTCCAATTTCCTTAAGATGACAATGCAAAATCAACACATCCTTTCACCTGCATCAAGGACCACTCAATCCAGCAGAATTTCCTCACAAATCTTTTGACAATCCTGCTAGACATTTTCTGATACTTTTTTTTAATGTATTCCTACTCACCGATGGCATTTTGGTTAAACAGCTGCTGAAAAGGCTTGATTGCAGCACGTTTGCTGGAGCCATTAATGTGTATGACAATGAGGTTGTCAATCTCCCCAGGTTTAATGTGAGTACTCGAAAATCTGCACTCAGTATTCCTGTTCCACTTGTCCTTGCTGTAAGTGTGACACTCCTCGGTGTGTGCCTCATACCTAAATGGAAATGCTGGTGAGACAGGGTGCTCTGAAAGAAAGGCACTGCTGCCTGGGAAAGGAGGAAACACCAACCTGTAAAACAGAAAGTACTTGGTGTCTTCTGGTGCCCCCTGGCCAGGGAGCCAAGTGCAACGGAGAGAGACATTGCCAGGAGGGGTGATGTGAGTGACACAGGACAAGTTGGTGACAGAGGTCTCTGCAGCACCTGGAGAGGCAAAGGATTACAGAGCACAAAGAAAGCTCACTGCAAAAATCCTAACAAGTTCCTGCTGCTAAAACACTTTGATTCCTTTATAGCAGTGTCTGTTGCATCCAATTCTCTTCCTTATCACCCAGGTCTGGGGCTTGGGGAAAGACGGAGATTCTCCCTCAGAGTAAGTAAAGCAGTCCCACACAACAGCGTGTATCCCATGTGGAACAAGGCAACAATATCCTCAGGTGCACCACAAGGGGTTAACTCAGCCTCAGCAGGGCATTGTTAGAAAATTTTATATGTGTTACTGACAGTTTGCACCTCCAGATTGTACTCTAGGCTCCATTGCCATACAGAAAGGCCTGGACTAAATCCTTTTGTAGCAAGTAGAGCAGAAAATGCTGTGTTTTTATTTTAAAGCACTAAACCTGTCACCTTGCAATGCTTAGTCCATAGACCAGGATTTAGCCAGGAAACTAATTGAAAAGAAGAAGAAATTCAAAGGAATTCAGCTGCTGTTATGAGGATGATTTCTAAGAAGAAAATATGTGAACTTTTCTCTTAGTGAAGTCATGAAAAAGAGAACTGTTAAGCGTTTACCAAAAAAGAGAAAGGCATGGAACTGATGAAGGAAACTAAATTATTTGTGTGGATGGAAGACGACAGACAAACGTGGCTGACAGTCCTTCTTATTCCACAGTCTGTTATTCCAGAACACAAAATCCAGCCCTCCCCTGGGCTTTTCCTACCTGGCAGGGGTGGGAGGCTTCCCTCCACCCAGTCACTGCCCACGGGGAGGCCCTCCCGGAGGAGCAGGGTGCGGACGCGCGCCGAGAAGCCGTTGTGAAGCGCCGCTGTTCGGACACTGCGAGTCCTCCCGGTGTCGTACTGGAAATAAAAAATATCAAATAAACCCCACCGGGGATGGGAGCCAAAACAAGGGACCTGCAGAGACTGAGCCAGACGTTGGGGTGAGTTCAGTGAGCTGAGCTGAGTGGGGAGCTAGCACTTAAAGGCGGGATCCATCATCCCCTCAAGACGAAAAGTGCAGTTCCCAAGGCTTGTCCCAGCAGAGCTGTGTCCATAAGGATGGCTGAGAGGGAATCTCTGCAGTGCCCAAAGCGTGTGTTTAGATAAAAGAGAACAGCAGGGATTTAGCCTTCTTAGGATCCTTGGTTTATTTTGTGTCTTACCTCTTCGGGCACGGGGCTCAGGATTTTCACATCGTATCTAATGCTGGAGTTGTTTTGCTCTTGAGCAGGGTTTGGTTTCCAGTGTAACAGCACTTGTGCTAATGCAGAGACTGTGAGGGTGAAGTCAACGGGTGGGAAAACCTGAACTGGAAGGGAGAAAACAGAAATATCCATGAATATCCAGTCCACTGAATTGTCCAGAGCAATCCCTCACTGCAAGCAGTGAGCAGTGCAAGGAAATCACTTCATTTTAATATTATATTCTCTCAATAGTTCCTTATAAAATGTTTCTAATATTTGAAAAAAGATCTTTAAATAACCAAAACCCCAACAAATAACAGTTCACCAAAACTTAGCTTAAAAAATTAATTTTTACAATGGTTTCAACTTGAAAATCACTATGATATATTACACTTGGCTTGTGAATTAGGTTCAGAGTTTTCATCTTGGGCCTCATTGTCACACAGACATGTAAGAAATGGGGCTGATGGAGTGATCAACTGCATGAACAATTCTCCCCCACATCAGCTTGCAGGAGAGGGTAACATGGGGGGCTTTCAAAGACAAGGTTGACAGCCACAAGAGGTTGCATGTGAGAGCAGAACCAAAATGATGAACAGAGGAATTAAGCACAAATGGAAGAAAACACAGAAGGATGGGAACAATAATTTAAAATGACAGGGCAAGAAGGATTCCTGGAGCTCCCATGGAAATGAGGAGGATCTCATGCTGGGGAAATGTTAGCATATAAATAGCAGGGCAGTGAAATAATCAATCTGCTCCCCTCCAGTTCTTCAGAGCCTGCCCGCCCTTATTTGCCAAATCCAAGGCAGCTGAGGGACCTCAGCAACCCTGGGAGTGTCCAAGGCCAGGCTGGATGTGGCCCTGAGCACCCTGGTCTGGTGGAAGGTGTCTGCCCATAGCAAGGGGTGGAACTGGATGGGCTTTAAGGTCCCTTCCAACCCAAACCATTCCAGGATTCCATGATCAGCCCCCACTTCTCCTGTGATTCCAACCTTTGATGCCCAGGAGATCAGTTTTCAAGCAAACACTTTGCAGTAGGAAAACTGCCCCAATAAAGGCCCGGAAAACCCCAACACAAACCACCCTAAACTGCCCACCCCAGAGGACTTGGCACAAGTTGTGTCTCCATGACTCGAGGTTCTTCCCTCCCAAAGCAAACCAGGCACCAACTGGGAACAGCCTGTCTGGGAGAGGGCAGAGCTGTCCCAGGAAGCAGGACAGCAATGGTCATCCCTGGCCCTGGCTCATGGCATGCCAGGGACTGCTTCACCCACGTACAGAACAGTGCCCAACACACAGAGCGGCCTTGGGCACCCAGCAGTGCCAAAGCTCCGCCCTGGCAGCTGGGAACTCCTCACCTCCTGCACCCTGAGGGGTGTTTGGTGCCCAAAGGAGGAGCAGGAAAACTTGCATCCCGCTGGCCATCATCTTTGGATGGTGGATGGGCACAGGCAGGCATCAGCACTCGTGTCTCGTCACCATTCCACAGGAGCTACAAATGAACACAATCCCGAGGGTGAAGCACACAAAGCACGGACCATGATCCGTCCCCGTGACCAAAGGAGGGAAACAGCTGCCCTGCAGGCACAGACTTCTTTTCCTGCAGGAAAAGGCTTCTCGTGGGAGCTAAATTTAATACAGGTACCACCGAGCACATTTCATCTTGCTCCCTTTGCCAGCCCTCTCTGAAAAGCTGCTGGTTTCAAACCTTCATGGGGATGTTCAGAGCAGCCATGGAATCCATGGAATCCATGGAATCAGAGCATTTCTCCATGGAAGGTGAGTCAGGTTCGTGTATACTGGCTTTGGGGAGAGTCCCATTTCCTCCAAGAACAGAAATAACCATATTTTTAGCTCCCACTCTATATAAAATAGCTGCTTACTGGGATTTACTTTCCAGTTACTGCTCCAATAAAGCTCTCTGAATACACAGCCAGTGCTCACCTCAAGGCTAATTCTCCACCCTTAATTACTGGGTGTAAGAGGAACAGCTTTGTTTGTTTCTAATTTAAATGAACAACAATTTTTAATGCTTAAACCTAGCATTTTCCTATGGATTGTTTCACGAATTACTGCGAGAAAAGAAATCTCTGTGTAATCATTCATGTATAACCTCATATAAATACGGGGATCCAGAACAGCAGCTTTCCAAAATGTTCTTACTGAAGAGAAATGCACCCTCCCAGCCCAATCTCAGCACCTCCCTGGGGCACTACAGCAATTGCTCACATGGAAAACATAATATTTTCCAATGGTAATGAGCAGGAATAACCCAGGGACTGGAAGCACTCCCACTGATCACAGTTGGAATAATTCTGCTGTACAGTAACTATTTTTCAAAATGCAGTCGGAGTGCTGAGTTCATTAAAATGACACATCATCTACAGTAGAGTCTGCTTTTAATGTCCAACTCCCCTCATTATCTACAGCCACATTTTGTGCCTCTCTGCTTTCCTGACAGCCCAAATGTGCACGAGGCCAGCTGAAACTCGGGAGTTTGCTAATGGATTACTCCTGGGGAGCCAGGGGTTGATTTTATGTACACTGGGTTATGGGAAGACATCTTGGCCAGGCATTTTGGTTCTTCCAAAATGGAGCAAATCACAGACAGTGGGAGAAATATTCCTTACAGCACACATTTATGCCCGCACAAATTACTGGCATCAGGCTTGCCTTCCTGCTTCAAGAAACATCCTTTCATTCACCTGATGAGACTATTAAATACTCTAATAACATTTTTCTCTATTTAGAAGTAAAAATTCATTATCCTTGCACCCTTGAAAATAAAAACTGACGTTGGGAAAGAAGCTTCATTGGTTCCACTGCTGAGAGCACTCATGCTTTTTTAAAAAAAAAGCAATGACTTCAATACATTATTTTTTTAAAAATCTTCAAAAAGCCTCATGTTTCGCAAGTGCTTAGGATTCATATCTACTTGAATAATGTCGCTGTGTTGGTTTCAGGCATTATCATAACTAGATAGTATCATCATAACTACAACAGCTGACTCTCCCTTGGGTTTATTTAAAGTGAGTTTGGCTACCCGTGGATTTTTTTTTTTAAATTCGTCCACAAAAAGTTAAGGGTTCTGATTTTTCTTTTCCCTACACTTTCAAAAAGATCCTAAAGGTCTTCTTTTTCTTTTGCTGCCTAAAAGCTTGCATGCATTAGTTCTTATATTTTCTGAGCAGCACATTACCGAGCTGAAACTGGATATAAAATGTTACTGTAATGCAGATTAGGCCTAAATTATTACCCTGTTCTTTTCATCTTGTTTTTTCTTGCTTTGTTTTCCAAAATGCTATTTTTCTTTTTCTTGCTGCCAGACTAAGATTGAAAGCACAGCTTCTGGAAGCTGTATTTCTGCAGCTGTGTAAGACCACAGCCTCTAAGAACAAATTGCAGTCTGCGATACCCTGTTCCATGGGAGAAACTGCTGAAAAGAGAATCATAAGTGTATGCAAGTAAAGATGGTCACTAGAAGTCTAGGAGAAGATTATGCTCCTCACAGAAATGCATATAGGAAGTTTTCAGGCCAAATAAAAGTTTTTATTATATTATGCTTTGTTTACACATGTAGGTAGCAATAAGCAGAGGGTAAAGGGGATATCCCATTGTACAGGGAACAGACTCCTTTTAGAGGGACAGTAGCAATCCAAAGCACAAAAAGCAGCCTCCATAGGTAACAATTTTCTCCCTCAGAGCTGACATGTCCCAATACCTCACAAGAGACCAAGAAGCAGCAGATTCCAGATGTTTTTCCCAGCGTAAATTGACTTTGAAAAGCCGGACCCTTGCAGTGTCCAGAGCAAGCACGAGGCACACCCAAAGCACACCAGGCCCCCCGGAGGTTACCTGTGGATCTCAGAGTCCTGTGAAGAGTCGGCTCCGTTTGTTCCCCTTCCTCTGGGTGTTGTCCCTGTGGGTTTCTTTTATAACTGCTGCCCTTCAAGTACCAACAGGACTGGTACCTCAGAAGTGATGGCAGAGGACAGGCGAGATAAGCACGCCTTGAAAAGGGAACTGCGGGTTTAACCACTGCGTGGAAGGCTCCATACAAGCAGGGTTCAGCCCAGAAATGGGGTCATTTTATTTATTGAGGGTTAATTACACCCAGTGGTCTGAGAGTTCTCTAATGACTTTTCAAGAGTGGGAATGTGCTGACTCCAAAGAACCTACAGCCAAGCTGCTGATATCCTAATTTGTTCTTCCCCTCGAAAATCAAACCCAAACATTGCAGGGAAACCAGGCATGTTTTGTCCAGCTTTTTATGCCATCTTGTCCTAAGCTCTGGCCATACAGCCATGCAGACACCAGTAGCATTTTGAGAAGTTACCAGTACCAGAGCAAAACCAGCTCCTAATACTGTGCTGAGAGCTTTGAGCTGTGATCCATTGGGTCAGATAACTTCTCCATTCCCAGAGAAGCTGCGGATGCCCCATCCCTGGCAGTGTTCAAGATTGGATGGGGCTCATGGAAGGTGTCCCAGCCCATGACATGAGGTTGGAATAAGATGATCTTTAAGGTTCCTTCCAGCTCAACCCATTCCACGATTCTATGATGGTAACACAGGCTCACAAACAGGACAGGCAGCAGAATCCAACCCAAGGGTCCAGGGAAGACCCTGCAGAAAGTGAGGCCGTAAGTGATGGAGTTATAGGAAGGATGAGAAGAAGGCTAAGGACTCACCCTCATCAACAACCTGGAATCCAAGTTATTAATGTGCAGGTGACACAGGCTTGGAGGGGCGAGGGCTTTGGGGCGAGGGCTGGAATTAAGAAAATGGGCGTAATTCAACGTGCGCAAGATCTCAACCGCATTTCGACACCATCGACTGTACATTACCAGCCGTAAACAACCAGCTATCACTGATAAGGGCTCTGCTCCGCACAACAGGACGGGGTTTGGGGTCCCAGACCGAAGAGGGCAGTGGTGGAGCCCCCATCCCTGGGGCGATCCAAAGCCGTGTGCATGCACTTGGGGACAGGGTTTGGTGGTGAGCCTGGCAGTGCTGGGGGGCAGCTGCGCTTGATGATCTTCGGGGGCTCTTCCCAAAGGATGACTTGGTGATTCTACGACTGAAACATTTAAATGCTACAGAGCTTCTCGTCGGGGAGAAGAAACTCACCAATCCCATCCCAGTTATTTTGCCATTATCAAAATACGTGGGGTTTTCGCCCCGTTGTAACTCGTTTTCCCCTTGTAACTCCTTTTCTCTAACCCGAGACGAACCCACGGAAAACCTCGCACGGTTTCTGTGGAGATGTTTTACAAACCGCTCGCGGCTGAGCGCAGGCGCGGCGCTCCCGCTGAGGGCGCGGTGGCGCAGCGGGCCCGGCCCGGCCCCTCGGCGGTGCCGCCTCCCGGAGCCCGGCGCGGCTCTGAGCTCATCGCCCGGCGCCGCCGATCCGGGAGCTGGGCCCGCAGCCCCGCGGGTGAGTGAGCGAGCGAGCGAGGGGCGGCGGGGCCGGGGCGGCGGGAGCCCCCGCACATGTGGGCTGAGCTCTTGGTTGTGCCCCGCAGGGCCGGGCTGCGGCTGCTGCGGCGGCGGCACGGCGGGAGCGGCGCCATGAGGCTGCAGGCGCCGCAGTTCCCGGCGCTCTTCACGCCGGGGCTGCGCAGCGTGGCCGGGGAGNCACAGGCTCACAAACAGGACAGGCAGCAGAATCCAACCCAAGGGTCCAGGGAAGACCCTGCAGAAAGTGAGGCCGTAAGTGATGGAGTTATAGGAAGGATGAGAAGAAGGCTAAGGACTCACCCTCATCAACAACCTGGAATCCAAGTTATTAATGTGCAGGTGACACAGGCTTGGTGGGGGGAGGGCTTTGGGGCGAGGGCTGGAATTAAGAAAGCTCCTACCAAACTGGTGAAAATGGGCGTAATTCAACGTGCGCAAGATCTCAACCGCATTTCGACACCATCGACTGTACATTACCAGCCGTAAACAACCAGCTATCACTGATAAGGGCTCTGCTCCGCACAACAGGACGGGGTTTGGGGTCCCAGACCGAAGAGGGCAGTGGTGGAGCCCCCATCCCTGGGGCGATCCAAAGCCGTGTGCATGCACTTGGGGACAGGGTTTGGTGGTGAGCCTGGCAGTGCTGGGGGGCAGCTGCGCTTGATGATCTTCGGGGGCTCTTCCCAAAGGATGACTTGGTGATTCTACGACTGAAACATTTAAATGCTACAGAGCTTCTCGTCGGGGAGAAGAAACTCACCAATCCCATCCCAGTTATTTTGCCATTACCAAAATACGTGGGGTTTTCGCCCCGTTGTAACTCGTTTTCCCCTTGTAACTCCTTTTCTCTAACCCGAGACGAACCCACGGAAAACCTCGCACGGTTTCTGTGGAGATGTTTTACAAACCGCTCGCGGCTGAGCGCAGGCGCGGCGCTCCCGCTGAGGGCGCGGTGGCGCAGCGGGCCCGGCCCGGCCCCTCGGCGGTGCCGCCTCCCGGAGCCCGGCGCGGCTCTGAGCTCATCGCCCGGCGCCGCCGATCCGGGAGCTGGGCCCGCAGCCCCGCGGGTGAGTGAGCGAGCGAGCGAGGGGCGGCGGGGCCGGGGCGGCGGGAGC
>VZRR01012212.1:16969-122548 GCA_013398015.1 Oreocharis arfaki
TTGGAAGGGACCTTAAAGCCCAGCCAGTGCCACCCCTGCCGTGGGCAGGGACACCTTCCACTGTCCCAGGGTGTTCCGAGCCCTGTCCGGCCTGGCCTTGGGATGGGGCAGCCACAGCTTCTCTGGGAATTCCATTCCGGGCCCTCACCACCCTCACAGGGAAGAATTTTTCCCCGGTATTTAATCTAAACCTACCCTTCCTCATTTTACGGCCATTCCCCCTTGTCCTGTCACTCCGTGTCCTGGTGAAAAGTCCCTCCCGAGCATTTCTGTGCTCCCAGAGCCATCTCCAGGCCGAACACACTCACCCCGTCTCCAGGGACATGTCAGAGCTCGTTTTCCCCATTGTAGGCCGCTTCCGTGATGCTCTGTTGTTCCTGGAGAAATTTGGGTTCGTGGCTCACTGTGCTCTGCCATAAATACTGTGAATACTTTCCCCTTGTCAGCCCCTGACTGTTCAAAATGATCCCCAGCCCAGAGTCCTCAGGATCAATTAGCGACCTGCCAATAGGTAGGTTATCAGAAAACCTTCAGAAAAATAAGTCAGCATGACAGGGAAAACACCTGTGGGTGCTCAGCCGTGCCACGAATTAGTGCATTTTGCATGAAGCTGAGGTGCTTGCTGTTTCCTACATATTTGAGTGTTTATTCCCACACCTGTGATGTTAATTTTGTGAGAAGGCAGGTTATGGCTGATTGTGCCATGGGTTTAGTGCTGTTCGGTTTTCCTTCCCAGAACTGTTTGAGAAGAAGAACTATGAGCTGAGAATAGCAGGAGGGGCCGTGAGGGACTTACTGAGTGGAGTGACACCACAAGACATCGATTTTGCCACCACAGCTACCCCAGCAGAGATGAAGGAAATGTTCACAGCAGCTGGGGTTCGTCTGATCAATAACAAAGGAGAAAAACACGGAACCATCACTGCCAGGGTTGGTTTGTGATTTGTTTGGGCCTTTTGGACCTGTCTGGGGATGTGCAGCATGTCCCGTAGAAAATTTGCTCCTTATTTGTTAAAGTATGACAGCAAGGGTTTAAATGAGTTTATTATTCATTGCAGAATTCAAGTAATTATCATATTACAATGCTGCTGTGTCATCACCAGAAAAGATAATGTAGGCTGCCCACACATGATCCTCCTATTTCCTGCTCCTGATTTCCTCTCAAATTCTGTTTCCTCTACCTTGCTCTTAGTCCATCTCCTGCAGGAAGATTTCTGCAGGCTCTGTGGAAAATAAATAATGTAAACATTATTTTCAGAAGTTGTTTCTCAGGTGTCAGCTCCACCTGAAAACACGGCAGGCGTTGCTGTGCGTGTGTCCCCTCGCTGTACACAAACACAGGGCTGGAGAAGTGAGCAGCTTTTGCATTTCACTGCGTGGCTGTGCTGAAGTAATGCTGTCTGTGGGATTTGCAGCTCCATGAACAGAATTTTGAAATTACCACTCTCCGAATAGATGTTGTCACCGATGGACGGCACGCAGAGGTGGAGTTCACCACTGACTGGCACAAGGATGCTGAGAGGAGGGATCTCACTGTCAACTCCATGTTTTTAGGTAAATTTGAAGGACAGTTATGTAGATGAAGCAGTGAGGTTAGAGTTTTACCAGTGAATTCTGTCTCTGTGTGTCAAAGGTCTGTACAACCCATGAGATTATCTGACAGACCAGGTCAAATCACACAACTTCTCCTCCACATTTTCACATGAGAATGTTTAATAGTGCCAACCACATTTGGAAATTCACATTCTTCTATTTTTTCAAGGTTTGGATGGGACACTCTATGATTTCTTTAATGGCTATGAAGACTTGAAAAGCAAGAAAATCAGATTTGTGGGGAAGGCAGCTGAGAGAATACAAGAAGATTATTTACGAATCCTGAGATATTTCAGGTAACAGGTTGTGCCTTTCCTTCATAAATAAACTGTAGAAGGCTTCAGAAACATGCAGAAAGAGACCAGTGATGTAAAAAGAGTTGTAGTTAATGTATTTCCTTTCCAACCTAAATGATAATTATGGCTGCACGTGGAATAGTTGTTCTGATCTAACATCCAGGGGTTTTATTGTGGCAGATTTTATGGAAGAATCTCAGAGAAACCTGGAGATCACGAACCCAATACACTGCAAGCAATTAAAGAAAATGCCAAAGGCTTGGCTGGAATATCAGGAGAAAGGATTTGGGTGGAACTGAAAAAAATTCTTCTTGGAAACCACGTCAATCATTTGGTTCAACTTATGTATGAGCTGGATATTGCCCAGTACATAGGTAAAGTTAAATGAGGTTTGATTTCCTACTCCTGTATCTTATACAAACAGAATTTTGGGGAAAAGTGAGATCAAACTTGGGATAAAACAGAAATTAAATTTTTTTTTTCTCCCATGGTAACATCCACTTTTCTTATTAACACTTCTTTGCACTTCCTGTTTTTAGGGCTGCCACTTGATGGGAATTTAGAGGAATTTGCCAGAGTCACCAGAAAAGTCCAAAATCTGTCTCCAAAGCCCATGACTGTCCTGACGTCCTTGTTCAAGGGGAAGGATGATGTCACAAACCTGGACCTGAGGCTGAAAATCTCCAAGGAAGAGAAAAACCTTGGCCTTTTCTTGGTGAAGCACAGGCAGGAGTTAACCAAAGCCCCGGGGCCAGAACCACTTAGACCATACCAGGACTTCCTGATGGATGTAAGTGTCAGATTGCTTTATTTGGGGCTTCACCGTGACCTGAATGAATTTTTAAGACATTTATAAAAAACAAACCTAATGTATTTTAACAGTTCTGAGCATCCTGTGCTCTGTAGTTTCTTGTGACCTTACCTGGGACTGGCAGTTTGCTGTGCTGTCCTATTGAAATATGAAACAGGGGCTGGACCTCAGGGGAATTTGGCTTTTTGTGTGTGAAATTCAGCTCTGAATTGTGTATGGAAAGTCAGTGCAATTCCTGGTGTTCTTCCTCAGCAAAGTGAAGTCATTTCCAGGTGAATTCTGCACTTCCAAAGCAGCACCTGAGACTGAGGGCAAGAGCCAGTCCCCATGGCCAGGCCTGTCTCCCACAGGAAAGGTGATGGATAAGGGTTACAGCCATTACCTGGAATTCAAGGAGTCTCTAAGGATTTCCCAGAGCCTCCAGGACTCAGTTTTAACACCTGGGAGGCAGGAGAGCTCCTTGCATCCAACAGTTCTTGCCTAACAAGGACTAATGGGAATAACACAATGCTGAGCACGCTTGGAGCTGTTTCTGCTGTTCCATAGTGAGCCCTCTCTTTTTTCCTTTTTTCTCCTAGTCTAGGGAAGCTAACACCAATTCCAAGATCTTGGAGCTCCTGAAGTACCAAGGAGAAGAACAGCTTTTGAAAGAAATGCAGGAGTGGACTGTGCCCTCTTTCCCCGTCAGTGGCCACGATCTCCGCAAGCTGGGGGTGTCCTCAGGAAAGGAGATTGGGACAGCACTGCAGCAGCTGAGGGAGGAGTGGAAGAAGAGTGGGTACCACATGGATAAAGAGGAACTGCTGAGCTGCCTGAAGAAGCTGTAAAGTGAATAATACCAGAAGAGTTTGTGCCCTGATCCGAGCGGAACTGAGCTCCCAGGAAACTGAGCCTCTCACAGCCGGCTGAGCACTTGTCACACTGAACGTTTTCATCACTAACTCATAACTCCTGCAAGGAGAGCTTTCATTTCTGTCATAATGTAAAGCATTGTTTGCCAAACTCTCACCGTCCCTGTGCTGGATTCAGTGATAAATATTTACTGTTTTATCATGACTTAGGGCACGAGAGGTGACATCAAGATTTTTCTCCTCCTGACTTTCTAAATCCAAGAAAACCCCCCAAAAATGTCTGCATCCTCTAGATAAAACCATGGAGGGTTTTTTATGTGCCTAGGGGAATGTGTGGAAATAATGAGCTCTACCTTAAGTTTCTGTACTTAAAGCTGGCTAACATATGGAAATACTCACTCCAGCAGTTCCCAAACAGCCTCGCCATGGAAAACCCAGCTGTTTTCTAGGATTACTTTAATTTTCCAGAGTTCCAGAATCAGTTTTAGGTTAAAAGGATGACTTGGCTGAATGAGTATCATGAACTTTCAGTAGTTTTTCAGTAACTTATCACTGAGTAACTAAATCCTTAGCAAGCTGGTGAAGGTTCTACAGTGTATTTTTAACTTCAGGTGTGAGACAATTAATGTTAATTAACATTAACAAGGGGAGATTCAGCTCCTTGTCTTGGGAATTTAGGGGATTTGGAGCAGTGCTGTTTCTGGCTGGTCTTTATGAATGTCTTTCTATCCCTGGGGATTTTGGTGTGCTGTTAAAAAATCTCTGAGAGCAGCTCTTGTATGTATAAATCTTCTTGCAGGTTGAAATTTTCCTACTGAACCATGGTAACAAATAAACTCCTTTGGATTTCATTTTCCTTGGATATCATTTTGCAACACTAGATGGCAACACTGGAGCAATGCTGGAAAAAAACCAGCATTTTGGGCTTTCACACAAATTCCCAGCTTCCTTTGATTTTTCTGGGATGTCTGGTCCCTTAAATAAATTATCCTGGAGGTGCTTGGGAATTTATGGGAGACAGCAAGGGAACCACAGGAAGCTTTTCCTGCAACTGCTCTAAACTCCTGTTGGATTAAGGATGTAACACAGAGCCTTTCTAATTTCCCTGTGCATTCAGTACTGCTGGGGACACTTTTCAGGTGCCCCATGCTCTGCCTGGGCTCTTGGTGAGCTTTCTCAAAAGCTTCAACAAATCTAAAAACCCTACACAACACTGCAGCATGACTGTAACACCTTTTCCTCCCTTAAACAGCTGCTCCCAGCCCCAGTGGGACACTAAGGATAATATTCCCCTCGTGGGCAGGTAACAGTGTCCTCCAGTATCTGGCTGGGCAAGAAGACAAGGATTTAAAGCTTTGTTGCATAAAAACCACAGAAATTTGGCAGAAAATAAACCTTTCTTTCCAGCTGGTTCTGAACCTATAACATGTAAGTGCACAGTGCTCCAGAAAGTGTTCCCTAGGTGCAAATCTTACCTAAGGTTTGGCAGGAGACAGGAGCAGCCCTTGACTTGTCTGTAGAGGTCACGTTCTCCTCCTCTTCATGAGGAACTTCCAGAGCCACATTTCTCCTCCTGGGAGAAGAGGAGGTGAGACTGTGGTCAAACATCCTGTTCCTGCTGTCAGGAACGGCAGGGGGCAGCCAGTTTGTATGGAAATGAAGGGTCTGAGTCACTACCAGGGACACAATGGTGTCACTCCAGTACCACTCGCTCCAGCGCGTGCCTGAAGGTCATCCAGCCTCTGGTAATCCCTTCTCCACGCATCCCATGGCGTTTCTCCTGGAATTCCCTTCACCACATACCTCGTGGCTGGAGGCTTCATTCCCGATGCCCATCTTTAACTTCTTGTCACAAAGTCCCCATGGTTTTGCACAGTGCTTAGAAGAAGTTACAGACTTTTCCAGTGGAGTGGCAACCACCCTCAATTCCTGCTTTCCAAGCATTTGTAAGGAAGGAAAAACATCAGTCAGACAAGCTCTCGAAAGAAACAAAGATCTTAAAATGCAGGGAAAGCTCCAGGTGCACTGCAGGGCTTCACCAAGAGCAAGAAACGCTGCAGTAGGATAAAATCCTGCATCAGCAGCACAGTCCGTGTGGAAAACAAGGCCTTGGGAATGCCCATGAGGATTCTGCACAGGCTTGAGGGAAGCCTGGAATTCTGCAGGTGTTTAGGAGATTAAAATTCTTCCCTCCTGACAAGCCACCTTCTCTCCCATGCTGTTCCTTACCTTCTCTGCCCTGGGCCAGTCGAGCCAGCGCAGGCTTGGAAGTGAAACTCTCTTACCTTTTGCAGCCAAACCTGTTTAAAACACACCATAAACCCCAACGTTTCCTTTTTTCACATCAACAATCAGCAAAACCAGGTGAGTTTTGAAACAAATTGAATTTTATTCTTTGCAAATGTTTGCAAGCCACAAGATTTGTCAGAAAAGTTGTCCCAAAAGGCAGAGAGAGGAAGAATTAAAGCAGAGACTGGGCTACCCCTGGAGCAGTTTACAGAGCAATTCAAGGTGACAGAGAGAGGAACAAATGAACTGCAGCACATTCAAAAAGAGCATTAATAAAAAACAAATGAGCATCTGAAATGTTTCAGACCCAGTGTGCAAGTGGCTTGTGTGGTTCTACCTGTGTGCCAAAATGAAACTAAAATAAATGAGCAGCTGCAATGTTACAGGCTCTGCCTGGGGTGTTGGTGATGCTGCAATGATGGCTTGAAAAGGAGCCAGTCTGTGCCATAAATGCTGTGATCCCTCAGTCCTGCCCCCGCAGGACACTCCTGCTCCCACAGGATGCCTGTCTGTCCCTCAGCCCCCACCCCAGCCCCACTCCCACTCTCAGGGATGGTGGTGGGAGAGAGGAGAACAATGATCCCCTGGGGCAGCAGCCAGCAAGTCCATCGGATTCATTAATTCCTGCATGAAGCTACTCAGCCAAAGAATGGGGGAAATGCAGTAAATGTTGATAAAATCTGATTTCCTTTGATTAGCTCTCATGAGCAGTTGCTGTCCGTATTTTTCCATACCGATGTTCCAAATTTTCCATATTTCCCACCAATAGTGGGAATTAGTTCTCTTCAAAACAGAGAAAAGCATGGAAAATATGAACCAATGTATGGAACCATCCCCAACCCCACAGCCACCCTGGAGTGCTGGACACTGTGATCCCTCCCAGGGATCCCTGCAAGGACTGGATTCACCATCACCACCACAGGACTCATCAATAACCCCTGTTGTCATCCTGGGAAGTGTCATGGACTTGGACATGGCAAACACCACACAGGGTAAGCACATGGAACAGCATCATCAACATTAAAATTTAATCAGTGTTAATTTACTCCTGCCTTACCTCAATTATATTAGTTTACATTTGACTATATACACAAAACACCAACAGTATGCCTGTTCCGGATTCAAACACTGCCATTTTTAGTTGAGAATCCAAAAGACTCAGCCAAAACCCCAAAGAACTGAACCTTTAAGAAGTTCAGTGACAGCTGAGAAAATCCTTTTGAAATCCCCCTTCCCACCCCTCAGTGAATGCTTACAGCAAGGCAGCAGAAGGTGCTGTGAGCACCCTCCAGCTTCTTGCCACCACCAAGCCCCACTGAGGGTCACAGGAACAACGGACAGGAGGGATTTTGAGAGGGAAAGTAACAAAATAACCCAAATGAGCAGCCCAGATGTGTTGTGTGTGCAGGGGTGAGGGAAAGCCAGGCCTGGTTCCAGTGGATTCCCAAACACAGAGGATTCAGAGTCTCCCTCTCACACCAGGGCTTGGCTTTCAAAGCTCATAATGAATCATAACAACATCCCAAATGTTTTCTGGAAGGAAATGAGCCATCATCCACCCTCTCTTTGCTCAGAGCCACATCCCAAGTATTGCTTCTCCCAGTTCACTGCCAAGCCAGGGCGCTGCACGTGGAACTGAGCACGGAATTAAAGATGTCTAAGGAGAACAAAAGCAGCACAGAGGTAGAAAGCTTCAAAGAACTAAACCTGAGTTACACAATCATTAATCTCTACATACCTGGCATGACAAGTACCCAGCAGCAAGTCCACAGTTTTGGGAGTTTTTCCAGCTGCAGGTACCACACTACCATGGGAATCAGCTCCTGGTGTGCCAGGCTTGGCCTTGGCCCTCAACTGAGGTGATCCTTGCTACGCCTGCCAGGAGCCCGACAGAGAACAAGCAACCACTGGCTCATGTCTTAAACTTATCTAGTTTTGCATCACTGTGAAGAAATAAAGAGTGATGATAAAAGCTTCACAAGAAAAACAACTGTTCATGTGCACAAATACACTGAAAAAAAAATCTCCATTTCCATCACCAAAGTGCATTCTGAGAGGGAAAAAAACCCAGTAAATCAGTGGCAAAAGCTGCCCCAGTTTGGCACCCAATCTGTGCAGCATGGACAAAATAAAAACCAAACCAAAAATTTACCAAGAAACCCCCCCCAAAAAGCACTGCCTTTATTTCTGTTATATTTAGAAACTTTTGCTCTTTGTAAGGTGATAATGTGGAATTTTACTTTATGATCTGAAAGTTAAAACAAAAAATAATTAAAGAGATTTTTTCTTTCCCCTTGTCACAAGTACTACTTAAAAATCACCTCAGTGGGGTGTTTAGGAGTCCTTCCCAAACCCATGGACACCTGCCCTGGTAAATTAACCAGGAATAATTTGGGGAAGTAATTGAAGCACATGGAACAGAACATGACAATGCTGCTCACCCTCTGGGACTGACCTGTGCACTTCTTATCAACAGTTTAAAATTTAAGACTTCTAAAGTCAAATGGACTAAACAGATGAGACAACTTGTAAGGAACAGACACTTCCCATGGGTTCCATCCCGGGAGGCAGCAGCAATCCCAGCTTTTGCCCATTCCAGCACTGCCTCCAGCAGTCAGAAACTCTCAGGCTGCTTCTCTCTTCCATGGTAATTCAGCCAAGAGCTGAGAAACAGCACAAGCAGCAAACCTGAAGGGCTTCACAGAGTTAGAAACAGGGATTCTCAGCAAACCACTTGTAAGTGTGTCATGGCAAACACTCCACAGCAGGTACCTGCCATCCACCACCCCGGGAATATTGCATCAATGGGATGCACGTTGGGATTGCTTGTTGGGATTTCAGTTTGACCTTAGTTTCCACCCCCCTTCCTTCACTGCAAGTGGGAATCACAAAAGGGTGGAGAAAGTCCAGTCCCAAGCGCGCCCACGTGGATCAGCGATGTCCCGGCGTCCCGCACACACCGTCACTCCTGGCAGCCCCTCTCCAGGAACAGCGCGCGGCCCCCGAGGGAGCGGCGCTCGGGGCCGGGGAGCCCGGCGCCCCGGGGGTGGGAGGGAGGTTCCTGGGCTGAGGAGGCGCGGGAGGAGGCGCGGCCACACTTTTTAGCGGCGCGGGGCGGCTCACAGGCACAGCAGCGGCGAGCGGCCGCGCTCCGAGTCCTCCTCGCCGTCCCCCGCGGGGATGCGCGGCAGCAGCGCCGAGCGCGTCAGCCCCCAGAACCTGGGCGGGGACAGCTCCTTCCTGGTGGCCGTGAACTTCCAGCCCATGTGGCTCCCGCAGATCCTGCACTGCGCGATGGTCCACGCGTACCTGCCACGGGCACAGCAAAGGCTCGCTGACAACAGGGCAGGAAAAGGCCTTTGGGAGACGGTTAGGTGGGTAACAATCCTCTGTTGGGTTTGTGAACAATCCCAAAATGGGTTTGGTAACAATCCCCAAAGTGGGTTTGGGTAACAATCCTAAACTGGGTTTGTGAACAATCCCAAAATGGGTTTGGTAACAATCCCCAAGGTGGGTTTGGGTAACAATCCTAAAATGGGTTTGGTAACAATCCTACGTCGGGCTTGGGTAACAATCCTAAAATGGGTTTGGTAACAATCCTCAGTTGGGTTTGGGTTACAATCCCCAAATTGGTTTGGGTAACAATCCCCAATATGGTTTGGGTAACAATCCCCAAGTTGGGTTTGGGAACAATCCCCAAGTTGGGTTTGGGTAACAATCCCCAAGTTGGGTTTGGGTAACAATCCCCAAACTGGGTTTGGGTAACAATCCCCAAGTTGGGTTTGGGAACAATCCCAAAATGGGTTTGGGTAACAATCCCCAAGTTGGGTTTGGTTAACAATCCTCAGTTGGGTTTGGGTAACAATCCTCAACTGGATTTGGGTAACAATCCCCAGTTGGGTTTGGGTAACAATCCCCAAAACTAGGTTTGGGTTACAATCCCCAAGATGGGTTTGCAAAGAATCCTCAGGAATCCAGTGCCCAGCTCCTATCTAAAACCCTGCAGACCTTAGAAAAAATAAAGAAAAAAACCCCACAAACGTCCCACCCCCAAAGCCCTCTCCTCCCTCTTCCACGAGAGGAAGAAACCAAAGCTTTTTATTGCCCCAGGTTTCAGCAGGGATGAAATGCTGAGAGCCCTAAAGAGGGGCCAGAAAGCTTCTCAGAGTAAGTTAATTAATGGGAATAAAAGTGATTTTTGCCCTGCTCCCCAAATAACAGAGACTGCTGCACCTCCCACAGCAGCAGAGCTTTTCTCTAACAAAAAGTCAAATGTATTTTCTTTCTTAGGGTTTTTCTACCTTTTTCTAAGGTAGAACATGAATATTTCAAAGCCCTCATAAAAGAAAAGAGCTGAGAAAACACAAAAGGATGAGAAATATTAACTCCAGATATTAAAAGTCCCAAATTTTCTTGAGGGAATGTTAAAATGTGTGACAGAAATGCCAGACATCCTCCAAGTCATTGCTCAGTTCTATGGGATATTCCAGGAAAAAAATCCTGGATGCAAGACCTGCCATTATTAGGCAAACTTTTACATCTTAACACTTAATTCTGTTACTGTCTCAGAAAGACAGACTATTATTAATTATAAAAATAAAATCAAAGATAATCAGATCAATACAAATGTCAGTAATTTTTAATTTCATGTAACATTTCTTCAGTTTTTAGATATGAAAATGTATTTCAGTAGACTAAATGCATTTATATAGTCTGGGTTTCATTTGCACTAAAGCTGTGTGAAAACAATGATTTCAGCTGTATCTTAAACAAAACTGCACACAAAGAAACTCCCAGATAACTTTGTTTAAGCAGTTTAGATTTAGACTGTGTTTTAAAATCTTAATATTTCCCCATTTAAAAAATATTAAAGATGAATTCTGCAGTATTTTATGTGATTTGCCCATTTGATTCTGTATTTTGAATAAACCTTAATTTACTCCCTTATTTTTTACACGAGCGAAATGATGACACATGCCTAAAAAATTCAATATTTACTATTCCACCCTCCCAGAAATACCCAATTTGGGTAATTTTCTAATAAAATGCTGCAGCTCTTACCCAGGGAACCAGCTGTGCTCTGTTGAGGGCCGACCACTGAGACTCAGGTTGCAGGCTTTATATACAGTGAGGGTTTCATGGATGTACCCGTGGGGATTCACATAGGCTGCCATGGGCCCGCACAAGGATAAGCTGCAACACACAAGGAATTCTGTCAGAGAGCCAGGAAAACTCAGAAAACCCCCAAAGGCTGGCAAATGTAAAGAGGAAAAACTGACAGCCAGGCTTAAAATATTTCTCCAGAGCAAAAAAACCACACTTTTTGTAAGGGAAAGAAAAGTACCTTGAATTATATTCTTAAAAATTGAAAGCAAATAGATGCTAATTTAAAATATCATTGGTCAAATTTTCTCAGAATTGCAGGAAAGTACACAATAGACTCATCCTGTGTGTTACTTCAAATAGCAACTCCCAAGAAAAGCAAGCAAAATGTGACTTTAAAAGTAAGGAAAAATGTTCATTTATTGCAGCAACTTCTCAGCACCTTCTGTTAAAAGTTCATCACATTGACACAGCAGGAATTGTGCTGTCTGCAATCCATTATTTGATTAGAAGATAAGAAATGGCTTTTAATTACCCCATCAGCTCCTTATCACACTGATAAAGAAAAACTGTGGGGAGCCTTTGTTAACCCAAACCATCCTGTAACCTTCCCATTATCCTTGGGGATGGGCTGATGGGAGTTCATCAAGATTAAAACCAGTGACAAGGCTGACAGAAGCAGCAATTATTTGGGAAATGTAACCATTGTGAAACGTGGGAGGTATTGTGCAGGGCAAACAGAGAATGGGGCCAGCCTGCAGTTAGCAGGAATGAAATTCTTAAAAGCAAAAAGGGATCACAACATTTAATGACATAAATAGGAACCTTCCCTGCATGCCAGCATGCTGGGAGCCCGTTTATGGCCCCTAATTAGCGCATTTTAATCTGATCTTGAGGCCTGTTCACACATAAATGAAGTGCTGGGAAATAAAATCTGCGATCTCATAAAGTTTATTCAGAAATACCAGGATGAAAAAGTCTTTATGTGACACATTTGTAATTCAAATTGTTCAGTGCAAGGTGCTGGGGGTGTGGCACAACACCAATTTCTGTTACAATATACCTGGAAGTGCTGAGATTTCCTAACTTTTTATTAAAAAAACCCTCAAATATAAACTCCCTATAAATATTTACTTAAATTTTATTGGAGCTGTGGCAAACACAGCAGTTTTAAGACATAACCCAGCTTAATCTGCTTTGCTGTGCCCATGTTTCTGACCAAGGACCTGCCCAAGATGAAGAGTAATAAACTCACCTGAATATTTCATTCTTGGTAGTTATTTCTGTGTCTTGGCATTGCTTACAACAGAGGGATGTACACTGGGAAAGAGAAACACAAAGGATAATTTCATTAATTTCCAGAAGCTTGTCAGAAGTGGGAAATAATAAAAATGTCTCTCCCTGCCTCTCAGAACAGACTTTGGACCAATTGTTTTGTTTATCTGAGCAGAAGTCACTGATGTGGGATAGTTTTTCCTATGCATTTTACTTATTTAAACATTAATTATTATCTAAAAGACATAACAATTTTCACATACTCCCCTCCCATAAAGATCCACGCACAGAGAATTGGATCTGACTCCACAAAGATAATAAATGAGCCAACCTTTTAAGGTCTCTAAAGGCTAATTTAGAAAAACAACAACCTTTGCTCTTCTGCAATACAGCACAGAAAAGGTAGATGAGACAAATGCAATCATTAAGTCTTTCTCAAATTTGAGGGTACTGTAGATCAATGGGTTTAATTTCCTCCCACAAATAGGTAAAACATATTGATCTCTCTCCTGGAGATTATAACAGATTAATCCATCTTCCACAATTTCCACGAAGTAGAACTCAACAATTCATCACTGACACTGCCCAGAAAAGCAGCATTTAAATCAGCTCAGCAGAACACTCCCATTAATTTTCAGGAGGTGCATTACTTGTGCTGCTTTTTAAGGGTAATGCCTATGAAATTCCCCCAAAACGATCCAGTGTGTTTTGGGATACAGTGCTGCACCCAGGGACAGGATCTGTGCTGTTTTAACCTGGTGTCTGTGCTCCTGAGCCCCGAAGGCTGTGACTCCTGCACTTTGGGACACCACACACCCCAATCCCTCCTTCCTGCCCCTTGCTCCCTTCTGAGGTTGTGGTTGGATTTCAGCTCCTCCAGCTCCGTTCCTGGAGGTGCCTCTGCTCCTGCCCCACTCTCTGCTCACTGGAGATGAGGAAGGACAAGAGCTCCACCACGGATACTCTTCATCCCCTCTGGAAGCTCCCCTGGCCTCTCTCTCCTGCCAGGGACCTTCCCCACCTCTTGTAAAGCACCCTCCCTTACAGACTGCAACCCAGTGCTCACACAGCACTCCGAGTCCAATTCAGCCACTACTTAATTCCATGGCTCCACTCCCAAACCTTGCTAATGCCTGCAATTAGCACTCCCAAGTGGAATTCACAGTGTTCCACCTGGGAGTCAGGCACGCTCCTTAAAATAAGCACAGCACAGGTAACTGGCTTAACAACAGGGAAAGCTGGTAAAAGTACAGTGTAACTCCCTGGTATCAGAGACAAGGGAAAATGGACTGGAAATTACATTCTGAACAAGCCAGAGCACCCTAAAGAACTCTGGCTAAAAAAAGACTGGACTGGACCAAAATGTTGCTAAATAAACTGTAAAAAGCCATAATGCTCTCACCATTCTGACACTAATGCAGAACAGTTAAACACACTTACAGACCAAAATGTCACGTGTCAATGAAGACAACACCTTTTGGGTATAACCTAAAAAACAACTTTAACTTGAAGTTATGAGGGTAACTTAAGTTTTCCCATCTCTTTGGACTTCCCAGAAAACACATAATTATGGAACATGAACAGATCTCAGCAGCACTGGAGTATCAGGGTATTTTCAGAGTTTCAACTCAGGAAAGACAAGTGAAATTCAGTCTGATTACAGCCTCAGGCAAAAACCTGCCCATTTTTGTCTCAGAATTTGGAAGAGATGTTTCCTATCTCCTTTCTTTAAATTTCTGGTGCATGAACTTTGGGAAGGGGAACGCTATTAAAATGACACTCAGGTTCCCTTTTCCCCAGAAACAGGCAAGAATTTAATGACAGAACTTTTTAGGCAAACAGGCAAAACTCCCACTGCTCTCAGTCCATTAGACAAACACAGTATTGTTATTTAGAAAATATAAATGATTATAAAGAACTGTACTACACAGAAACAGAACATTTAGAACATTACAAGGCCATGGCAATGGAAAGAAGGGAAGGGAAACAAATTTTTGAACATCTTAACAAGGAATTGCCTAACAAGTCTTATAAAAAAACCCCTTTTTAGTCCAATCTTTAGATTTATGCTCAATACTACAAAGATTTTGCTATAAAACCCACAAGTTTCCATGGCAAAAAGATACTTGATGGTGGTGTCAGTATGGGGCTATGATGCTGTTAGCAACACTGGAGTTGTAGCACCACCTCCTGGCTAAAAAAGTGCTGTGCCACTCTGAAATATTTCTAACAAAGGCAAATATTATTATATATTATATTATTATATATATTATATGTTTCTTGCTTGCTGCCAAACATAATCCAGCACTGAGACATCGTTTTCCTCTGGAGCAAACCTTTGAAGAAATAACAGAACACCCAAATTCACCCTCTGGGAGGATCAGCTGGAAATGCCACACGTTTCTGTACGAGATTCCGACAGTCACTCCTGCATTTTTTTGGCAAGAATAACTTGATGGCAAAGAAAGAACTACTCACTTTGTTCATGATATCTAACTCACACCGGAGCCTCTGCACAGCACTGCCTATTTTGAGCAACTGGATACGTAAAGCATCATCAATGGGCAGGCAGGCAGCAACTCTGTAAGAAAAATCTAGAAATGAGAAAGCAGCAGGTCTGTTAGAATTAACAGAGAAATAAAATAAAACCAACTATATTTCTATTTACTGTACGACAGGTAATTATCTAAGCTGGGTTTTCTTAGGAAATATAAAAAATAATGAAAATATGTGAGTTCATAAAGCCTCGTACCTATTGGGTTCGATGGGAGAGATTCATCTTTAAGGTTTTCATCCCACTCATGGAGCTGCCTCTTGACTCTTTCCATCAAGGTTTCCTTTTGTTAGAAGAAAAGCCTAATTTAAATACACAGGTATTGCTGTTTTCTTAGGAAAAAAACAAGAAAGGGAAGCAAAATGTAGAGTAAGCTCTTTTCCCTAAGTGGACAATAGCTTTTAATTACAGAATGATTAAAGAATCACTTTGTACCTACATATTTTAACAGTTTTTGCTCTGAGACAGCACAGAAGGAACCAGAATCTCTGCTATCCCTCCCAGACACTGCTCCAGGAATGGGGGAACAACCACACAGAGGGGGAAGCCCTTCCTGATCTTTTTATGCTACACTGAATATAAAATGCTTCAAAATGGAAATTACGAGCCAACAAAATTAAAGCTTTTATATTATCCAATACCTAGATATTACAACTATAAAACTCACTGCAGGTTATTTGATTTAAGGGTGAACTTACAGCGTCATAGAGAGAGTAGAGCCAGGGGGGCCAAGATGTCAAACTTGCACAGTGGAACTTCCTCTGAAACCAAACCCATAGATATTTATTCTTTAACATTAGCAGGTTTTAGGGAGGGTTTTTTTTTTTCTTTAAACAAATAAAACAGGGGAGACAGACCTGAATATTTAAAGATACAAGAAATTATCCCCCTCAGGACCAGCACTACACTGTGAAGCTTCCAAACCCATTTTCAGATGCACAGAGAGCTAAGCCTTCTGAACAGGACAATACATGGATTTTGTCACAAAACCTGTGACATTAGAGATATTTCTGATGTTCAGTAATAAAAAGTTATGTCTTTCAAAAGGGTATCTATCTGAAATGGAGACACTTCAGAATTTAAGTGCTATTAACAGTGCATCTGTTCCTAAGTCTCCACCAGCTGTCCCTGGAACCAGCAAATTTCCACCAGGGTAATGCCATTTGCTTAATTAACCAATTCTCTCCAGTGATTTCTGAACACAGAAATGTAGAGCTTTAGTTAATAAAAGTCTAAAAAGCAGCACACAACATAACTGCATTGCTTTTCAAAGGAGGATCTCATATTGCACTGCAAATATGGACAAATTCTATTTTCATCTCCCCCTTGAGGGCAACTCCCATTTACAGATTACACCAAGAAAGGCATGGAGGTCAACAGGACAATGACCCTGCTCTGGATCTGCATCCCAGGTTCTTCCTGAAGTGGCTTCACTTCATTTCAGCTTCACCTCACAAAATCACCTTAGAAAGGGATTCCCACCCCAACAGCCCAGCATTTCTGGGCTCATTAACTCACATGAACTCGGTCAGGAACTCTGAGAATCAAGAGCTCTTTGTTATCAATAGATTTTATTCTTGTGAAGGTTTTTTTGGTTTGGCTTTTTTGTTTGGTTGGTTTTGGTTTTTTGCTTTGTTTTTGTTCGGCTTTGAGGGTACAAGAGTTCAAAAGCATTGAAAAAAAAAGCAAATCCAAACATGAGGAGAGTTACCAGGACTCTGTACTAATTTCTGGAGGTAGTTCCAAAGATCTCTACAGAGACAGAAGATTTCAAGGTATCTTTTCTGTGTCAATGACCGAAAGAGTGGAATAAATAATAAATATATAAAAATAAATAATAAATATATAAAATACATAAAGTGTCACAGGTTTTCCAGACAGGCTGTGGACTCCCCATCCCTGGCAGTGCCCAAGGCCAGGCTGGACAGGGCTTGGAGCAACCTGGGACAGTGGAAGGTGTCCCTGCCCATGGAATGGATGGGCTTTAAGGACCTTCCCAACCCAAACCATTGTGGGATTCCATGAAAAGCAGGAGGTTGGAATCTGCCTTCCCAGTTGTGCCTCTTCCTCTATAGATGGAATTTGACACTGATTTTCTCAAGATGCTGTCAGAGATGAAAACAAAAAATACCAAACCAGAACAACCAAACCCCCAGAGTAAGTGCTGACCTTTTGGTACTTCTGCCACCACTGGCGAATGGCTCTGTCCTGCCAGGAAGTGGGCTTGGAACAGGGAATCACATGGCACCTGCTGAGAGACTGCAGCTGCACTGCTGACATGGTGGGAGGCAGCACTCGCTCAGGGAGGATTTGTACTTTAGCCTGCTGGATTCTGAGGAAGGAAACAAAAAGATGGGGTGTTCACATATTTTTTAAGGTTTTTTTTTAAATACGTGCATTTAAAAAAAAAAAAGGATTTTACAGCTTATGGGAACACGGGCTGGTGCAAGGGATTAATCCTTACACAGTGCTAGAGAATTTAAACAACAGCCCATTCCATCAGAACTTTTTATTTTACAGCACTCCAGGTCTGTTGGGATTGTGGTGGACAGAAGTACAGACAGACTGGCAGTGGTAACACAGCAGAATGTTCCACAACCTCAGCACTATAGACTTAGATTTTTGTCTCCTCAAGTTACTTCTGGTATAAATAGTCAGCTCTTCCATCTCAATGCCTCAGTTTAGCTGAAATGCAGTCTGCTATCTTCAAACCACAAAAGCTTCTGTGCTCAGCTAGAGGTCAGAACCAGCAGAAATAGGATATAGGCTCTGATCAGATTTTAATATCCCAGTATCAGTGAGGTCACCTCTTCCACAGACCTCAGCATATGTTATGTGGCTACTAAGAATGCTGTCCAGCAGGAAAGACTTCATATTTTATCAGGATTATGCAGCAGAAATCCTGAAATATTGAGGTGTGTGTCACTACAAATGTCCAGTTTTATTACAGGGACAACACTGAACTAGTAACTTAAAAGGAATTATAAAATGACGTTGTGCCACAAGCACTGAGGAATCAGAAACACCCAGAATTATGGAAATGTTCTTGCTAAGGAGCTCTGGACACTGAATCCTCAGTAGCAAAGCTGCTGTTCCTGCAGTTGTCCAAGTACTGCCACCGTGTGTCCAAGCAGGGGTTTTCCTAAGCTGGAACAGCTGGACTCTGTTATTTGTAACCAAAGGTCAGAGGGCAAACAGCACAGGGAATCTTAATTTCCTCAGCTGCAGGTCATGAAACCACAGAAATGCTGCTCCCAGGCCTCTTTCTAAAGCAATGCCACTATGCTGAACTGCAGGACACAGTGAGTAGCTCTAGATTTACAGATCTGGAGTAATACTTTACAGGCCTTGCAGGAAAGATTACAGAACCTCTAACAATCATGCTAAGAATTGTCACATGCTCCCAGATCAGTGCTGGAGCCTGACCTCTGGCCAGTGACACTGCCATGGTGAAGGGCACGATGCCAAGAACTCGAAAATGAGGGAAGACTCAGCATATTCTTACTGGATGCTCAGGATCCTAACCACTTTTAGAAATGGAAAAAGGCATTAATTACATAATATGTTACAACCAGTCAGAAGAGCCTCTAAATATCACAGCTATCACACTGGAATATGGAAAAAAACCTAGAAAATAAGAGACTACTCCTAATCAAAGCTGACCTGAGTACAGAATTAAATGCACCATTTTCTTACCCATCTGACTGTGTTCGTATTTCAAGCACCTTGAACCTCTGTCTTCCTATTGCTTTCACCTTGACTGTTTCAACTCCATATTCCTGCTCTTCTCTGTAGGCATAGATTTCTGCTGTCGTTCCAAACTGTGCTTCCCTCTCATGTGCATTACTAAAAGCAACAGAATTAAAGATTAATTAAATTAATTACCCCCCCTCCAAACAGCACTGCTCATTCCAGTCTGTCTGCACTGAGTGTACATGACTGGTCTGATCAAAAAAGTAATTTTGGTAAAATACCTGCAACACATCACAATCATTATTTTTCCACTATGAAGCAACTTCTGTTGCTTTGTTTGGTTGGGGCTTTTTGCCAGTTTACTTGGTTTTGTTTTAGTCTAGAGGTGACATTCTGGGAGCACAGGGACCACCAGTGTGTCAGCATTTCAAATGCAGACACTGAAAGTACCAACATTCTTTAGACTGACTTTATAACAGGAACTGTTCCCACCTCCCACACAATTAATCCATAGTAAATTGCGGGGGGGAGAAGGAGGAACATTCCCAACTTCTTCTGGCACTCATCAGCCTTCCTCTTTTCCACGCTGCTATCACCTCCTGTCTCCCAACTCTACTGTGAAACATTTGCCAGTGCTTGTTAATTCACACACAAAACAAGCAACAATACAGTTCTCAAAACAAGAATGTGACTTTTACATTTCAGGTCAAGGCTTACTCTTTAACAAGATGGAACAAAGTTACTGAAATGAAGGGGATGCTCAAACAAAGAAGCAGATCAGCACTTGCTGCTTCCCCACACAAACACGTGATGCTGTCAAGCACCTACATTGCCATTACACATCGGAGGACAATTTTTGTTAAACAATTTCAACTCATTATTGAGCACAGAACTGATGCAACCATCTGCTTTCGCTTTAGTATCCACAGAAACCGTGCTAAAAACATGCTGCATAAAAAAACCCCCCCGTGGATTTTACCTGTATGCAAGGACAGCAAAGGTTCTGTCCTTCTGAATTAAATTCCGCACCATGCTAACCTCTTGGGGGCGGAAGAGCTGCAGCGGCAGCGTCTGCCCGGGGATCAGCATCACCATCACCCGGGGCAGCACGGGGATCACCTGGCAGCTGTCGTCATCGTGCACCGTCCTCCCGTGGAACTCCTCCATGTCCGAGCCCAGGTACTGCCAACGGCAAGGGAGGGACACTCAGGGACGGGGCCGGGGGGTCAGGAAGGACAGGGACACCACGGGGATCAGAGGGATGGAGCAGCTCTGCTGGGAGGAAAGGCTGCCAGAGCTGGCATTGTTCAGCCTGGAGAAGGAAGGCTCCAGGGTGATCTCGCTGTGGCCTTGCAGGGCCTGAATGAGCTGCAGGAAAGATGGGCAGAGGCTGTTCCCAAGGGATGGAGTGACAGGGCACGGGGAATGGCTTCCCACTGGCCCAGGGCAGGGTTAGATGGGATATGGGGAATATCCATCCTGTGAGGGTGGGCAGGCCCTGGCACAGGGTGCCCAGAGCAGCTGTGGCTGCCCCTGGATCCCTGGCAGTGTCCCAGGCCAGGCTGGAGCACCCTGGGATAGTGGAAGGTGTCCCTGCCCAGGGGGTGCAAGTGGATGCCCCTTAAGGTTCTTCCAACCCAAACCACTCTATGATCTTACGATCCCGTGAAAATAAATTTTTGACTTACAAGAACATTACAATAAAACCATACAAATCCCATTAAAATCCCTTCAGGATATATTTAATGGACAATATATAAAAAACATACCATATGTGATGTGGGCAAACTGGTATCAAAATTAATGATGTTTGGCTTCTCAGCTTCTTTACTATCTTGGTCTTCCACTTCCATTTCATTGTCATCCTCTTCCTCGCTCTCTACTGATAAGCACATACAGAATATCGGTAGAAATCAATCAGCAAAGAATGAGATACTGAGAAAAACCTGAGAATCAGGGAAATGCATTCAATATCCCCAGGCTACAGCCTTGCACAGGGAAATACTCCTGAGGAAAATAATTTTCTTGCTGTTGCAGCAAAATCATCATTCTATAGAAAGGGTCAAAAGCTGGTAATTTATTTCTGAAAGGCTAAAGAACAACTTTCCTTGGAAGAAATAATAAACAAAGGCTGTCAGTTTAGGTTTTCACTGCAGTGGTACTTCCTTATCTCAGCTCTAAAGGTTTTCTGTCTGCACACCGGGATGCCAGATAACTCCATTCCTTGGAGGATGCTGAGTAAAGTGTCTGGAGCAGCACAAACCTGAACAATCAAACTGCAAGTGAGTAAGAAGCAATGGGAAGCTCTGTATTCATGCAGAGACCCTTGCTGGTATTTCAGACAATTTAATTGCTGTCAGCCTCTGTGTGTGTACATCAAACACAAACCCAGTAAAGGCAGCTCCTAAGGAACAAATTACAAGGCTCCAAGAGATTTCAGATATAAAATAGTATTTTAAAACTACTACTTCCTTCCCATTTCTCAGTCAATCCTAAAGTAATTTTCAGGCAAGAGGACAATTAAATTATCAGTCACTGCATTACTTGACCCTATTTCTTTGAACACAAACATTATTTATAGGCCATGTTATGTCTAAAGTAGACATTATCATAAACCAATCTGCAGGATTCTGATGCCAAGAGCTGCTGGGCAGTGGGTAATCCCAGTGGTGCTGAAAAACATCATTTAGACCTTCAAAGCGATTACAAGATGGAAAAAAATATTTTTACAGTAGTCTGTTTAGTTGCCTGCCTCTGCAATTAATATCTTCTTAAAAAATAACCCAGAGCTGAAAATTTAAGAGGTGGAGAGATTCTCTTATCCTGAAGGGTTCTGTAGGGAAATCTCAAAAAAGAAAGATGCTGCAGAAGCAAAGAATTTTCCTTCCGAAATGGGGGCACCACTGACTTTACTATTTCTGAGAGCGGGAGGACAAGGGAACAGTGAAGAAGACATTAAAAGCTGATTTTGGAGAACCTTTTTTTCCCCTCTTTGGCCTCCAGACACATTTGTTAAATGCTCTCACAAACTGTTTAGTCACCGGTCTTATTTCTGCTTCACCTCACTTATGCTTTCTTAAACAGTGCATAGTTTACAGAGCCTGCTCTTACAGAGCCATCCTATATTGTATTTATCTCAGCAAGAAATGATCCAGCACGACAGGAAAGGAGGCTACAGACTCTCTTTGGTATTGTACCTAATTACAGTCCCTTCAGCAATGAGACACCATCTGCCTGATGACTTTAAAAATACTCCACATCTACATGAAATTCCTCATATTCAATTAGCAACCCTAACCATGAGCGATTACAAAATGTTTGATATGTACAACACAGCCACTCTTTTGCTCAGCTTGATGGAGGGCAAGAGCAGGGAGTTTTTGTTTGGTTCTGGGGCATCACAGCGGGAAGGGGGAGGGAAAAAACAAAAATTCTGTTTTTTCCATGTGCTCCCATCCGGCTGCATCCATCATTAGCAGCTTTAACAGGGAGAGGCCATCCCACTTGTTTTTCCGAAGGCAGAAGGAATTAGCAGCAGTTGATTGGAAAGAACTGTGCCCTGCAAACTTTGGCTGGCTGCTGCCAAAAGCGCACAGTGGCTGCTGTGTGGTGCTGGTGGCGGAGGGACGATGACTCATTCCACTGCAGCAGCACCAGCGAGCCCAAAACACAGAAACCCCGGCACCTTCCCTCTCCTCCTCCCTCTCAGCTGGCAAAACAAACAGAAGCTTTTACACCCCCAGCTACTGGGGTTTATTTTGTTTTTTTTTTTAATTCCAGGATTAGCAGCACCTCCAGCACACAGGAACGAGGGAAAGGCGAGCGCTGAAGGCTCCCTTGCGTGACAAAAATCACATTTCCCTCGCGGGTTCACTGACCCAACCCAATCCACTCTCAATGCCTTTGTGCAGAGATGAGGAAATATGAACCTCATTTAAGGAAGAGAAACAAGATTATACAGAGGTCATATTAAGGTTATATAAAGGCTGTATTTCCTAAAATATCCAGGAAATAGCTTCTAGTAAGGCTGTGCTGCCAAAAATATTCGGGAAATAGCTTATTGAGGTGATATTAATGCTGTATTTCCTCAAATATTCAGGAAAATAGCTTATATTAAGGCTATACTAAAGCAGTATTTCTTAAAGTATTCAGGAAATATTTTCTCATTATTTAAAACATCCAGGCCTAAAGAGCTCACAGAATTTCCTGCCACGAGAAATGACACTTGTTCCTGGTAGGATTTCATGCTCCCTTCTCCCCTGCACGCTGAAATAATGCTTCTTTCCAATTAAGCACAAGCTGCTTCCCAAACCATTCGATCTCCTGTCGGTGTGGAGGCACCATATGCACACAAACACGTTATTATGCAATAATTACGTGTAATTCCCTGGGTGCAGAACTGCACCGGCGGGTGTGACAGATAAGCCGGGCAGCACATGGGATCCAGCGCTGCTACCCAGTCCCGAGCACCTCTGCTGCCCTGCTTATTTTCACTGGAGAGCATTAAAATGGAGCAGAGACTTCCTAAAACAACACAGGTTCTCCTCAGGCTGCTGTTTTCACAGATGTCTCAATGCACAGAGAGGTGCCTGTCTGCCCACTCCGGCGGTAACCCCACCGCGCGTTTCACCCCAGCGGCGGCCCCGAACACCCGTGACAGCGAGGCCCTTCCTGCACCGCACATTTACGGCCTCGGTGGAACATTTACGGCCTCGGTGGATTTGTAGGCCTTCCTTCCTTCCTTCCGCAGGAGCCCGCGGCCCCACGGGCCGAGACTCGTCCTCCGCCGCCTTCCCCCGGCCGGGAGCGCCCACAGCTCCGCGGCCCGGCACCGCCGGCCCCCCGCGCTCCCCGCACCGCGGCATCTCCACGCCTCCCCTTCCTTTCCCTTCGCTTCCTTTCTCTTTCCCCTTCTCCTCTCCGCCTCCGCTTGCTCGCTTCCTTCCTTCCTTCCTTCCTTCCTTCCTTCCTTTCCTTTCCTTTCCTTTCCTTTCCTTCCCTTCCCTTCCCTTCCTCTCTTCCCCTTCCCGCCCCGCCCGCCGAGCCCCGGCCCAGCGCCTCCCCCGCGGGTGGCCCCGGCCCGGCCCGGCCCTCACCGGGCACCAGCTGGAGGTGGTTCCCCATGTTTTCTCGGGGCTCTCCGCCTCGATCCTCGGCGGCCATCTCTGTTTACCCGGAGAGCAGCCTGGGAAGGCGCCGGGGCGGGCGCAGGAGGCGGGCGGAGGAGGAGGAGGAGCCCGAGCCGCCGCCGGCACCAGAGCCGCAGCGGGACCGAGGGCTCCGTGCTCACCCCCGGGGCTCGCACCGACCGCGGGGCGGTGGCTCCGTGTGCCCGGGCAGGGACAGCCCTTCTCGCCTGGAGGGCTCGGGGGTGGCAGCGGTTCCTCCTCTGCTCGCAGGGCACGGCCGTGGCTGACCCGGTGGCACCGGCGGCGAGTCCCCAAAGCGCTTCATGCCCGGGCCCGGCTCTGAGCATGGGAGAGGGGCTGGGTGTGAATAAAACCCGCGGGGGGTTAAACCTCGTGGCTACATGGCTTGAAAAGAAACTGTAAACACAATATTAGATTAAAATGTCGCAGCATAAGAGAGACTTGGAGAGGGTGCAGTAAAAGGCCAGGGAGGTGCTGCGGGCACTGGAGCATCTCTGCTGTAGGAAAGGCTGCGTTGGGGTTCTTCGACCCCGAGAAGAGACGGCTGGAAGGGGATTTTAACCATGCACACAAACTTTAGTAATTTAATTACGGTGCCAAGAGATGGAGCCAGCCTTCGCCAGCAATGGCACAAGAGGAAGGGGCAGAAGCTGATGCCCAGAAGTGCCCCCTGAACATGAGGACAAACTTCTTTACTGTGCAGAGCGAGCTCTGGAACAGGTGCCCAGAGGGGGCGTGGAGTCTCCCTCGCTGCGGATATTCCACACCTGTCTGGACACAATCCTGTGCCCTGTGCTCTTGGAGCTCTCAGCAGAGCCCTGTCCTGGTGTGAGGTTCGTGTCATCACCAGAAACGGTTCACGGGATGCAAACCCGGCTGATAAACCCCAAAAAGTTCGGTGCAGCTGCCTCTGCACGGCCCAACTCTCACACAAATGCTCAGTCTCATCATTTATTACCATCACCTTCCTCTTTAAAAACCCTCAAACAAAAAAAAACCATAGCGTGGCCCTGGGATTTTTCTATTAAAATGTTTAATTTTCATTGCATTCTTTGTTACAAATCACTTAATCCCATGCAGAGCTCCAGAGCATTTCGAATTCTAGCTCAGTCCTGTGTTGTTTTTTCCCTAAAAATGCCTTTTTCTCAGGGAAAAATTCTGCACTTTCTGCTTTTCAGTATCAGTTCAGCAGTGATATTCTCCCTGCATCAGTGGCAGTGGAAACCAATGATTAGCTAGCAAGCAAAACACTATTTTTTATATTTTTTTTAAATCGGAATTAAAGTGGTTTAGAGAACCACATTTAAAAGACAAATAGCACTCTAATTTCCTTACTATCATGGGTGGAACATTCCCAAACAATCATTATCTCCACTGACCTGAGTGTGCTTTTAGAGCAACAATCAATACCACATTTGCCAAACGAGCACAAACATGCCCGTGATGATACATTAAACGTTTATAAAATACAATAATCACTTAAATGATTAAGTTATGGTTCCATAACTTTTTTTGCATTGTCTCAGTGTAATACACATAATTGCAGGGTATTGTTTTTGATAATTTACCATAATAAAAATGAATTAAATGGTTTTGTTGTCAGGCTGGCCAACTGAAGAATTAAAAAATTATGAGCCCTTTCTCCAAACCTTGGGATTTTATTAAGAAATATTATGCTAAATATTTTTAAATCCTTTTTATATGCTTAAATACTTTGATTTCTGTTGGATTTTTATGAAATTCCTGGGGGTATATTTGAGTCACACTTTTAAGCTTGCTTCTGCACTCTTCAGGGATAGATCTTATTTATTAGTGGCTCCTGGGATTCTCCAAAAATTCGCCTGACCCAGGGAGCTGGGGCTTCTTTTAGGAAACTCTAAATTCAATAATAATCGTAATAAAATGCTGTAAATGTGCTAAAAAAGTAGTGGAAACTCTGGGAGTATTTTGGATGCTGTTGCACCTCTCTATCACCCTAACCCTGCTAACAGCTCTATCTATGAACACTGTAACTCCAGCAAGTGCCTTAAATATAAATTCAGCCCCCAAATGGGGCATTAACTCTAATTTAGACTCTGACTATAATTTACAGACATCACTATTCACCAGCTTTTCCTACAGGGCTGTGGTGAAGACACGGAGGATTTGGGGTGAAGATTTTTTTTTAGATAAGTGACTTTTGTTGAGTTCCACATCACCATCGGGACGTTTACTAAATGCACTAAGATATAATTAATTTTGAGGGTTTTAAATGAAACCTGCTAGAAAACAAATTTAACATATAAATATGGATATTTGTTATCACAAAAAGCTGTCATTAGTTTGGGGAGTCACTAACCTCACACACGAATCCCTCCCAGCACGAGGTGTGTTCCCAAACCCGGGCTGGGAGCACTGGAAGTTGTTCCCTGTTCCTCCTGCAGGATTATCCCCAGGTCAGGTTACAAACAGGTTCAGGCTGAAGAGCAATGTGTCATTCCCAAACGATTGTAGTGAATTTGGTGAGGGCAAATCTGCACATCCCCGAGGCCATCAGTTACTGCGGTGTGGGAATCACCCGAATTGCTGCCATCGTGTGAAGTCAGAGCACTCCGAGGGCGTGAAGGGCTTTTTGCTTTTGAGCAGCTGCTTATCAAGGATACCACAGACAGCTGGGAAGAACTTCATTTTATTTAGGTGGGTTATTTGTAAGAGGGCTGATGTAGAAACAAAGTTTAAATACCTTGCCACCAGCCCTGAGAGATTTCATCCCCAAATTCGTCTCCAGTGGCTGGTTGGGAATAGTGGCTAATGGCAAAGTTTTTCTTGGTCAACCACTGAGTAGTTTGGAGTCAGAGGATGTTAATCACCTTTCCTGAAGAAAAAGAAACAAAGGGACAGAAATGTAAAGGATATTAAAATGTAGCACTATTAACATTTAATTTAATGTTAATTTAGGGTTAATTTAGTCTTCATCGTGGGTCACACTCAGGATGGGGAAAGCAAAGGATTGAGTGCTTGTTCCGTGATTACAGGTGCGGTTCTCGACACAGAGAGGTTGCAAACGAACACCAGCCTGCCCCCCGCCAGTCATTCACCAAACAGATCATTGCTCTACCAAAAATACAACCGTACCTCCCCAAAATGTGCCCTTTGGTTTGTTATTTAACCACAGTCCTTTTCCTCCCGTTTTCCTTTTCCTGCATCCACTTCCTGACTATCCTCAGGAGGAAAACTATGGGACTGGTGAGAAGATAAAGTAAGAGAAACTGAGAGCAGCTCTACTGACAAAATCTTCCCTGTGTGACATTCCAGAGCTCCTTTCCATCCCTCAGCTCCCTTCTCTCTCCACACTGGTTGACAAAAGAAGTTGTCAGTGTCTAAGCAGCCAATGCACTCCCTCATCCCCACCTACATCCTAAAATCAAGTGGAAAATTCAAATATTCCCGATATTGCTGGGAGAAGAGGCACTAGATGGTGCTGTAACATCCCCTTTCGCAGGTTTTCTCCGGCAGAATTATTCAGCTGGGCTGCTCTGCGAGCTTCGGGGCTTCTGTTTTTAGGGGATTCTCTGCAAACGATGGAGAAGTTTGATCTACGACCTTACTCTTTTAAATGAGGATTTGTGTGTTTCTGCAGCGTGCTGGTTTGACCGGGCTCTTTAAAAAGGAGTCTGGGTAGTCTCATTAAACTGGTAAAAGTCCTGTGTGCGTGTGCCATTGATTTCTGCCCTGCCAGTAAATCGGCTCGTTATCCCCCCAAACCTGCTATTCCAGGGAGAACCAAGCAATCTGCCCAAGTATTCCAAAATAAAAAGTGACTCCCCACCTTTACACAATTTATTAAACACTGACAGTAGAAAGCAACCACAGGGCAAAAAGAAAATCTATACTTCAGACGTGAAAAAGCCAATTACATGAAGTACATGAAGCCACTTTCTTACCAGCAGCCAGGCAGCCCCAACACCGCAGACACTCATCAATGTCCACATGGCCACGGAAATTCCTGGCTTTTCAAGTGACCACTTGGACTTGCAACCCTCTTGTCACCGCTTTGTTGCACAAATTCGGGAGATGTGTTACCTGCCAGTCCCCAGCAAAGAGGGAAAAATTCCTTCTGGAACTTCCAAGCAGCCCAGGTGCTGAGCTGTCAGCTCTGCACACAGCACGTTACCAGCTCTGCCAGCCCCAAACCACGGCACCATCTGCGCTGCCCACGCCGATATTAAATGTACTCTAAAAGGACACAAACCACGGAGGAAGGTGACTCCAAAAGCACAAGAATCGGTGATGGGCAGAACTGCTCTGGGATGAGAGTGGCTGGACAACTGCTGGGAAGTTAAAGAGCAGCAGAGGACCAGTTTATCCCAGGAAGATGATTCTTGCTTCAGCTGGCACCCCGGTGAGAACAGGGCATATTTACAATTCCTTTCCATATTTGCTGCCCGGGTCAGGCTGGTGACAAAGGAGCAGCTCTGAATATGCAAGAGGCCCCAGACAAAGGCCCCATTAGCCAGACATGCCCATTACTATGCGGAGAGGCAAATTCTCCTGCCACTGAACCCTCGCCAAGCAACAAAACTGTTTGGCAAGGGTGCAAAACCCATATTCCACACAAGTGACAGACAGCGTGGCAGGGAAAGCAAATGGGGCTATAAACACAGATTTGGTTCAATAAAGGGAATGAAAAGTGAGGGAAAAGCTCTGTAACACTGTCTGGAAGGGGACACCAAGGCAAAGGGATCTCAGGGCCTTTGGTAGCCTTTAGGAATATTGCTGTAAATCCAGAGGTGCCAGACACTGCTCCCAGACCACCTGAGGTGTGTTCGTGGCTTTGAGGTGCAGGTTAGCACAGACCTCATGTATCCATTGCAAAGAAGATTTATCACAGATAAGGGTTTGGTATTTCCTTTGATTTTTTCTATCACAGAATTTTTGGTAGTTTCTGTGTTAATGAGGTCCCAAAATTTTAACCAGCATAAACAAGAGTGACTCCACTGAGTCTTACAAGCTCTAACATTGCTTCTTCCTTCTCCATTGTTCCTGCTGGATCTGTCAGCAAGTTCAATGTATATATAATTCAATGTATATATAGTTCTGGACATGATTTCCCAAGAAGATCCAAGTAGCCCTGTCTGGACAGGAGTTTATGCAGAGCTCACTGCAGTGATCCCTACTCACAGTCTTACTTTTATCTGTGTATTTATTACCCAGCAGAGACAAACTGCTCCCATGTATTATGTAAAATAATGTAAATGGGTGTATATACATTGAGATAGAGGGAGCTTGTGCATAAATCTCACTTCAGTTTAAAATACAGAGCACTGAGTATGAGTTAAAAGTGCTGTTTTTCTTTCACTGTGGATTTAGAGCAGGCTCCTGCCATTATCCATGCAGGGGAATCACTGGGAAATCAGGGAGCTTGAGAAAAGTTCATATGGCGACATTTACAACAATACTGTCCTTAATCTTGGGAATTTATCCTGAAGTTTGCCTGCAGTTTGTCTTGGGGAGGAAGGCCAGTAACCACCACAGATGATGGCAGTGAAAACCTATCACTGAGTCAGGGAGGGAAAGAACGCAGCAAAGATTTGGCAATCAAGACCTTTTTGGGTTTTTTCACATCATAACTTAGTAAAATTTAGTAGAGACTGAGCACACTGTCTTGGCAGTCTGCTTAGTTAGGGTTTCTCCATTTCTTGGGCTGAAAAACATTGTAAACATCATCCCCCAGCGTTTTTTAGTAGTGGCCCTGAGTACTGCATCACTCTGATCCAAAGGTGGGTGCACTGCAAAGACGGGGGAAAAAATACATGCTAAAAGGTAATGGACACAAACTGCATGGAATGGACATAAATGCCAAGGTCTGCTGGATTTCTGCCTGGGGGAGCAAAGGAATGGACTCTCCAGATGTGCTCTTGTGCTTTTGCAGTCCTCATTTTCATAGAAGCACAGAATGGTTTGGTTGGCCCCCCCAATCCTCTCATTCCCCCCCCTGCCATGGGCAGGGACACCTTCCACCAGCCCAGGTTTCTCCAAGCCCTGTCCAGCCTGGCTGTGGTGTCACACCCAGCCCAGCCCTGCGGATCCATGACCTTCCCGGGCCTCTCTGTGGCCTCTCCCAGCCCAGGAACAGCCCAGGCCCTTCGGGAGCTCAGTAAAGCCTCGGAGGTGTTCAGATTGCTCAGCTCCCCCACGTTTCAAATCCTTCCAGCTGCCAGTTCTGTCTCTGCTGGAAGGAAGGAAGGATCTTGCTGTGGGGGAGCCTCTGTCAGATCACCGGTCTCACGCACAAAACCGCTCCCAGAGTTGTAATTTCTCTGTACCAGCATAACCAGCACATCAAGAGGATTCCCCTACCTGAGAGCACGTCCCAGTGAAACACTGAACTCACTAACAGCTTTAAAGGACTTGGGATAAAGCAACAGTGAGAAGCTCCGCTGGGAATGGCAGGGAAACACACGTTCAGAAACATGGAAATTCTCACTCTGCACAAGATGCTCCGGGTATTTGATTTACAGTGCCTTCAGAGGACTACCTGAATATTTAACTGGCATCAAATCAGCTCTCAACGGAGAGTTTGCTTGTGCCTGTGCATTCTGAGAGGTAAAAAATAGCTCAGTAATCAGATTTTAAGCTGTTATCTAATTGCAGAGAAGGTAGCACTGCAGAAAAATCCCAGCAATTCAGTCCTTAAGAGTTCTCACACCAAATTTTCACCTTGTTTAAGGGCAGATGTACATGGATTCCAGAAGGAAACAGATGTTTTCATCCCATCCCAGCTCCTTCATGGGGGTAATTGCCTGTAAATAGTGAGGTTATTAAAGCTATTAGTTGAATATCACTACCTACCAAGCATGACAAATTCATCAAAGTAGAAGTTCTACCACAGAAGTCCCACTTAAAGTTCATTTCCTCCAAGGGCTGAGTGTTTAAGGAGGTTTTCAGCAATAGATCATCTTTTGTGGGCCATTCACCCACCAAGTGATTTCCTACAATGTTCTGAATCACAGGAAGCTCTCAATTTTACAACACCAATACTGCCCTGAAATTTGTCATTGATTTCACGCCTCACAAGGTTTAAGATCCTGAAGAAGCCAACAAACTCTTCCCCAAGGAACTGACCTTCATTTATGACCTGTCATGATCAGTGGAAATAAGAACAGTAACAACCAAACTGAGATACAGATTTATCTGGCTTTCCCCCTTTTCCATTCATTCTATTTCATGTAAATCAAATATTGTAGGTTCTTGCAGGGCTTAAATATACATATTGTGTAAAACATACAACTAGGTGTGTTTTCTTCCGAGTGTTTTTCAAATCATGTATTTTGTACATGTAAATTTTTTGGCATTTAGTCACACTGGAACGGAGGCCAATTCCTTCTGCCTTTGCCTAAATTTCTGAAAATTCAATCAGTCGATGAATCTTTTATTATTACTAGGGACATACATACAATTTACTAATGGTTCCAGGAGATTGTGGCTGCATGGAGAATTGGATGTATTCTCTCATTTTCAATTTCCTCTTGTTTCGGTACAGAATCTCAGCACCCATTCTGTGTTGTGGAAGGCAACTCCGAGGCACCAAAGGCGTGAGACTGCTGGGAATTAATTTCCAGAGTCAGGTAAAATGTCATTCCATTGTTCTTTTGTAAATCATCTCCCCAGCACCTGTAGCACGAGGAAATGAAAAATGGGACAGACTATTAAGCTAAATGGCCTTTTGGAAAGCTGGAGTGAAAGCTTTGCAGATGATGTATTGTGGGAGGGCAGCTCAGTGTTTTCTGTGGTTTCTGGATGGTTTGTTCTTCCCCCAGACAAACTGGGATTGAAGGGAAAAGAGGCCTGACCAGACATGTTTTCACTGCCCCCATCATTAGGGCCTGACACTCCACTGTTTTATCAAATACAAAATGCAGTAATTCCCTTTTAATGCCCTGTTTATGGGGAGCTGAGGAAGGCTGAGTTGAGAGAAGGAGCCTCGTGTCCCCTGAGTGCCTCTAACTGTGCAGCCAGAGGGACCAGGATGGATACCACAGCGGAGCCACCCTGCCTGCCTCATCCCAGAGACCCTCACAGCTCACAGGGAAAGGCACTTTCTGCAGCAGTAATTGGTGACACAGCGGGATTTTAACCCTGGCATCCAGGAGTGCTGCTCCAGGAAGTTGGGGATAACTCACGGGTTTCGCTGCTGGGAACGCTCCGGGGGAGCTGTGGCTGATTCACTCCATACCCAGTGTTTCATGCCCTGAGATCCACGGGGGCAACTGGTTTGGGCATAAATGGTTCAGTGGTTTCCTACTGCATTCACCCTCGTGCTCTTTCCAGCCATTTCATTTCTGGGAGCAGTTCTGCAGTAGTTCTGAGTTTGTTTCTCACTAAAGCTTCTAAAGGCAGTGGATCCAGGGATATTTTAAAAGATGAGTTTCTTTCATTTTCAAACCTGAGAGATCTCCTTTCCTCTTCTTACAATGGGTCAGAGAAGGACAAATTGTACATGGAACAGTTTTGCTGATCTTGAGGCATGTGGGAGCTGATTTCCAAGGGAAATTCCAGCTGGCAACGGCTGTAAGAGTGTGCATTCCTAACTCCATCAGAATGTACAGGCACGTTGGAAACAAGATGAAAATGGCAGTCCAATGTTGTTTAAATTTAGCCAAAAGAATGCAGTTCTGGGGTCCATAATTAGTTCCGTGTATCCTCTCTTCACCCCTGGGAGCTGAGCAAACACCTCGTGGAACAAACCTGCACTTCCCTGGGAGCGGCAAAAGTCAGGAGAAGTGCCCCATCCAGCTGCCCTGCTGGAATTGTGTTATCCCTGCCACTCCCTGGCTGCCAGGAGTGCCCAGGGAACACTGCACAGCTCCCTCCCGACTGAATTAGAGGCGATGGTTATGATTTGGTTAGTTACAAAAGAGCTGAAGGCGGCTGCCATTCAATGCAGACGTTAATTCCCATCACTGCAGAGCTTTCCCGGAGCCGCCCTCTGGAGCTGCAGGGAAAATCCTTCCTCTCCCAGGGCAGCCCTGTCCCTGCCACACCCCCAGCCTGGGAGGAGGCTCTGGGGTCAGGTGTGCAGCGGGCATCGCACTGGGGAGACTGGTCAGTGTGCTTGCAGTTCAGAGATCATTTCATTTCTTTAATTCTAATGCTCATTTTATTTTAATCCTTCCCTGGGAGGGTGGGCAGGCCCTGGCACAGGGTGCCCAGAGCAGCTGTGGCTGCCCCTGGATCCCTGGCAGTGCCCAAGGCCAGGCTGGACATTGGGGCTGGGAGCAGCCTGGGACAGTGGAAGGTGTCCCAGTCAGAGGGAGTTGGAATGAGATGATCTCTAAGCTCCCTTCCAACCCAAACCATTCCATGGTTCCGTGGGATCCCTGCCCAGGCTGGAGGAACAGCCTGACCATGGACTTACCAAACATTCCACATGCAAAGCCCAGTGCTTGGGAAGGAATAATCCCTTTCAGACCTCAGGAGGAAAATCCTTGCTGAGGATGCCCTGAACAAAATCTTATCATTGGACCAACTGAATTCCTGAGTCACCTGAACAAAAAGGATTCAGCCTAAGGACTGACTGGATCTCCTGGAGCAGAATCGAAGGCAAAGAATTTATTCCATTGACAAAATAATTAAACCATTAATAACTGCATGCATATAACTTTGGGGACTGAATGATATCAATTAAATTCAATTAACATCTGCACAATGCTTTGAGGACACGAAATGTCATGTAACTCCAAAGAAATTTTAGAATTAATCCTATTAATCCTATTTTTAGGATTTAATAATTCCAAAATAGTTTCTGCTGCATTAGCACACTGCTAAATGTGAAAATCACTAGAAGCAAAGGCAGGGGCACTCCAAAGATTTAGGGTGGTTGGTAATCCCTTTGCATGAAAAAGTAAGGGTTTTTTTCCTGGATCCAAGTTCCACTTGAAACTGGCAGTTACAGGTAAATCAATATTGATGCCATTTAAAAATCACCATATTTTTTTGTGAAGCTGTTGATTCTAGCAGGAGTGACTAAAGGAAGGATATACATAAATATACCCCAAAAAAGGAGGAGTTGGATATTAATGTCATCTTTTATCATCGTAGGCACTAACATGGCTGGAAAGTATTGATTACCTTAAAAGCCCCTAATAACTAAAGAACTATTGACTTAATATTTTCTCTAATCCTCCATGAAATTTTACAGTAAGTCCTGATGTATTTTCTGTTAAGAGTTTTAGGGCTGAACTATATCATGTACTTATCTGGAGTGTCAGCTCTGGGGCTTACACTGCAGCTGATGAGAGCTCTGCTAAAGGTGCGGAATAACTCCCAAGATTTAAGTCTGGTTTCAGGGATTTTGGAAATAGATCCATCTTCTAATGTCTATTATTCTATAGCTTTTGTCTTTTAAACAATCTTTATCATTAGGGAATAATCTAATATACATATATTCAGTGGAAACAAGGGTTCTGCTCATAATTACTCAACTACAGCTGTTCTGAAAATTCCCTCAGCGTTGGCAAAGTGTCTCAACAGCCTTTTTTATTGCTTCCTATTTTCTTAGCACACTCACAGCCTGGCATCCTGAAACTCCAGCAGGTGATACTTACCCGAGTTAAATAAGGGAATAGTGAATGGGAACTTACCCAAACACTTGAATTCCTCAATCCCTCAAAGTGAGTGGATCCTCTGTTTCCATCCTCTGCCATGGGCAGGGACACCTTCCACTGTCCCAAGGTGCGCCAAGCCCCAATGTCCAGCCTGGCCTTGGGCTCTGCCAGGGATCCAGGGGCAGCCACAGCTGCTCTGGGCACCCTGTGCCAGGGCCTGCCCACCCTCACAGGGAAGGATTTCCTCCATATATCCAGTGCAAATCTACCCTCTTTAGATTAAAGCCATTCCCCTTGTCCTGTCTAGATCCTGGCCCCTCAGATCCTGCATTGTCATGGAGCAGTCAGAGAGGTTTTCCCTTTCATTCACGTTTGGCTGGAGTTCAGAACAAACAGCTGACAGTTTTCCAGCCCCCATGGATGCTCCTGAATGCCCTTTGCACTGTGGTTCCACTGACCTGGCTCTAATATCCCGTTCCTACCCACCCCAAAGTGTCCAGCCCTCCACCCCTACAAACCTCAGCTCCCCAAAGTGCCAATGCAGAGAAAAGCTTTTCTCACCCTCAGCAATTCCCCTGAGCCAGATTCTCTCAATTTCAAGCCTATTTACAGAAATACCTTCAAGATCGCGCTACCAAACACTGCAAAAACATCTCTGCTTTTTCCAAAAAGATTAGAGACTTTTAGATAAGGACTGGTTGCAGAAAAAGTGTGGAAAGAGAAGTGCAGTTCTAGAGCTCCCTGTGCCTGACATCCTTCCCATCGCCTGGGCACCATCCCTGGGTTAACTCCTCTTTTCCAAGGCCTCTTTATGGAGTGAAGGTGATACACAATGGGATCCAGCAAAGAGCAGACTTGTTCCCTTGCCTCCAGTAAAACCCAGGACTTTGCCTGATCCCATGAGTCACATCTAATCCTTCGTGATGGCTTTTGGCTCAGTCCTGTAATCACTTATTTATGGAACTCTCTCTATTCCAGGAGCAGCCTCTTTAAAGCAAATGGGGCAGTTTTTCATGTGCTCCTTGCAGGGCCAGGGCCCCTCAAAGCCGTTTAAGCCCCCGAGTCCGACTGTAAGCTGGGCCTTCCCCTGGGTCCCCCCAGGCCTCGGGCAGGATCAGCATCGTCCCCACCACAGGCTGAGGAGGGAACGTGCTGGGAGCTCACAGCCTCGCTCACACCCAGGGCAGCTGGCCCTCCAGCTCTGGCCTTAGGAGAGGCAGAGCACAGCACTAATTATTTTAATGACTGGAAATGAACTGTGAATTTCTTAAGAGCCATTGAAGCAAAACGCTTTGAGTCAATCTCCCCACATTAATACCAGAGTGCTGGAGATTGCTCGTATCTCTGAGATGATGAAGTACATCTGCTAGATTTCCCTAGCTAATAGTAGGCCAAGTGCTAAAATATCAAACTTTCCCTCGCATCCTTCTGATCAAATAGAGGAAAAGGACAAAAAAGAAATCACCCACAGCACCTTCCACTCGTGCTGAGCTGGAGTGCTTGTGTCCATCAGTGCCTCCCCAGGGACACCTGGCAGGGAATGGGCAGGGCCACACTGCTCCCCTGGCAGCACCCGAGTGGCACTGGGACGCCCAGGTGGCTCGGGATGCTGTGTGGGATGTGGGATGCTCTTGGGATGTGGGATGCTGTGTGGGATGTGGGATGCTGTGTGGGATGCTGTGTGGGATGCGGGATGCTGTGTGGGATGTGGGATGCTGTGTGGGATGCTGTGTGGGATGTGGGATGCTGTGTGGGATGTGGGATGCTGTGTGGGATGCTGTGTGGGATGTGGGATGCTGTGTGGGATGTGGGATGCTGTGTGGGATGTGGGATGTTCTGTGGGATGTGGGATGCTGTGTGGGATGCAGGATGCTCTGTGGGATGTGGGATGCAGGATGCTCTGTGGGATGCTGTGTGGGATGAAGGATGCTGTGTGGGATGCTGTGTGGGATGCTGTGTGGGATGCAGGATGCTGTGTGGGATGCTGTGTGGGATGCTGTGTGGGATGCAGGATGCTCTGCTGCACAGGCCTGTGTGCGTGGCTGGCTCTGCAGTGTGTCATCTCCAGACCAGCAGTTATTCCTCCATCCCTGTTTGCTGATTCCTGCTCTAACTGTGCTGTTCATTGCTGATTTGCTTTTTCTTTGTATATCCAAGGAAATGCAAATATGGAATTTAATCAGGAGGATGAGGCACGACAGCCAGTGTTTGCCAAACAGTTTAGTGAGCGTGAGCACCTCCATTAGAGACAGAAGTTGCAGCAGCTTTAACAGACAATATTCAGGCAGCTCTGAGCATCCAAGCAGAAAGAAATCACCTAAAATCATGATTCATTTTTTAAAATGCTGCCTGAGCTTGAGTCCCTTAAAAATAAAAACGTCATTACTAATTCAGGGAAGTTTTCATTTGGTCACAAATGCTGGCATGCAAGTGTGGAACACACAGACACGGAGCGGGCCTCAGCCCTGGGCTCGGGGTCACAGCTGTCTCCAGAGTGCCCTGGAAGAGCAGCCCTGGGCACGGAGACCTCATCCAGCCTCTCCTAGAGGGGCAGAGCCATCCAGTGCCATTAGCAGCTCCTGCTCTGGGTGGGAGCAGCATAATGTGCATCAGATTGCAAATGGAGCTGAGATTAAACACAGCTTTTAATGGCTCTGCAAACACATCTGGGAAAAACATCGGAGCGTTCACCACTAAATTAACTCCTCGTTTTTGCCAGTATGGCCCTGTTTGCATTCCACTGCAGCCTGGCCTCTGCTGATGCCTCCCCTCAGCTCAGGCAGGGCTGGAGCTCCTTACTTCAGGAATAAAGGCTCATTTTTGCTGTCAGGCATAAAATGGAGCAGAAGGATTTCCACAGTGCTCAGCCTGATGCTCCTGATCGTGGGTGATGCCAAGCAGAGCCCTCCATCCCAGAGGCTGGGGTGCACACACCACAGCTCAGCTCCAGGTCAGTAATTAGCAAAGAGTTCAGGGAATCCAGTCTCTTTTCTTCCCTGCTCCAGGAAGGAATCCTTTGAGGAGATTGTGTTCCTCAAGGACACTCATTATTGGAATGGATTTAGCCCATTTCATTTCAAAGGCTCTGCTTGAAAAAGGCCACAGAAGCTGAAATTCCAGACTCAAGTGCTATCAGTTTTGTGACAGGTTTGGAACAGGGTGCCCAGAGCAGCTGTGGCTGCCCCTGGATCCCTGGCAGTGCCCAAGGCCAGGTCAGACAGGGCTTGGAGCAGCCTGGGACAGTGGAAGGTGTCCCTGCCCATGGCAGGGGTGGCACTGGAGGGGCTTTAAGGTCCCTTCCCCCCCAAACCAGTCTGTGATGAGTGACACTGCAGTCTCTCTCCTCCCTGACTACACATCTGCTCAAACGCTCCTGGAGAGAATATCTGAAAGGAAAAATCAGGCAGAACGACTTTTCCTCAATGTTAATATTCCCTTTCCAGGTCATCCACCAGCACCGAGCCCTGTGCCACAGGGGCCGAGCAGGACCTGTCCCTGTGGGCACACAGAGCCCCGTGCAGTGAGAGCAGCAGGATCACTCACTCGTTACAAGGTGCTGCCCAGCCTGTAGCCAGGGCCAGTTGTACAAACCTGCCCACTTTAGCAGAACCCTCAGTGGGAGTCATCCCTGTCCTGCCCCGTGCTGCAGCCTCTGCTGGGACGCTGGCAGCAGAACTCTGCCCCTTCAGCCACGTTCTCTCTGTTTTGAAACACTGAATAATTTACCAGCACAGTTCTCTTACTGCAGTATTGTTCAGCTCACATCACCTTGGTGGCTCTTACTCCTTAAATTTAGCTGGGCCCTCTGCACATGCCCACGGCTGATCCCAGAAGTCCTGCAGCCCGTCTCCAGCCTCAGCATCCCAGCTCCTCTCTTGTCTCTGTGATGGAAATAATCATATTTCATAGTCACTGCTACATCCCTGCCCCCTCTGGGCTGCTGAGCCTCCAGCTGACCCCTGCGGTGCCTTTGCTTAGGCAGCCAAAGATGCCAGGGTTTGGAACAGGAGTGCAATACTTTCTCCTTGGAAATATTGCTGGGAGAGCAGCTCATTCCCTGGCCTTGCCCATCGCTCCCAGGGTGAGCTGAGAAACCAAACCCAAGATGAATTCTCTCCAGTAATTTTCCTTTTGCCCATTACCTCGTGCTCAGTGTACCAGAAGTGCACATTTCTGTGTGGCTCAGAGATAAAGGATTGTTTAGATGTTTATTAAACAACAGAGTTGAATGAAATCAGTCCCATTATGTTGTCTGGAGGATGGAAGTTAATTGGAAGACACAATGATTTACTCCAGTTTGAAATACCAAGTGGGGTTTGGAGTAAGTTAATGACAATGAGGATCAGAATGAGACTGTGGAAAATGGAAATTTTATTTTAATTCCTACTGAAGTACTTTTGTAAATGAGTTTGCTCTCGCCTCACTGTGAGAGGTTCCTCCCAGCTTGCTTTGCTGCTCCACATTTGAATGTTGTCCAAGGGCACACTAAATACGATCACCGGACACTGTACAGCAACTTAATTTTCTAAATAAAACACCAGAGAGGAGCCAGAGTGGCAACTGGGGGGGGATCTCCTGGACAAAGGAAATCCAGGAAAACAAGTGCTGGGAAGCTGAGGAGCAGGGGCACCCCCATCCCTCGCTCTGCTCCCCACAGCACCCCCACAATGGTTTGGATCGTGTCAATCCAAAATGTCACCACTGTCCTTTGGGAAAAGCCAGTGTGGCATTCCCAGAGCGTTTGCACCTCTGCCTGCTGTGCCTACACTAATTTCTGATGCTGAGGGAGATTTTTTGGGTAGAAGAGGCACATCTGCAGCAAATGCCGTGCATTTATTCCCTAGAATAAAGACAAATAATAGGAAGGGCTCCGAATGCTCCCAGCAGCAGTGGAATGGCTGCACAATGGCCCACAGAGCCCAGTGAAGATCTCACAGAGCCCAGGGAAGATCTCACAGAGCCAAAGCGGGGTTTGCACTGCACACGGCAGAGACGGGAATGGGGCCATTAGCAGGAGAGCTCCAGCCTGGGAAAGGAGGGGAAATGGGGCTTTTCCCACCAAAATGCTTTGGAGGGGATTGCTAAGAGCCTGGAGTGCCAAAGCCAGGCAGCAGCAGATGGTGTGGGGGCATCTCCGGGGCCTCGTGCTCCTGGATGGGCAGAGGCTCCCAGAAATTGGAAGGAGGAAAAGAGAAGCTGTTTATTTTCAGTATCCTGAGAGCATTTCCTGCAGTGGAGGACAATGACAAGAGAAGGGAAACAATTCCAGGGAGTTGTTCCTGTGTTGTCCCTCCCGTGTCACTGCCACATCTCACTGGGCTGGATGCAGAGCAGGGAGGCTCCACTCAACCTTGTCTTGCCTCCAAGGACCTTCGAGGCCACACCTGTGTCATCCCAGTTCCTTTCTGAGGGCACAGGGCTCCCTCAGCTCCCCTGACTTATTCTGAACGAGGATTAAATGGAATTTTGTGCAAAGGCATTTTTGTTGCTATCGAGAGATGGTCAAATTCCCTCTCACATCATGCCAGGAAATCCAATGGTTTCCTCAGCAACTTTCCATCCTCCTCCTCTCCCACAGGAGAGTCAACTCCTCCCTCCCTCCTCTGTCCGCCTCCACCTCCTCCTCCTCCTCCTTCTCCTTCTCCTCTTCCATGAAAGACAAGGCGCCAGCTGGCATTAAGAAAAAAACCAACATTTTCTTCTCTCCTCCTCCCCACCATAACATTTATGAGTTTCAATTTTCCTTGTGTTTTCCACCACCACTTTGGAACAGCCCCTTACTGGCCCTGAGCCTGTGACCTGCCCCAGGAGCTGGGGACAGTCCCACGAGCCACTGATCCCTGATGGCACCGAAATGAATCCCACTGGCACAGGCTGACCACATCCTCTCAGCATTTCATTACAACCCTTTTCCCTCTCCCTTCATTTCTTTTTACATCTCTCTCCCACTGATCTCTTAATCCCTGCCTTCAGCATTTATCTCAACATCTCCTGCCATTGTCTGATATTCCCTTCCAGCCCTCCTCAAACATTTGGCTTCTCCTGCCCCTCCTTAGCATCAACCAGCCCAGGACCAAACCCCACTGCAGTCCTTTCAGTTTAACATCTGCTTTGGTTCCTCCAGTTACTCTTCCATAAAGTGTTTCCAAACAATCTTGTAGCTCCAATATTTTGCTCCACTAACAAACCTGGAGCTCCCACAGAGCTCTTCTGGAGGCATCTGAGCTTACCACAGGTTTAAAGATCACCTTTCCAGAAGCACCAGCTCTTACAGTGCTGGAAATTAAAACTATTAACATGGTTTGGATTATTTTGTCTGCAGGCAAAAGCAGATTGCTGTTGCAAGGGAATTATTCCTGAGATATTGCTCTCTGCTTGTTCCACCACAAGGACAGAGTTATAAAAAGTTATGCAATGCTATAAGCTTAAAATATGTGGAAAAGGGAAAAATAACAAGTCTGCAGCATTTGCAAGTGAAAAAATACCATGCAATTCAAATTCCTCTGGAATTTACAGAACAGAGGAGTTGTCAAGCGTCAGTCCAAGTTTCTCCTTGCAGTGCGTGTTTGTCACCCGCCCCAAACCTCCCCCAGATTCCCAGCTCACACGGCAGTGGGAGCTCAGGTAGAATCCCCCTCCAGCAGAGCCAGCTCCCTCCTGGAGTGACCAAAAGTGGGGAAGTCCCCTCCACATAAAGCTCATCCAGTCCCACCCCTGACACCTTCCACCATCCCAGGTTGTTCCAAGTCTCATCCAGCCTGGCCTTGGACAATCCAGGGATGGGGCAGGCACAGCTTCTCTGGAAAACCTACTTTATAGGTTCATTTTGCACATCAAATATCTCCTGTTCCCTGGTTTTCCTCATTGTCCAACACCAACCAGCAAAGACACCCAACATTATAACACTTTGACCATCACCTTTGGAAGCCTCTGCACCTCTGCACACACCATCTTCTGCTTCAGCACAGAGGAGCAGGCAGTGTTGGGGCTGGGCAGAGGACAGAGTGGCAGAGGACAGAGCTGGAGACACCTGAGGAGCTGAGGGAGATCCTCAGGCAGAGTTTGGTTGGCACTGAAGGGCACGAAGAGTTGGGTGCTCCAGAAAAGCCCTGTGGAAGGGTGGCGATGCTGGGCAGCGCCTGGCGGAGTCGTGGGGCTTGAGGGGAACCTGCTGGGGGGGAGGTCCTGGTTTCCTGCATGAATGTATTGACCTAGATTCCTGTCAATTCCTGGATTTATCCCTATGACATTGTAGTGCCTTTTCAGAATGCACACTGGAGAAACGGTGCTTCACACGTCAAGCAGGTCCCTTTCCAATTAGAGCCGTTTGAATACAGTTTCATACAGATCTATGAAATAAGCAGCGAGGCAGCTACAAAGCTCATCCATCCACTCCTGATTAGTTCCACAATACTTCCCATCCGTGCATCACTTCAGGTGCAAAGTTATGCCTTGCCCTGCCTCCTAAATTCCATCTATTTGAAGAAGTATTGAATGAGGCAGCAGGATGCAGCAGGGTATTTGTCAGCACATCGATCGGGATTTGCATGGCAGGGCCGTCTGTGTGCAGCCTGTTCCTCCCCAGTGTTAACCACGGCGTGAATTCCTGGGAAATTTACAGCCCCATTCCTCCCAACCTGCTCTGTTAAGGCCCTCAGCTGCTGACAGGTCTCAATTCCAAACACTGGGTTGTTCAGCACAAAACAAAAGGGCAGCGCTGCCCCGATCAATAGGGACTCGTGGGAAGCTGCCAAGGGATATTCGTCTCCCAGCCTGGGAATCGCAGCACAGGTTTTGCCTCTGGAGAGGCTGTGGAGCCAGGAGTGCCTGAGGGCAGCAGGGCACCCATACCTGCCCCCATCCTGCCTGCAAGGGGTTGAATCCATGAATCTCCCTCAGAATTCCAACGCCAGTACCTGTTACATCAAAGGAGACACATCCGTGATCCACATCTGCTCAAGCCACCCAAAAGAGTGAGGGATATGCAAACATCTTCTTCACTGCATTTTACAGTCATAATTCCTCTCACTTTGCCTGGCATTAACAGGCAAAAAACCTCAAGTTTTTGTTTTCCCCATCCCTGATTTTCAGACAATAAGAATGAGATCCCCAAGAGGGGAGCAGAGCGACTGCCAAGAGCCCTGTGACCAAATCCCATCATCCTGCTCAGCCATTTATATGGGAATGGAAGCAGAATTTCAGCCACAGGTATGGGAATGGAAGTGGAATTCCAGCCACAGGTATGGGAATGGAAGCAGAATTTCAGCCACAGATATGGGAATGGAAGTGGAATTCCAGCCAGAGATATGGGAATAGAAGTGGAATTCCAGCCATAGATATGGGAATTTCAGCTTGGCACAGGCTGGGGCTGGGATTCCCAGGAATGGGTTTGATACAGGCAGCACTCACAGCCTCCACACCTTCCAGCAGGTCCCAAAATCCATCCTGTAAGTGCCAGGACCATGTCATTAATAGGAATAGTCATTAATTGCAGAGAACTTGACTTTCCAAAGGGTCTTAGAGGTAACAGACCCCTGGTTTGGGTGAATCCTCATCCATGGTGCCATAAAAATCTTGTGCTTTTGCCACAGCCAGTGGGGCTATCTTTGGGATGAAGCAAAACCATCTAAGGAAGAGCTGGAGCAGGGCAGCTCCCGACCAAAAATAGACATTCCTTGAAAAATAGATGAAAGCAACATTTAATTTAGTTGAAAGGTGGAAATGAACCATTAAGAAATCCAGGCTCGTCTAAATACCTGCTTGTCATGTATATTTAATTGTTTTCATTTCCATTTGGATTGTGCTCTGCACTTACACAATGGCCACAGCTTGTCCTCAAGTGTCTGAGCACAGAGAGCAGTTTGAGAGGATTCCTAAATGGAGAAGGATGAGGAGATTTCGGGGCAAAAATAAATGCCAAAACCAGCCAAAAGGCTGGTGTGAAGAATTATTAGTCAGTCCTGGACAAAGAGATGCAAAAGCAGGGGTAAGTAGCAGGACAAACCCACGTTACAAATGCATCAGCCTTACAAAACCCCTGCCTGAAGACAGTCTGGTAGAACAAATCACCATTTCCCTCCTTTTTCTTCAAACCAGTGGAAAGTATTGCTCCAAACCACTTCATTAATATCAGATCAGCTGCAAAAGACATTTTAGAAGCAGCTAATTACCAAACCTCTGATCAATGTGCAGTTGGATGAAGGTTGTAGGTCTGTGCCTGCAGGTTCCAGACCTCAGCTCCAAATACCTTCTTCAGAGTCCTTGAAAAATTCATTTTCTTCACAGCTCCTCTCATTATTTATTAATTACTGTTATTCTGAATTCTGGATCACCATCATTTCCTCAAGCAAGAATATAATTTTTCCTTCTCTTATCAAAACAGAGTCAGGAACTCGAGTACCTGCCCCTGGGGCTTGAGTGTTCTCCCTCTTCTCCAAGCCAGGAGCCCTCATATCCAGAACTTACATGGATCCAGCAGGGGTTCATGTGAGATCCTCAAAGTCTTCAATGTTTTCTCTTCAGAAATCCCTGCCAAGGGCATTTGGTTTCAGCTGAGACAATGAAATTCAGAGAGATCACGACCTGGCAGGAGCTGCCCATGCGGAGAGGGTGTTTTGTCAGAACAAGCAGCACTTTCACCACCAGGACATTTTTTTCTGCACATCCACAATTCCAGAGGGATTCTGTGCCCGTGGTCTCAGGGCTGGTCAAGCATCTGACTGGAACTCCCTGATCTTCCCAACAGCTGTGGCCAGAGCTCCTCTGGCAGCTTTGCCATCAGAGCTGTGTCAATTAGGGGCATGGAAATTCATCCCGCTGGGTGCCTTCCTTCTGGAAACAAGTTATTACACGGAGGTTCAACTAATGTGAGCATAAAAAAATGATCTCTTTCCCAAGAGAGAGGACAGATGGTTTTTCCTCCTTGTGAAGGGTTGGTGTTTCAACACAAGCTGCCTCTCCAGTGGAGAGGAGGGGGGGAATCATCTCTTAATTACTGCTCCGCTGGCTGGAAGCACATTCTTGGAGCAGAAGGTATTAGATGGAGTTTTCTTACACCAAAGTCAGACATAAAAAAGAAATCACAGAACTGTTTTGGTTAATGTGAGGAAAATTTATATTAAAAAACCCCAGTAGAGCTGGGTGATTCTTCCCCACTTTACACCACGGTGCAAGAACAACCTGAGTCAAGGCCAGAGTCTGTTTTCTTTGGAGGTGAAACACAAACACCCAAAGAATTAAGTGACAATTCCTTCATGTTCCCGAGTTATGGATTAGAAAAATCGTCTCAGCAGCACTGATCAATGGGAACTTCAAAGAGAAACACGGCCCATCCATTACAGTTCCTCCCAATTACATCCTTCTGCTGAGAACTGCATTTTATGTGCCTTCCAGGCTGCCAAAAGAGAGGGAGCAGGATTTTAAAAAACAGCTTCTAAGAGAGTTTTACCTTTTTATTGAATTTAAACACCACAGGTCTGGTTAAATTGGGAGTAAATTCTGAACTGCTGATGCTACCTGTGAAATGGAAGCACCATTTTCAAACAAAAATCAGAAACATCTCAAAGCTGTTGGTTTTTCTGATCATGTTCTTTCCTTTTTGTTCTGAGTTCTTCAACAAATTTTGTCTAAATCCAGTTTGAGTAAACTGGAAATCATTTACCTGATTTTTTGGGGGTGAATTGTGGGTTTTCATCAGATTATTTCAACCTACTGAGCTCTCTGAGTTTTGGAGAGGAGTTTGGGATTGTTCCCTTCTTTTCTCCTGGAACTCACAGAGAAATGTGACTCCATCCTTCTCCCTCCATCAGCCAACCCAAAGGCTTCATGAAAGTGGAGAATCCCACCTGAGGCCAGGAGAACACTGGAAAACTGGGAAAACAGCAGCAGCATCTCCCAAGTGTTGGTTCTTTTCCATTGTGGGGTTTTTTACCTCCAGCCCATCGAGTGCCCAGCAGCTCCCATCGTTCCCAAATGTCCTGTTGGAGATGAGCCTGTTCTGGATGGTAATTCCCACTCCAAACCTGCCACCCATTCCCTGCTCAAGGAGGAGCTCTCCGAGCCCTTCAGAGGGTTGAGGAGCGGTTCTGCACACAAAACAGGGAATTTTCCCTCAGCTCGGGGCTGATCCTGCCACACCAAGGTGTGATCAGCAGCATTCCTTTCTCCCTGCCTTTGGAATTCCCCAAGGCTGCTGCTGCACACAGCCCCGTGGAGCCCAGTGTGCTTCAACAGCCAGCAGCTCCCAGTTAGTGCAGTGGGACTGTGGAATCACCCCTCGTTACCCGGAATTAGCCAGGGCTTTGTTTGGCTTGCAGGGCACGGATAACAAAAGATTCCATTCAGGAAATCATGTGCCAATTATCTCTGGAGTTAGGCTGCACACACGGGACTGCTGAGCTGGCTTGGAAAAATTACAATTTTTTTCCCCACTCCCACTCCTGCCTCCTTCTCCCAGACCACCTCGACACCTCCCATGTCATTATTTATTCCTGTTACAATTTGTTCTCACACAGCCCCAGCACCCAAGGAGCTCAAGCCCCCCAGAGAAGGCAATTCTGGAGATCTGCTCCCAGTGTCAGGTGTCTGCACTGGGGTCTGTGTGTCACCACCACAGCAGGTCCCAAATCCGTGGGAGCTGTCACACGGGGCTCTGGGGAGAGGCAGAGCCAGCGCAGCGGGGCTGCAGCAGCTCAGGGGTTCAGTGCAACCACTGAGTCACAGAACCCTTCAGGCTGGAAAAGCCCTCCAAGATCAAAGCCAACCTTCACCCGAACACCCCCTGCCCACTGAACCATTGAAAAAGTGCCTCGTGACTCGTTTTTTGAGCACAAAACCCCCAAGTGGACTCTGTTTCTCCTGGGAGGATGCAGTGTCCTGCACCTCATGCCCAATTCCTCCACCTCTCACAAACTTCTAAGCACAAACCTTTGAGCAAAAGGGGATTTCAGTAAAAACTCTGCTCTTGCATCTTTGCAGAGGTAAAAGGAGCAGATTCCTTTTGGCACCAGCAGAAAGAACAGCTGAATGTTCTTCAGCAGTGGCTGATTAATGCTTTTCATTCAAAAATCATTTCATTTAAAGGAATAAAACTGTTCCTGAAGCTCCTGCAAGGCAGAATGTGTTGCCCAGTTGAAAAGCTGTGTCTCATCAATGGTGGCTCCATCTGGCCAGTACTGAAGTCACTGCCTTTCCTTTTATTGGAATTATTTCCATGGGAAAGGTTGGAGCAGTAAGAGTGAGCATTCCACACAATTAAGTGACTATTACAATTATTAATTTTAAAAAGAAAGAGACATTTTAACAGAACAAACTAAGTGCCAAGAAGAGAGCTGCCTCTTTATGATCCAGATTAGATTTTCACGAGAACAGAAGTGAAGGTTTGCACCCGCAGCCCCTGACAGGAACCACAGCACACCCACCCTGGCCCCAACATTCCCAGCAGACAGATGGAGAGCTCTGGGCCCATCTAAGTGACAACAATCCCGTTCTCCACAGCTTCCCAAACCTGCCAGTCCCCTGCACCATCCCATTAATGACGATTTCACTTGGAAATCACGTGTGGGTTGGGTGGCTGCCCATGTGGAAAAGCTGCTTTGCATCCCGGGGTTAACGGGTTGCTTTGCAGGAATCAGGAAAAATGCAAGTTCCTATTTCATCCTGCAGGGAGGGAGGTTGGTGGTGGGGTTTTTAACAGGAAAAGCTGCAGCCTGAGCCCTCCCTGGGGGTGTGCAGCATCAGCAGCTGCCAGGGGCTGGGCTGGACCAGGGCCTGACCAGCACTGGGCACAGCGACCTCCCAGGAAAACATCCAAGCGCTGCTTTCCCCGATTCAGCCATTCCTCAGCCCTGAGCAAAGGGGCATTTTTCTCCAGAAGACCATTATTTGGATAAATCTAGCGTGGCACTGCAGTGTCAGGGCAGAGCAGGAGGTCCAGGCAGCAGAGGAAGGACAGGACGGAGCCACTCAAAAGACAAAACAGCCGACAGCATCTGTGTTATGGATCTCTTCCAAGAGGAGAAAGCTGATTTGGGCATTTAGTTCTTTACATCCTACCAGCCCACATCCTTTTGGGTCTTTTTAATTGCACAAAGCATTTTTCTGCTCCTTCCAAAATGCTCTTTCTGTGGAAAGCACTGATGAAGCACCAGGGAGGTGTTTGTGTTCCAGCAGGTCTGGAGCAGCCCTGCACCCATCCCATCCGTGTCTGCTGCTCCTGAGCCCCTGCCAGCACCCAGGGAAGAGGGGAGAGCCTGCCAGGCCCATCCTGCCTGGGTTGGATGGCACAGGAGCCTCTGAGGATGATTGTGAATGAAGCTCCAGCTGCAGGTTGTGGCTCCATGGGCACAAACAGAGACCCTGAGCGCCAATGTTTGCTCAACAACAAAATGAGGCAAAGCTCTGCCCTGAAAACACCTGGAGCAGCCTTTCCTGGGAGGGTCAGGATGGCAGCAGACAGCCCTGCTCTCCCTGGCGCTGTGCCTGGCTGGTTTGCACCCTTACCTCGGAACCTGGCTGGGAAATGAGGATGTTCCTTCATAATCCACAGGTGGGAAAATCCCCTCCTGCCCAGCTCCTGGCTGCTCCTCACATCGAGGGAGCCTCGTGCTCAGGTGTCCCTTTGTGACGTCTTTGACAGGAAAACCTGGATCAAAGCGTGGGTTAAAAGATTGGTCAGGGGGGCAATCAGTCTGCAAGGATCATTACTGGGAGTCCTTAGCACTGAGAGACATTTCAGAGAGTTTAACCCCAGCCCTGGTAACACCGAGTGTGGCCAAGGCTGGCAAGAAGCTGCCCCGCCTGTCCCCTGGTGGCTCCCCCGGTGCCCCGAGGTGGCTCTGGGTTGTGACTTGTGCTGCCTTCCCCCTGCTCAGGCGTTACAGCTGCAGGTCCTGCACAGAGTCAGGCTGCACACGCTGGATTTTTACCTGTCACTTGCCACAGCAGCTCCCAGCTTTGGGCATTTTTCTAACAGCAAACTGGGTTGTCAAAGAAAGAAATGTTTATACAGCGCGTCGGATTTATCACTGGAGTAAATCAGATGATGCTGGGGGGAAATAGGAGTGGAAGTTATCTACAGGCATGGCAATTGGGGAGATCCTTCTTCCCACAGAGCCTGAGACAGCCCTTCTGGCAGGGAATCTCTCTGGAAGCTCAGCACGCTCACCTTACACCCCAGGCTGGTTCCACACCAGGGCCTTTGCTCTTCAATCACTCCGGACACACAACTCCCACTGATACCAGCACAGAGTTTGCATTCTTGCAAAATCAGCATCTTTCTTTTGGGTTTGTTTTTTTGTTTTGTTTTGGGGTTTTTTTCAGCGAAATCACACCCCCAGCTTCAGGGGGAACTGAGGGGCAAAACCCCAGTGACAATCTCAGGCAAATCTCCTTTCTGACCTGACACAAAATTAGAAATGCAATAAGCAGCACTCGGCAGAGAGCCAAGGAAATGCTGCAAGGCTGCAGAGCAGTGAGGGGGATCCTTGCTTTGGGCACAACGTGGAGGAAAATAGGTGCACATAAACACACTTTTAAAACACCAAGATTCATGTATGAACCAAACAAAGACCTCCTACATGCCCACAGAGCAATCCCACACACAGACACGGGGCTTCTGAATTTGGGTTAGAAGCATTGAAGAGGAAATGTTTATATTCCTGCAACTTGTTTTAAAATGAAACAAGAAGGGTGGAGAGGGACTTTTGACAAGGGATGAAGTGCCAGGACAAGGGGAATGGCTTTAAATTGCCGGAGGGCAGGGTAGGATGGGATGTGGGGAAGGCATTGTTCCCTGTGAGGGTGGGCAGGCCCTGGCACAGGGTGCCCAGAGCAGCTGTGGCTGCCCCTGGATCCCTGGCAGTGCCCAAGGCCAGGCTGGACATTGGGGCTTGGAGCAGCCTCGGACAGGGGGGGGGGTCCCTGCCCATGGCAGGGGTGGAATGGGATGAATTTTCAGGTCCCTTCCAACCCAAACCATTCTGGGATTTAAACATCTGTTTAAACTCTGACCATGGAGCAGCAGCTCCGTGGAAGTAAGGGCAGTTCATGGCACAGTGGGGCAGGATCTGTGCGCTCCTGGATCGTGCTGCAGCAGGATCTGTGTGTGCCCCTGCATAACCCCCGGTTATCTGAGGCAGCAGCGCTTCCCTGCCCTCACCCAGCCCGGCAGGAGCACAACGAGGAGCTCGTTAATTAAGGTTATCAAGTTCCCTTGCACGGCCGGGCTTTCAGCACAGGAGAGACGAGGCTCTCCCAGCTCAGCTGATTTATGGCATCCTCGGGGCATTTTGCTCTGTGTCCACAGCCCAGCTTCTCCTTTTTTTTCTCCAGAGTTTGCCCTGCAATGGCCTCGGCGTTGTCCTGGCACTGCCCTGCGGGCACAGGTCCTGTCACACAGAGCCAGGAGGGGATGCTCTGCTGCGTTCCTGCCCTCTGGAAGCTGTAGGGATATTGCCACCCCCTTCCAGTGGCACCCTTGGGCAGCTCAGTGGCCTCTGGAATGCCAGGCTCTCCTCAGGAGAGCAGGAAATAGTGTTCCCCTTCTATATTTTTGTCCTTACTAAGCCGTAACCTTTTTCTTGGAAAAAATATCTCTTAGTCCACGAGTTATCCCTGTGGGTAGAAAAAAACCCCCAACCCTTTTTTCCTAAAAATAAACCAGCCTGACAGAAATTCATGAGTTTATCAAATTTTTGAGAGACTGAAAAACTCTTAAACTTAACTTAGGATCCAGTTTTCCTGCTGCAGTTTCTCAGCCCTGGTAGAAGCTGGAGATATTGGAGTGTGGAACAGAGATATTCCCAAATTTATTGTCGGCCTGACAATGATTATGCAGCCCATTGAGATGGAGTGGTGTGATTTAGTGGTTTGGAGGCATTTGTCAGGGTTGATGGATGCATCTGGTGATTCAGGCAATGAAAATGGAGGATTTCCAGCCGGTGGGAGATGAAGGAAGCTGCCTGATACACGGGGCTATGGCAGGGGCTAGAGAAGGGTATAAAAGTTTTATTTGTTTCTCATTTAGAGTTTTAGAGGGAGATGGGAAGGAAGATCCACTTCAGCTGGCTCTGCAGGGTGCAGCTAAAGAGGCTGTGGAGAGAGGGCGTTTCCTGACCAATATTTGGCTTTCTTGTGTCCCCGGTTTCTCACCTGTCACCACTCACCTGCACAGGGCACCCAGGTGGGTGCACTCAGGGAGACCTCGTGGGGATCTCCAGGCTCCTCCAGCATTCCCAGCTCTGCAGAAAGATGTGGAAATACTGATTTTCTCCTTTGCCTGCTGTAGAGCACACTGAGGTTTGATATTAAGCCAGCTGGAAATGGGAGATTGCCTTTAGATTGGTCCAAAATACGGGCATTTTCTTAGATAAAATGAGTTAAACGAGCTTTTGAAATTCCAGCAGTATCCAGACAATTTACATCTCATTTTGGTTTCAAGTTCACAGATAGAAACAGGTTCTTAGGAAAACAAGGTATTATATATTATAGGTATATAATATTGAATATGTATAAGGTATATTGTATTGAATTAGAACACCAGTCACAGAACCCAGAATGGTTTGGGTTGGGAGGGACCTTAAATCCCCTCCAGTGCCACCCCTGCCATGGCAGGGACACCTCCCACTGTCCCAGGCTGCTCCAAGCCCTGTCTGACCTGGCCTTGGGCACTGCCAGGGATCCAGGGGCAGCCACAGCTGCTCTGGGCACCCTGTGCCAGGGCCTCAAGAAAAATATTTCCCATAACTGAATCAGGTGTGCAACACCAGGCAAAAAGAACGCAGCTCAGAGGCAGTTTGAGGCAAAAAGAAAGGAAATTGAGGATTTAGTTGCTTCAAGAGCAGTGAAGAACAAGCCTTACTTCACTAATGGGTATTTCTGAGTCAGTTATGTGCCAGTGCTGTTCTATCTTCCTGAAATATTTTATTCTTTAGCTTTCAGATGGAAATACTCAATTTTAGCTAATATATATATAACTATATATATATATTTATCTTATGTTATTTAAGGTTTCCAAGGAAAATACCTTCCATTCATACTCAGAAGCAAAGCTGAATCCCAAGCTCAGCTCTCACTTAACAAAACCAGCCTGAGCTGAGCTAGAGCATCAATCCATAGAGAAGTACTTAGGAGGAATAAATTGATTTTCTCATTGCTCTGTGTTGGCTAAAAATTATTCGATTATGTATTTAGCTGCTAATGGAAACTCATTAGTAGATTTTCATTTCATGCTTGTTTGCACCTGCAATCCATTTTTCCCTGTCCAAAGCACTGTTTCATTTCGGTTCCGTGCTATAAATTTCCCTGCGTATAAACTGATAAGCGTCAGCCAAAATTCAGAGTACGTGGTCTGAAATAGCTCAGGGCCATCTCTTCCACATCAGCCTCATTAGAGAGGCCGATCCCCGGTGATTCAGGGGTGCCCCTCGCTGTGCACATCCATGGCCTAACTCGCCTCGTTGTTTACTCGTTAACTTTGTTATCCTCGTTAGTGTCAGCTCCTTGACATTGTCCTGTTGGCTCTGTGCTCCCTGCAGCCCCACCAGGCTCCCGGGCATCCTCTGAACCCGAAGATGGGACATGCCCAACTTCAGGAGGGCAGGAGTGAGGGGGCTCCCTCAGGGCTCCCTCGTTCCCACTCCCTGCTTTCCTCTGGGATGTGATTTCCATCAAACCTCAGCTCAGTGGACTCTTGCTGTGTTTGGAGGGAGATGTTGTTCCCTGCGGGAATAACACCCAGTTCCCAGCCGAACCCAGCAGCAGTGAGCACAACGGGCCCAGTTTGAACTTCTCCTCCCCATCCTTCTCCAGCTTCCCCCGGGTTTGTGCCCTCGGGATCTGCAGGAGGCGCAGCACAAGGAGTCAGGTCCTGTTTCCCTGGGCTCTGCTTCCACCTCCCACTCAGAAATCCTGTCCAGTTTAGGCTTAGCTCTGCCTTCCCTTCTGCCCTTTGATCTCCCTCGCGGGAGACAGGAACCAGCTCAATCCCAGCCAGACCCCACACAAGGGAAAAGCAGAGCAGTCACCCCGACTCACCCATCCAATATCCCTTCAAGCATTCCCGGCTTAGTCCCAGACCACCCTGAGCTGCAGCACTGGATGTGGCTGCAAAGGCTCCTGCTGGGAGCAGCTGGAAATAAGGAGTGCAGAGATCAGAGGTGCAGGAGTGGCAGATGACCAGAACCTGCTCACTGCGAGCTGCTGGGCATTTTATTTTGGAGTAACCCACATCCAGGTCAGTGAAGCAGAACCTGATCACAATAATTATGTCACATTTTGTTTTCATGGGAAGAAATTAATAAGTTGTTCAACTTCAGCAGAATTACTCTGAATTGATCCAGATATGAGAACTGACTCTCGGTGTTGTGTACTGGTGCAGCCCCCCACATTTTACAGCATGTGCTGTAAAAATCTCTTATTTTATCAGGTAGCTCAACCCTCTGGGGTCTGCCTGCATCCCCCACCCGAGTAACTGAGAGCAGAACAGGTCTGAATGTGCTTGTTAAGTGGGCCTGATCAATATAAATCTATTTCTCAATTAAGTAGAAGATCCTGGTGTATGTGTATTGCCTGCAGGCCAAAAGAGTTCACAGGAAAACTGGATTCCAGAATACAAAGTTGTGTTGTTTTTGCTCTGTCTTTTAAATGAGCTTTACCAGCATGCAACTGCAATCCTTGTGAACTCTGCAGATTAAATTTCCTTGCAGTAATGACCACTAGGAATTAGTGAAATGTTAATCTTCCCACCTGCTGTGTATGATTATACACAAGTCTAATCAACCTGATTACAAAAGAAAGTAATTTCTCCTTTTACAGAGGTTTTTTGTTGTTGTCTGCTTTAGCTCTTCCTGAGGAACTGTGAAATTCCTTACCCTGTATTTTAAACCAAAATAATGATTAAATTAAAATGGGTAAAGGGGAGCAATGGAGGCTGCTAGTAATTGCTTTACAAGAGATACAGTAATTGATGCTCTGAGGATTTATTCCAGAGCATGGAAGTGAATTAGGAACGTGCTTCATCTGGATTTGCGTCGCTCTGATGAAGTCACTGCGTCTTTGTGCCTTGGTTTTCAGCTAAACTGTTCTTAATGAGAATGCTAATAATTACAGTGGCACTAAATTGTTTTAGGGACACAAGAGGACGAGAACCACATTTTGATTTTGTTTAAACAAACAGTCACCTTTCTGCTGCCAGCCCTGGGACGATGGGAGAAGGAGGAAATGCACCTGAATCCGTCGGGGATTGGATCCATCCAACTCCTCACTGCACTGGTGGGAGATTGTAAAGACAAGCTGAAAAGCTGCACCTGATTGTATTTCTTGGGTTAAAGCTTTGTTAAGGCTGGGCCCACACACCTGGGCAGCAGGTACTGCAGTGAAGAGAGGCTTTCCAAGTCAGAAATGCTGGAAAATCAGTGTAGAGATACCTAAAAATACAAGGGGAATAGGGTAAGCCACAGCAAACGTTATCCTGCTTCATCCAGCAGTCAAGCCCACAGATTCTCGAGCAGCCACGAACCCCAGAACACCTGAACTCCACTCCCTGCTTGCCCACTGCACGTGGGAACACCTGGAATAATCCTTGGATTCAAAATCATAATACCCAACCACCTGACCAATGTGTGGCTGCCAGTTATCCAAAACCATTCCAGGCCTGATGAGCATCCCTCCACAGGCAGGTTTAATATTCCCAGAGCAATGAGATGCCAAATGTGCCCCCGGTGTTGCCAGCACTGCTGGGGATCTCCATGGTGACAGCGTGTGTCACATCCCTGAGCTACCTGAGCCATCGTTCCGTGCTTTCATCTGATCCTCACTTCTCATCTTTGCCTCGGAGTGCGCTGGGTTCCTGATGGAGAGGAATTGACAAACATCCTCAGAGGAAAAGCAATTTTTTTCTCGTCTGCACTCCTGCAACTTAATTCAAGTAACGGTTTTTGCAGGAAGAGCTGCTCCTGGAAGTCGGGAATTTGCCTTTGACACACACAGAGCCAGCTGGAAATTGGGCTGGAGAAGGGTAAAAAATACCTTGCTAAATGCATCCCCAAAAATCTCTAAAAACGCCCCTTCCCCCAAACCTGTGCCTGGGGCAGTCCCAGCTCTCCCACATCCCCAGCTCTTCCCAGCTCTGCCTCTCCCAGTGCACAAATCCCACTGGAGAGCCCAGGGTAACCTCTGTTCTTCCTCATTTCTGCTTATGGCACAGAAACTATACCACAAAATGAACGTGGCTCAATCCAGGCCTTTCAGGAGTTGTAATGTGGAGAAAAATCCTGCTGAGATGTCCAAGCAATCTCTCACCCTGTGGCAGGACTGGTGGATGTTGATTTTGGAGGGTGCCAGAATTGCCTGGACTGTGCTGTGGCTGCTCCCTCTCCCTCCTCCTCGTGCTCTCTGACTCTGCTTCTTAGAAAAGCTGAACACTTTCCAGCTTGGCTCGTTAAAATCTTCAATACCTTAAACAATCTGGGTTCTCTCACGCTTTGGGCTGTACAGGAATGTCCTTGGGAGATGAACCCCAAGGCTGTGAAGGGAGTCTTGGAGGTGGGAGAGCGATAACCCAGCCAAGGCATCCAGCAAGCTCGGCAGTGTGAGACACTCTGTCGTGTGCTAAAGCAGGGGTAAAGACAATTCAAATGGGGTTATCAGCTATAAAACTGCTCTGAGACACTCTCCAAGCCTTTCCTGAGGGACAGGGAGGCCAGTCTTGGTGTGTGTGGCATTATGGGGCACAGGGACTGATTGCTGTGCACCGACCCACCCACTGCCTGCCTTTTGGGGTTTAATCCACTTCTTCCTGGAGAAATAAATACAATAGATCATTAAAGTGCTGTTCCCAGCACTCTGCAGGCCCCTGCTCCCCCTCCCAGCACAGTCCCTGTTATCTAACACCTGGTAGGGGATTTAAAAGGAACTCTTCATCTCATTTCATGCATTAGCTCTAAGTTTAGCTTCTGTAGGTAACAGTTTCTGTTTGAACTAATAAAGAGGTATGTTTGGAATCTCAGGGGCACACTCTGCTCATTTGAAACAAATGAGGATTATATAAGGAGGAACGGGAGCTACAAATAGGATTCATAAAATTAATTGGCTCCAAGCTGCAGCCGAGTGGAGCCATTAAAAGTGACGAGTGGCCACGGCGTGTCCGTGCCCCTCGGACAGCCTGGGCACAGCAGCATGACAATGGGGCACCCAGGGCTCGGTGCCTGCAGAGCCAGCAGCCCTGGCACTGCTGCCACGCTCCCAAAGGCTCTCCAAGAGCTCCACCTTGTCCCCATTGGTGTGGCCCCACAGAAGCTGTGCCTCCCACGAGGGGCAGGGATGCTGCAGCCAAAGCCTGGAGCAGGTTCTGCCCCCTGCAGAAAGCCCCACACAGCTCCTGATGGACCCCGAAACCACAGCTCTGCCTCAGCTGTGAACAAAGTCAAACCACACTTTATCTGGCCCCAAGTGCCAGTCCAGCTGCCAGAATTCCTGTGCACAAACCCGGGGCTGCCTGGGCCGTGCTCCCCCTGCTCCAGCTGCTCTTCCCAGCCCAACAAACAATGCTCCATGTACTGATCATATCAAATGCTGCAAAATCCATCTGAGGAGATGTCTGGGATGCCTTGCAGGAGCCTGTCTGCTCCCTGCTCCCGGGATACTCCGGGACAGGGGCAGGGCAGGGGCTTCTCCACTGAGCCCCCTGCAGCCCCTGGCTGCAGGATCACTTCCAGCTGCCACTCGAATGAGCTACAGCAGGACCTTGAGCTGAACCCCCAACTGCATTTAAAGCACCCTATATTTTCGTACATAGAAATCTTCTGAAATACCTTCCCCATGTTCTCCCATTCCAGAGCTGTCTTTAGTCACAGAGCACTGAGCTAAGTGCACTAAACTCAGTTCCCACCACAAAACCCAACCTGGATTAGGCTCTGAGTGTCCTTTTAATTGCAAAGCATTATAAAAATTCACCCTAAGCAGTGCCATACAAACAGGAAATAAGTCAAAGGCCTCAGGATCTGCTGCAGGAGCTGGAGCCTCTCTCCTGGCTTTGCAGAGGAGCAGGACCTCTTGCACAGCTCAGAACAGGCAGCCCTGGGCAGGCTCCACTGACTTCCCTGGATGTGTCCTGCACATCCCAGCTGAGATCCGTGGAGCTGACACACAGAGACTCCATAACCAGCAGAAATGAAAATAAAAGGAAGTAAAACTTCTCTTGCACGTGATTAATACCAGTAGTAGTGCAACTCCTTGTATTTCTGAGGGCTGTCCCTCCACTCCCATGCGCTGTGTGGTGCTTTGCACTGCTTGAAGAGTCCCCAGAGAGCCACCCACGCTGCCCGGGCTCTGTGTTGTTGTTCACACCCAGATTTAGGAGCAGGAGTGATCACTTAATACATTTTTCAGCAGAACTGGGCCGTGCATGTGTTTTTTAGCTTATCCAGCACGAGCTAAGATTAAAATCTCCCTCTAGATTTCACAGTGTCTGGGAGTCTTGCAGCTCCCCAGACACGGCTTCTATTTAAAGAAGCGAGCGCTCTCCCCGCTGACAATGTTCTATTCTCGGGTGTCACCTGCTCCTCAGAGCCACCCCCGCGTGGAGTGAGTGGGGAGGAGCTGCTGGCTGTGTACGGGGGATCCCAACAGCGCCGTCATTCCCGAGGGAAAGGGGAGCTGGGCATCACCACCCAGCGTGGCACCCCCTGCTGCTGCTGGGAATCACGCTGGCACTCCCACCTCGTGCAGCTCGGGTCATGCTTGTCCAAACAGGCGTTCGTTTCTGTACCTGCTGTCGTAAAACCAGCCCAAATCACTTCTGCCCCTCTAGTAAAAATATTTTCATATCGACGTTTTTTTTTCCGCTTTTTCAAACATGAGTTTTGGCAGGCATTAGAAAAGACACAGTGATCTTACAGTGGTGCTTTAGTGGTGCCATATCAGGGGGGGAAAATCCCTGCCTAAATGTGTGTGTCAGTGTAAACACACAGCATTTAACACTGAGCTTATAAAAATCTTGCAAAGCACCCCGCCTTTTCCCTGACATGATGAAATCTTGTCACACATCTCACCAATGGCCATCACACGGAGTATTAGATCATTTGATAGGCCTGAGGCTTCAAGGAAAATGAATTTGAAAGTAAATTTTTGGGAAGAAAACAGTGGGAGAGCCTTCAAGCTGTCACTGGAACACGGCCATCCTTGAGGGACGTTAGCAGGAATCACAGGCCATCCAACCTGAGGCTAAGTGAGATGGGTGACTCACCCCCATGACAAATTTTGAGGTGCTCTACAGATGGAAAGGGAAAAGTAGGGATATTTTGCATGCATGGTAGACAGAAAAGTAAATACCCAAGGAAAAACCCACTGCAGCTGGGGAAGGGCTGTCCTGCTGGAACCAACCAGAAATCGCAGCCTGTGTTTGCCAGCTGGCCAAAAGCAAGAGGAGGGGCAGCACGTTCCTCAGGGCTGGAAGGAGCCCTGGAGGCAATTCCGTGTCCCACCTCCCCGGGTGGGGTTGGGTGGGTCAGTGCAGCTGAGCCCCAGGGACACCTCTGGTGTCACCACAGGGTCATCCAGGCTGGAAAAGACCTCTGAGGTCATCAGGTCCAACCATCAACCCAGCAGCACCACATTCACCACCAAACACTTCCTCAGGTGCTACATCCACACTTTTCTTAACACTTCCGAGATGGTGACTCCACCAGTTCCCTGTTCCAATGCCTCACAACCCTTTCCATGAAGAAATTTCCCCCAATACCCAGTCTAAACATCCCCTGGCACAACATGAGGCCGTTTCCTCTCCTCCTGTCCCTCACTCCTGACAGGATCCCAAGGAGCCCGGTTCCCTGACTGCCCCCAGCCAGGGCTCTGATTACCCAGCACAGCCCAACATTCCCCCTTGGCCATCTCAGCTGTGGAACCGTGTCCAAACTGTCAGAAAGCAGCACGTGGCACCTTAAATTCAGCTGAACAGGCTGTGAACTCCCTCACCCAAAGTAGGTGACCCATTTTCCACACGTTTTGTTGGAGCATTTCATTTTCCAGCCCTTCCTCCCGGAGGGCACAGGGCACAGCGAGTGTTTTCCTACAGAAATGGGCTTGTTCTGCAGCCCCCTGCAGCACAGCCACATAACCTCTCATCCTGCCCCCACCACAGCTCATCCCTGGGCATTTGGAGAGCCCAGGATCCGGGTGCTGCCCCAGAGCGACGCCAGCAGCGCCTCCTCCCCGAGCCTGTCCCCACACACAGCCCTGTGCAAACACATTTACGGGCTCTGAACGTGTGTCTCCAGCTGGAACCTCAGAGCCAAGCACAGGGGATTTATCTGGGAGTAACAAAAGCCTCGTGGCATTTCCTGGATAGAAGGAAACCCGAGTTTAGCAATTATTCATAGCCTTGCACACAATCTTGCAGACAGCCGAGCTGACTCGGCAGGCTGGAGCTAATTGGGTTTACAGCAGAATGAAGCTTTGATTGAAGTGCCTCGCTTAAAAAAAAATATCCCACATCCCCCCACACCCCTGCTAACGTTACTGTGGAGCATGTAAAACAACCACCCCCCATCTCAGCAAAGGAGAAGTGCAGGAGTTTTACTGCTTTACCAAGCAAAGACCCACAAGTGAATAATTCTGGGTGTTTGATGTGCTGTATTCTGATCCATAATTCACGGCGGCACAACGGCTGCGTGAGCCTGGCATTTCAGGCTGCTTTTGAAGTTCACGAAACCCCTGCAGTCACCAAGGGGAGGGGTCCTGCTCGGGAAGCCAAGGTGGGCACTGAACAAAAGGTGGGAAGAAAAAGGCTCCGAAGCCAATGCACAAAAACCTTGCAGAATGTAAATGAATGGAGCCTCGAGTTTACCGAGTAAATAATTCAAATTCCACCGTGGTGATTTATGAAAATAAAAAGACATATTTAATGAGCCCAGCAGGCAGCAGGTACCTCTATTTTAACGTGTTAAAGGCAAAAATCAAAAGGCAGAAGCTTTTTCCTGTTTCATGGTCACAGTTTAGAATAAAAGCTCTTCCCTGGGCTTCACAGATGTGCTGTGCTCGGCTTTTGCTGCGCCAAGGAGGGTCCTGCCAATGCTCCCATCACCATTTGTGCTGGGGGCTCCAATTTCCACACAGCCACGTGGAGAACCCTGCCAGGCCTCCTGGGCAGGCCATGGGCAGGGACACCTCCCACTGTCCCAGGCTGCTCCAAGCCCCGTCCAGCCTGGCCTTGGGCACTGCCAGGGATCCAGGGGCAGCCACAGCTGCTCTGGGCACCCTGTGCCAGGGCCTGCCCACCCTCACTATAAAAAAGTTCTTCCTTCTAACTGCTCCAAATCTGCCCTTTTTTAGTTAAAAACATCTCCCATGATGAACTTTTATTTGTGTTGTGTTCCATCCCCTTTCTGTCTGGAGGGGTTTAGGGACAACCAGCACCCGGAGATGAGTGGCCTGGCTCTGAGTCCCTGCTGGGCACAATTTCATCCCCTCAGGGCCAACCCCTTCAATTCAGCCCCTTGAACTTAGGGGCAGGTAGCAGGTGGCATTTATTAAAATAGGCTTAAAAGGAATCACAGAGAAAGAAACATTGAGGTGGAAACCCCACTGACCTGAGCAAGGTGGGGAAGGAGCTGTGCCACACATCCTCCCTGCCCTCAGTTCTTCTGCCTCTCTTATTTATTCGATGTTTCAGAAGGAAAATCCGGTGTTCGAAGCTGGTGCTTCATCAATCAGCATCCGTGGGGCCGGGCTGTGCCAGCATCCCCACCTTCTCCATCCACTCCCACGCGGCTCATTAGGAAAGACGCCTAATTAAGAGGAGAAAACGAGATTTTTAGGAAGCAAACCTTCTGACTTTCTGCGAAGGCAACGTGTGCCACATCACAAGAGGTGCTGAGCACAGGCAGAGAGGGACTTTGAAGGGAAACTGCTGCCTCAGAGTGCCGTGAGCTCTCAGAGGTTTAGACTTCAAAATTCCACATTTCACGGTGCGTAGCCCGGCAGCCTGACAGACGGATTCCCCCGGAGAGGCCGGGGAAGGAGCCCTGCCGCGCTCACACAGCGCTCTGTCAGATCAAAACACCCAGCAGACAGTGATGGCACATCAGAGCAGCTTTCCAGCTGTTAAACCCCGCCACTTGCCCCTCTCCAGATGAGAGCCGGGATATTTCACCCCGCCCGCGTTAATGAACGACTGCTGCTGACCCGTGGGGCAGGAGGAGGGGCTGGGCATTCACATCGGGGGTTCGAGAACAAAACAGAATCAAAACTCCTCCAGAAACCCCATATGAAGGTGGGAGTGCAGCGATGGAGCCTGTTCATGGGACAGCGGGGCCAGGGAGCCCCCCAGTGCCCGGCACACAAATCCCAGACTGGTGTGGGTTGGGAGGGGCCTCAAAGCCCACCCAGTGCCACCCCTGCCATGGGCAGAGACACCTTCCACTGTCCCAGGCTGCTCCCAGCCCCATCCAGCCTGGCCTTGGGCACTGCCAGGGATCCAGGGGCAGCCACAGCTGCTCTGGGCACCCTGTGCCAGTGGGGGGTTTTGTGTCTGGCTCACGTGAGACTGAACCAAGCCCTGGCCTTGCAAAGAGTGAAATTATCCCGTGAGGTTATTTAGTGCAAGGACAAGAGAGGTAGGAATGACATGGCCAACATGCTTTGGCCCTGGAATGCGAGGCCAGGGAGAGCCTTCCCAGAGGCGTGTGAGTGGTAAATCACACGGAATGCTCCACAAGCTCCAGGGAAAGGCAGCGAGCTCTTTCCACCAGCTGTAAATTCCCACTCCCCACATCAATCCCCAGCACAGGAAATCGGCCCCGCAGCCCTTTCACAGGTGTATCACATCCTCAACGAGCTCCCTCCCCGAATTTGCTGCTGCAGAGGGAGGTGCTGCCAGGCAGAAGCTGCTGAGCAGGGCACAGGGACATCCATCAGCCCGGGTCCCACCTCCCGACTCCGGCCCCCAGCCGCGACTCACGGCCACCACCGCGTGTCACCCCCAGCTGTTGCCATGGCAATTGGAAATCATTAAAAATTAATAAACCCATTTTTATGACACAACTCATGGAGTGCCTGGCTTCTGCCAGGAGTTTGAGTTTGGCCTGTTTGGTGAATTTGATGGGATGCCACGAGTGAGGGCCTGATTTGAAACCACAAGTCATTTTTCTCCTTGGAAGAGTGGATAACGGAGTCTATTAATCCAACAATACATTTAAGCTGAGTTATTGTGACAAGGGACTTCCATTATCCATTTCACCGAGTTGCAAACTGTCAGAATAAATCTCAGGGGGTTCAGGAAAAAAGCTGCCTGCCTTTGTTGGCTGTTTTTATATGCCACAACAGTTTAATTTGGTTCACTTTAACTCAGGGTATTGTACAACTGTGCAGGGGGAAGCTCACAGGGAAACTACTACAGAAAATGGCAACTTTATGGCCATCAAAATTTATTTTAAAAAGAAGCCAGGACAGTAAAGTCTGACCACCTGGCAGTACCCTGACACTGACTTCAGTGACCCTTTTTCTTTTACATTTCAGGTTTTAACTATAAATAGTTCTCCTTTTGCAATCAGTATTTCCAAATTAAAAAGTGCTTTATATTAAAGCTCTGCTTTTGTCTTGCAAAACAAGTTGACTTAACCAGTTAAAACTCTTATTACCAGAAATTAATCAACATGAAGCATAAAACGGAAGCCAAAGTATCCAGCTTAAGATATCAAACTGGAATTCTGAAGGCGGGATTCAATTTTAGGGCTCTACCAGTGAGTTGGCTGCAAGGCAACTTATTGTCCCACCAGTTCTGCAGATGATGGTAATTATCAATTATCCTTTATTTGCTTGTTTTTGTAATTAAAGCTGTTCTAGAAGAAAATTATTTATTGATGTAATTGGCCATGAAGCTGGGAGGGCAGAAAGGTTGAAGCTGCAACGAAGGAGAAGGAGGAGAAGGAGGAGAAGGAGGAGAAGGAGGAGAAGGAGGAGAAGGAGGAGAAGGAGGAGAAGGAGGAGAAGGAGGAGGAGGAGGAGAAGGAGGAGAAGGAGGAGAAGGAGGAGAAGGAGGAGAAGGAGGAGAAGGAGGAGAAGGAGGAGAAGGAGGAGAAGGAGGAGAAGGAGCAGCCAGTGTCACTCATGGCCTGAAAAGAAGACATGGAAAATTCCCAGTGAATTCCAACCCCCGTGTGCTCACACCCAGGAGTGAAGGAGGAGGTGTCACCGTGCCAAGAGCTGCCTGGGGAGTTTGTTTTTCATCTGTCCCCACAGCTGCAGCCCTGGCCAGTCCCCCACGGAACGGGACCTTTGAGGTTCCTCCTGCAGCACTGACACTTTAACCCCAGTCCAGCCCTTGGCTGTCAATTATTCCCCTCAAGTTTCATTTCAAAGCTGCTGTGAGCTGCAGGAAGCCCAGAGAGAGGCAGATACGTGCACAGCAACACCCCCCACACTCTAATTACAGCTTTTACAGATAAATATTAGCTTTGAGAAGCGAATTTTAAAGGTTTTTAAGCGGTGCTCAAAGCTGGCTGTGCTCCCATGCAAAACACGCAGAAGTTCAACACCCAAGTGCACTGGAGGGAAAAAATAATAAAATCAAACTCAAGAGTTTCTGGAGGGCAGATAAAACCCCTGGCTGGGAGGCAGCAGAGTCCCAGCTCTGCATTTGGAGTGCAGGTGGCATTAATGGCACTGGGGAGGCTCTGCCAGGGCAGCTGTGGCAGAGCTGGGGACCAGCAGCTCCCTGAGCCAGGGACCCCAGCCTGGATGGGAATAGTTGGGAAAGCTGAGCCCCAGCCTGGATGGACAGACAGACCTGGGGCTTGCAGGCTGGGAAACAAAAAGGGGCTGTGCCCTGTGTTGGGTTGAAACCAGAATTTTGGCCAGTCCCAGTCCATGGAATATCTCACTTCATGCACCCAGGGTAAAGGACAAAGGGGAAAATCTGGCTTAAAGTCCTTTACATGTTGGATTGATTTCTTTAAAAAGGATCTGCTAAGAAATAAACATTGTAACTTCAACTGCTTTGAATCGCACCCTCTCAGCACTGTTGCTGTGAAACAATGGAAACACTGATTCCTGCTCTTCCCCAAATCATCCTTTGGTCTCGGGAGGTGGTCGGCAGCTCACTACAAAATGTCAGTGTCACAACTTCACAGCTCCAGCCCGCTTTTGATCAGGTCTGGGGAGTGAGAAGAGATGCAATATGCTCCTTCCTTTACTGTCACTGCAGAGTATTCATTAGCTTTAATTATTTTTTAGGTTCTAGGGGGAACCATTAAAAAAATTAATCACAAATGGAAGGAACAGCAGCCGTATGTGGCCATAAAAAGACAATAAAGCATTTTAGGATCCACACTTGTTATGATTTACACTCCAAACAGGACCAGAGGTAGCATATGGTGATTGCCATAAAGTAGCATTTATTATAAAACCACAGAGATTTATCTCCCAGCTTGGTTGGATGTAAGAAGTTACATTTACTTTAACTGATATTCAAATTGTTGTAATACCAGAACTGGGTGGGTTTTTTTGTGCCAAGCCAGGTTACTACAAACCTGAGCTTGCTTTTCCTATAAATACATCCTTTAGCAGAGTGTTTTACACTGATCCCAGCTGAGCTGCTCCCATCCCTGCATGCAGGAAGGGTTTGCACATAGGTCAGCTCCTGCTCTGGGGCACCAACTGTGGCACCAGCTCTGGGCTCATCTGTGGCCAGCAGAAGGTGCCACCCCTGACTCCAGCGCTGGGCTCCACGTGCCCAAAAGGACCCTCCCATCAGTTCAAGGTTTGCTTTAATTTCAGCATCTCAAGCCTAGTAAATATCTAACTAATAACTATAAACAGGCTGTTATTTTTGCTGTAAGAGAAATAATATGTAAAATTATCACCTCGGTCTGTTCTTGCTGGCTGAGCACAGGGAGGAACATCAGAAAAAGCAGGAATTTACAGCAGAGAGACATCTCCGAGAAGGTGGCACAAATATTATGGAGTGTTCCTGTTAAAATCTGGGAATGGTGAAACTTTAACACCTTGAGGAATGGGACAGGACACATTGGGGGAGGTGATGGCACAGGGCTGGCTGGCCCCGGGGTGAGATGTGACAGTTCCCCTGGCTGAAACCCATGGACAGCATCAATCCCTGCTGCAACACAGAATCCCACTGGATTTCAATCCTGACACCCACCAGGGAAGAGCCAAGTTCTGCTTCCGGGGGCTGTGGAAGGGAATTTTGAATTCAGCACTAATGGACTCAAGTGGAACTGCCTCAATAAATAACCAGAAGTAAAGGAGGGCTGGATGGCAATGACCTCTCCTCCTTTATTTACTGTCCAATTCAATATTTTTAATTCCCCCAATCCAATCCAATCCAATCCAGAGCAACCTACACCAATATCCTTAAATGTCAGCACAGACACAGTCCCTGCTGGCACGAGGAGGCTGCTGCTGGGAAGGGCTGGCTTTAGGGAGGCAAAGCCAAGGCTGAGAGCAGGGACAGGGAGTGTCTCACCCCCCGCCGTGGGTCACGATTAAACCATCACATCTTCCAGATCTAAAAGAAAAGTTCCAGTGCTGAGGGTTCCTCTGGCAGCCCCTCTGCTGTTCCTGCTGCCTTTGCAGCCTCCTCTTTTCCCTCTCCAGTCTGATCGTGTTTGAAGTCTGGGAGACAGAAAGGTCAAAGTTGTGAAGTGACTGCGGTCTCCTCCTCCTTCCCTTCCCTCCAGCTCCAGGGAGATGCAAGGAGCGGGTTTCCAATTCCTCTAAAGGAAAGGTAATTGTCTTGCCTCACCCTTTCCAGCGAGGCAGGAACCCCATTCCCAACCCCACAGACCCTTCTCCTTGTCTTGCACTGAACTTCTTCATGCTCAGGTCTGCTGACACTCAGCTGCAAACTGAGATAATGGAGCAGAGCCAAAAAACATCACCTTTAGCCTCTCCTCAAAAAAAACCCCGCACAGACAGACAAACCAACAAAACCTTCCTTAAAAATGGTCAAAATTAACCTTAGCAAGAGCTGAGGATGATGGACACTTCCTTCAGACCACACCGTGCTGCTCCTGTCAGTGCTGTGAATCTCCTGCTCGGTGCCCACACAGATCCAACACTGGCACACACAGGGCAGGTCCCAGGCTGACAGGAGTCCCTGTCTCCAGCGGAATTCCAGCGGCTGTGGAGAGCAGGGAGTGACAGGATTGGGGTATTTATTTCAATTAAGTAGTATAAAGCATCAGATCTAAACAGAGCTGAAGGCGAGGGATTTGGTTATTTGGAATTATCCTGCATTAGAATTACACTGGCTCTATAGTTCTATATTGTACTCAGACATTATATGGAATTAGTCACAACAGGGAGAGAGAATCAATCGGTCCTGGCTAAGGAATTGAGATAATAATGACTCATTTGACGAGATTGCTCTGGAAAATTAATAATGACGGCGGTAATTACTAACCTGGGATGGCTGCAGTGCTCATTATTCTCCTTTTGCTCCAGTGAATGTTAAGTATTATGAAGACATTTGTTGAGCTTTGTCTCCAGCTTTTCATCACAGCAAGGGCTCAGAGGTCCGAGCTCCATCCTCCTGTTCCACTCGCTGGGACAGCACCCCAAACCCACTGGAATATTTGATCTGTGGCACAGAAAGCAGCACATGAATTATTGGCAAGGGTTAATTGGGTGTTGGGAGGGGTTCATGTCTGCCCCGTGGCACCTCTGCAGCCTTTGCTCACCTGCACCCAGCCCCTCACTCCTTTGGGAAGGGCTGATGCATCCCAGAGAGCTCCGTGTTTAATTAACTGCTTTATTACCCCAGTGCAAAGATCCAGCTCCGTGCTGAGAACAGCCAAAATCGGCCCCTTTAGAGCCCACCAACCCCCCCCCTCTGCCAGGGAGACACCGCCGAGTCCCAGGGAGCAGCAGCTCCTCCCCAGGACCGGAGTGATGCCGAGGGCTGGAGACATCCCGAGCTCATCCAGGGCACCTCGGGGATGGAAAATGTTCTTTAACACAACCACGGAGAGAGGTTGGCTCTGAAGAGCCATGAGTGAGTAACAACGAGCTCAAACAGCTGCTCCACGCCCCCAGAGTGCCCTGCAGGACTTATTTGTGTTTGAAGTGGCTCTGCAGAGGGTTCCCCTGCTGTTGAAGGTCCTGGAACAGGCAAGGGAAGGAAAAAGAAGTTCCTTATTAATGCTGAGGGGAAATAAATTTCTAATTTTCTGAACAGGGCTGAGGTTTCTCAGAGCAGCAGCTCTCCCCTCGGACTGAGGAATTTTGAACCCTTCTTCAGCTTTCCCAACTATTCCCATTTTTCTGCCAAATTCCTCTTGCCCAAATTGCTTTTGGCCCGGCCCACTGCACACCTGGAACAGCCTGGGTGACACAAATCCAGCCACACAATCAGAGCAACACAATTCTACCTCAGAATCCCAGTTTTCCTTTTAAACCTGTGTTTCCCCATTGTCAGAGCAGATCCTGGTTCCTGATGATAGCGAGATCCATCCCCCAGAGGAAGTGGATTTGGATCTGCTCCCCAGGGTTGGTGCCTCATGATCCAGTGGTTTTATTAAGTTATTTAATAATTAATAGTTAATTAATTCACTCAGGCAGGAGTGAAGCAATACACACACGGGCTACATTTGCTGTGTTAGCTCTGCCCACTGCCTGAATATTCAAAAAATAACCATAACTAGAGCTCACCTTTAGCATTTCTCATCAGATTTCACAGTAGTTAAGAGAAAAGGTCACTGAAATTAAATGAGATGCATCAACTCAACAGGAACCCAAGAATTACAAAGGAGATTTTACAACCTTTAACCCACCAGGACAATGTGAGCAAAGACCTGTTCCCAGAGCCAGCAGGTCCATCCTACTGCCTCCATGCCCTGATTCCAGCCCCACAGGTGACCACTGCCTTTCCCAAAGGATTCAAGAGCCAACAGAGCTTTCCCAAAGAATTTAGGACACTATCCTGCTGGATGTTGAGCTCTTTGGGGCATCAGGATGGAGCTGCCTCTTCCCTTCTCACCATCAGTGCTCCCAACAGGGAGGGATTTATTTGGGAGTCTGACTTCAGCTACGAGTGCTGAATGCTGAAAATAAGTGGCCCAAGGAGGTGGGAAATGCGTCTGTGTGAGGCCAGGGATGCAGAGCAGGGATGCAGAGGCTGTGCTGCAGCACAGAGGCCTCTCCCAGCAGCACCTTAAATCTCAGCTGTGCTCAGCCAGGACTGAAGCAGTCCTTTATAGAGTCCCCTCCACGTGGGGATGTCACCTGTGAGCACATTGCAAGAGCAAGCCCAAATTTAGTGTCCTTGCCATCCTGGCTGGCTCCAGCACTCCAAATGATCCATGTCTGCTCCTGCATCGCCTTCTCCAGAGTAAACAGAGGCACCACATTTCTGTTCACAAGTGCAGGAGAGCTCCGAGAGATAATTATTGTAATTACCAATTGAACAGACTCCGAATGCTAATCCATTATAAAGTGGCCTGTTAATTGGTGTTAAACTGCCTTTAACCTGCCACTTCCCGTGTTTCCAGCTGACCTGGAGCACAGCACCGTGGAAAACCCAATCCATTTCTCATTCCTGGCAGTCACAGAGTGCAGATTTGGAGAAGAATTAGAAAACAATCTACAGACCTGGAATTGAAATTATTGTAACAAAGGGGAACATCATCCTGCTGCTTTGGATTCCAGTCTTTTGATAGTGTAGGACTGCAGCTGTCCATGGCTTTCCATGGAATGCTTTGTGCCACGCTCCCTCCGGCTGTGTCCGTGGTCTCTCCTGCTGCTGCTGCAGGAACTGGGCCCTGCCAGGCTGGACTGGCACTGCCATCAGGGCACTGAATCTATTCCTGAGCTGCAAATCCTCAGGTGGAGCAGATTCCCTGTGGAACCGAGCCCTTCCCTGCCGTGGGAGTCTCCCTGTCCCAGCCCACTGAGCTCAGCCGTGGTACTGGGGGGGCTCCAGACCTGCTCCTGCAGGGTAACAACATCCACACCCAGCAGGATCAGAACATCCCCCTCCTCAGACCCCTGAACCACTTCAAAATCATCCAGAGCCGCCCCTAAGGAGATCCTGGAAGAACAGGAGCAGGTGTCAGTCTGTCTTTTCCACCTCTGCCTTCAGCCACTCCAGCTGACCAGGCTCTGTCTGGGCTTTAATTTATACAAGTGGGGACAAAAGGTTGGCTCAGGTGCTTCTGAGAGGTCAGTTATAAAATCCAGGTGCCCACCAGGGCAGTGAACTTCCACTTAAATCTGCTGCAAGAGAGAGAGCTGGAATTTCCATTTCACACACCCATCAGGGGAGGCAGCTCTGCTGACTGGTCTCTTCCCAAAAACTGTCACTGAAGTGGCTTGACCTGCCAGAGCCTTTGTCAGGTTATCTCACCCAACTGACACTTATCTAGACTAAGAGTTCTCTCTTCTCATCTTATATAACCAACTGTAAAAGTCCATGGGAACTTAAAGGGACTTTTAGAAAGTCCCAAAATTATTCATTTCCTGAAAAATTCACCATTGCTCACCAGCCTCCCTCTCTGTGTGAGATCCCACTGCAGCCACTTCAGCAGCCCTCACCAGAGGAGACAGGACAGGATTTCCTGATTTTAAAGATGTGCAAGAGTTTGAAAAGAGTTTGAAGAGGGGAGCAGTGAATTTTTTATATGGCGATCCAAACCCCTTGGTGTTCAGTTACCTTTAAAATCAGGTCTAGGACATCAGAGAAGGGAAGAAAAGGGTCAGCTATCCAGAAATCCTGTGGCAACAGAGACTTGCCCTGTCCTGAGACTCTTTCCACAACGTTTTAGTGATAACTAGGAAAACAAAGCCTTTGTCATATAGGATTACCCCCAGCTCCTTGTGCTCCTTGCCAGGGCAGGGCTGTTGTTGCAGCTCATTTATGTAATTTTTCACTTTCCTTCCAGAATCCTTCCATCACCTGCCTTGGCATGTTGCATCCCTAACCAGATTGTACTGAAAAGTACAAAAAGCAAAGAAATAAAACCTGCAGTGCCATCAATAATAAACATAGGAACCTTCTAGAGGTGAGAATCCATCTCATTCAGTGTCTTCTGCTGTTGATGGCTTTTATTCCTCCATTCAGGCTTTTCCAAGATGTCTATTTATCACTTTCTTTCCTGGCACTGGCAGCTTGCCTAAGTCCACCTGCATGAGCCTCCTGTCTCCTCTTCCTCAAAAAAAATGTGCAGGTCTTCTCTTTGATACCATTTACTGCCACTCAGATGCTCGCCCAGAGGAAATTCTCATTTATTTGAGTCTGCAGAGGCCCTGTTACATTGATAAACTGATCCCTGTGGCAACCAGCCGTTCCTTTCCCTTGGGAGCAGACAGGCTGAGGCCAACATCATCTCTGGGCTGAAAACATAACCCCAAAACTGCCCATCAGCAACGTCAGCACTTCCCTCTGGGCTGGAAGTGAAGTTAATTCTCAGTTCTGACACCGATCCCGGCTCTGGCTGTCACCTCCCATCCCAGGAATGATGTTCTTGGAGCAGGGGCTGCACAAAGCCCCACAGCTGCGTGTGTTTCACACCTTCCAGCTGACACCGTGCAGCAGCACCGCTGACCGGGGTTTCTGGCAGGAGATTAGAGACCTGTCAGTCCCCAGCTCTGCCATCCAGCCCTGTCACACACACAATTTATTGTTGCTGGGGTACTGGCAGCCCTGCACGTTCTGCTTTGCTTGTCTTTTACTCTTCAGTGTTACATAGTCCCTGTCTTTTCTCGGACTCCCTCATTGCTATTCCATCCATTGCTCCCACCTGCACAGTCCCTCCAGTTTCCCTCGTGCTCTCGCTGCCTTATTTTCTGCCAGTGACTTCAAATTCTGCTTGAGTGCACGTTCCTTTTACAGCAAGAAAGGAAAAGAAACTTATCCAGGTGGGAAGCTGCCCCTTCTGCTCGAGAAAATGAACTCTACAAGCTTTGCACTGCAGGAATTACGTGGTTGGGCTCAGGGAGGACAGACGAGCACAATCATAAAAATCCCAGGATGGTTTGGGTTGGAAGGGACCTTAAAGCTCATTTTGTTCCAGCCCCTGCCATGGGCAGGGACACCTTCCACTATCCCAGGGTGCTCCAAGTCCTGTCCAACCTGGACTTGGACACTTCTAGTCTGGCACCCTGTGCCTCCCCACCCTCACAGGGAAGGATTTCTTCCCAATACCCCGTCTAACCCTGCCCGCTGGCAGTTTAAGGCCCTTACCCCTTGTCCATCATGATGTCAAGGACAGCTGTCAAAATCCAAAATGCCCATTAGAGCTTCCTCAAGACTTAATCCCACTTGCTTTTATTTCACCAATATGATCCAAAATAGATGTAGAGACTGAGCAAAGGACTGGCTCATCGCACTTCTTCAAGAGAGTGGCTCCTCTGAGCACCCTTCTAGAGAAGTAAAGAAAAACCTCACTGCATCAATCTGGAATTTTTCCTTAATTACTTTAGGGCCGAAATCCAAATGCAAAGATTTCCATAATATCCTTAAGAAATTGGTTTAGTACAGGGAAAGGAATTAAAAGGAATTGTTCTTCACATCTTGAGACTCAACGGCCTCATTGCTAATGACTTTCCCTAAGCTGACAATGATATTTGCAGGAAGAAGGGAGACTGGAGAATGCCATGAAGTGGCATTTCAGCATTGTGTCTGCTCTGTAAATCCACGGAGGCTGCACAGCCCAGCTCTAACAGGAGGAGTGCAGGAAGCAGAGGGGTCTCTGGTTTCCTGGCCGGGTGGTCAGGACCGGGCGCTCGGCAGCCGCGTGAGACGTGCGCGTGCCCTGCTCGGGATGAACGTCCTTCCCTGCTGCTGGGGCCACCCCCGGGGCCCGTGGGGGGCTCAGGCACCACAAACTCTCACGCCTGCTCTGCTTCTCCCGTTTGCTTTGGCACAGAGCTGGGTGCTAATTTAAACCCGAGCGTTGGCTTTTTTACGGGACCTGTGGGCCCGGAGCCTTCTGCTCGCGGAGGCACGCGAGGCCACAGCAACGCTTTCCTCCTTTTCTGAATAAACCCCAAAGGCCCCCCGGCCATTTTCATCCCTGGAAACACTGCAGAGAGGATCCCAAATAACGATTGTGCCTCAGCTCCTGCTGAGGGTGATGGCAAAACTCCTAAAGCCACGTTGTTTAGGTACCAAACCACATCTTGGGGCATCATCATCACCTCAGACACCCCCAGGCAGAAGCCACTGGAACATCCCCATCTGTGGCACTTACCATATAATTAATTATTTCTGACTGCAGCTAATTATTTCATGCCCTGCTTTGCTTCATGACAGGGGTGCCATGACTTTTCTGTCACGTGTGGCAATGATGACTGAAGTGATGTATTTTGTACGTTCTAAGAATCTGTGAGAGCCAAGGCAGGGGGTTGGAATGAGATGACTTTTGGGGTCCCTTCCAACCCAAACCATTCCATGATTTTAAACCGTGCCTCTCTAACCTGGCTGTGATGCTGGGTTTAATACTCCTCACCAGTCTGGTCTGGTGAGTTCCTTCATAGAGTCAGGGAATATCCTGAGCTGGGAGGGACCCACAGGGATCACCCAGTGCAACTCCTGCCCAGACCCCCCAACAATCCCACCCTGGGCATCCCTGGCAGCGCTGCCCAAACGCTCCTGGAGCTCTGGCAGCCTCGGGGCCGTGCCCCTTCCCTGGGGAGCCTGGGCAGTGCCCAGCACCCTCTGGGGGAAGAACCTTTCCCTGACCCTCCCCTGGCCCAGTTCCATACCTGGGGCTGACTCATCAGTGACCTCAGGGTTTGTTGGTGTGGATGGAGAGCAAACAAAAGCCTGGATTTGCAGAGTGCTGCTCCTCAGCAGAAATTTCTTCCATGGATGCCCCCAGGACACTCCATGGACAGCCCAGTCCTTCACTCAGGTTCATGCCCTGCTGGTACCAACAGGAATCGCTTTCCGTGCCACCTGCAAAGACAACAGAAACAGCCAATCTGGGCCTTGGGGGCTGCAGGGAATCACCTTCTAAAGCCCTTCTCCTTTTGCTCCATTTGCTCTCCACAGGGACCAGGGCTTGGTCGGGCTCTGCACCTCCTCCTGAGGAGCAGAGGTGGTGGCAGGACCTCCCAGGCTGAGCCCTGTGCCCAGGGCTGGAGAGACAAGAGCAGCCCCAAGGCAGGGGGCGAGGAGCTGGGGACGGCCAGGAGTCAATCAGCAGCTCCACTAATTGCTAAATTCTCTCGTTTTCCCACAACACAAGGAGGAAGGAACCAGAGTAAATTGCTGGGGCAGGTTATGCATAACCCTTGGCTCAGGGCAGGTCATGAAACTACAGGCTGGCTTTTCACAACTCTCCGACCTCCCCAATTACATTTTTTTTCAAGTGGTAATTTCCTAATTAACAATTTCTCCTCTTTGAAGCCTAGCACTGCGTTTTCTCCTTTTCTGACAGCAGCAAAATTGTTTAGCCCATTTCCTCGCGTAGATTTTCATTTGCTGTCCTCCTAAACAATGGTAAGAACAGAACAATGGTAAGAATACAGGGAAATACTCAGAGTTACCCCCTGCCCAGATCTGAGAGAAATTTCTTATCTCTGTCACCTGCTGGCAATTAATCCTCTGCATGCCTGAATTTACAATTAGGAGCCCTCCTGTAACACGATTCAACCCCGGGTCCCAGCTGCCCTCTGCCTCCCTGGGAGCTGGAAGGGGCCAAATCCTGCTCTTATTTCAGGGTATTTAAGGAGGAATTTCTCTCTTCCCTTTACAGCATCCCAGGAGGAACTTCTCTCCCTCCAATAGCCATTAAGGGGAAACTTGGGCACTCTCCAGGTTGGAAGCTCTGCTTTTACACCCCTTGGGTTTGACATGAAGATGCTTTTTGTCCATGGAAAGCCAGGAATTTTCCTACAAAAACCATTTGGATGTGGGGCTGTTTCAGTCCCTCTGTGCCTCCGCAGCAGCCCCACATCAGACATCCCTCAGAATAACAACATCCCTTTCCTACTGATTACTTTTGAGTTTGTCCTGGAATCTGGAAGGCCGAGGAACCTTCTGCACCACCAGATTAACTCCTGCCCTACCAAGCACTCAGTGCAGTTTCTCAGCCCAGGCTTTTGTTGCAATATAACAAGACCTCGATTTTGCCCATTTGAAAATATTTCCATGCCCTATACAGTGAGTCAGCTTTGCAGAGTGCAGAAAACTGAGTAGAAATATTGCAAAAAATATTGTTCTTTGAAGTGCTCGTGGCATTAGGCAGCCATTTAGTGCTTTAAAGAACACCATTTTATTAAGTATTTCAAAGCAACTTCAGAGCTATTATTTCTTATTTTGCTGTTTAAACCTGTAAGTTGGAAAATTAATCATTGTAGGACCTTTGATGCAAAAATCTATGAATAAAATAAATTCTGAGAGCTACTTCCACACTAAGTTATATTAAAACACTGCTTCATCCCCTTATTAATTTAATGCACATCTCAGAAAGTATCTTAAACCTTAGCAATAACATTCTCCTAAGTAACCCAAACCCCCTATGGCATCTTGACTTTTCTTCTTTTCACATCTAAGATAATTTCTCATGGCTTTCCAGTGACCTTTAAATAAACTTTTGGGGTTACTAATTAGCACGATAATCAATAGATTCCCATTTCATGGGCAATTTCATGGTCAAGCAGCCCACCAGGGACAGGCTGTGCTCTGTGCAGTACCCAGAGTGTCTCCAGCAGAGACACCTTCCGTGAGCAGCACCCGTGGGAACACAGGGCAGGACAGTGTTCCTCAGTTCCTGAGGGCTGAGCTGTGTTCTGGCACTGCCATGGGGAAGATCTCGGAGGAGGGGTCTCACACAGAAGGGGAAAGACTCGTTTGAAAGGTTCACAAGAACAGCAACAACTGCCCCAGCGCCAGTGGGGACATTTGGGGTGACACAGAGGTGGCACCACCACCCCAGGGAATCCCTTATTGCCCTGTTCCCAGAGCGAGTCCCTCCTGTCTCTTCTCAATTGCACTTCCTTTGGGTTTATCACAGGATTTAATTTGAAGCAGTTGCTTTGCAGATGGCTTAAAGCAATTTTTTATATGGTTTTTTTTTTTAGGTTTCAAGCAAAGGAAGACAAAATGATCCCTAGGATTGTATTTAAAAATGGACCCTGTTAGGCTGGCATGGGGGATTACCACAGGGGTGGTCAGGCACTGGAATGGGCTGTCCAGGGAAGTGGTGGGTGCCCCATCCTTGGAAGTGCCCAAGGCCAGGCTGGAGCACCCTGGGACAGTGGAAGGTGTCCCTGCCATGGCAAGGGTGGCACTGGAGGGGCTTAAAGGTCCCTTCCAACCCAACCCATTCTGGGATTGGAAGAGAAAGGCTGTGTCCCCAGAGGTCAGCGGGATGGGAGGAGCAGGGGATGGAAAAGCAGGCAGGAAGAGGAGGGCAGGGGGGTCAGGGCAACAAGCACTGGCTGTCAGTCCAGGAGAGCATTTCAGGGCTCAGTTTTTCCCTGATCTTGGGGGAGGACTTAACTTAGGGACCACAAAAACTATTTCAACAGCAGCAATGCAAAACAAGAGTGAAATCAGGCAAGAAGGGTCTATTTGGCAAACTAAAAACCCCAACTAGGTAAAAGCTGGGGGCACAGGGCAGGTCCCCCCCACCCCTGGCTTTACCAGCCAGTTGCCATAGAAACCCATCACCGCAGAGCTCTGGGGCCCCAAACACTGCAGCATCCACTGATGCCAAGGAAACCCAGCCCTCCGTGCTCAGGAAGGGCTGCCCTTCCCACTCCAGCTGGGGAACAGAGCAGGGATGGCTCAGAGTGCAGCTGCCTGCATGGTGTTTCCATTCCTGATTTCCAGTGATTTACAGGCCAGCTTTCACTTGATATCCATGTGCTCACATTTGAGATAACATTATGTGCATCATTTTCTGGGAATATCCTGACACCACGGTGCACTGCATAAAGCAGATAGTGCATTGATGGGAAAGAAATAACAGAATATTAAAGCAAAATCAATAAATGCCTTCAAACCTCATCTTTCAGCCTTACTTAACTTTGTTTAGGGAGGCAGGGAAGTTCCCAGGAGCTGTGGAGCTGGCCACGCTCCCAGCTGGAATGAGGAGCAGGAAACCTTGGAGAGACAGCAGCACCTTCCTGGTGCATGGGGAAAAACACTGACGAGAGGAGCTGGGGTTTTATAACCCAGGGCTAAATTAATCAACAATTAGCATTCAGCTGAGCACCTCCACACCAACCAGCTGCTCCCAGCTGTGACACAGCTCAGGCTGGAGGGCAGGCAAAGGAACCATCAACACGATGCTAATTGTTCTGATAAAAACCTCAGCTTGTTTCACCTTTTATCAATGGGAATATTCAGTGTCATCTCTGTTTTCCAGGTGGGAAGTGGAAGGGGAGTGCTGGGCTGGGGGCACACCAGGCTTCTGCCACAGATCCCCGCGTTCGAGGTGCAGGAGAAGGTGCTGATGTGAAATATTTTTATGTAGGCCAGTTCTCTGCCAAAAGTGGGTCCAGAATTAGGTTAGTAAGTCGGTATTTCCACACAAGATGATGTGCCCTGGTTTTCCAAAGTGCTGAGCAGCCAGCCCAGAAGTTCCCTCGTGGGGCTTGAAACTTTATTTTTGGCACCTGGTTTTATAGAAGGACCATCTGTGACAGCCAGCGCTCGCTGCCACGTAATTAATGCCAAGTTACATAAGCCATTCATGAATAAGCATTATTTTCCATATATTAAGCTTGCAGAGACAGACTTCAGAACTGAACTGGTATTTAGCAAGGTAGGCCTCTGAAATTGTCAATTGATGCTCCTTGACATTTTCTAAGTATGTTAATTTATATGAAACCACTGCAGCCAACTCTGCATAAGATAACTCCGAGCCTCGGCCATAAACTAAGGAGAAATATGCAGTTGAGGAGCATTATGGCTGCTCTTTGTCATCTCCCTGGCATAATGCACATTGTGTATGCAATGCAGGGAAGATAAACACATATATAAAGCAGGCAATTACCTCAGCTCACACAGACTATCATATTTATGACCATTTGCAGGGCTCGATGTAATTCATTGACTTTAGGTGCTGGAGTAAATACATCACTCTAACCCCCCGAGCCAGGCTGTGAAATGCAGGTATCAAGATTTGCTGCCATCTGCTAAGCCACAAAAACCTCCGTCCTCCTTCCAAAGTGGTGGTCAGGGGGAGGAGTGATGGGAAGAGCCGGGATCAGAGCTGCTCGCTGCCAGGGAATGGCAGGGAATGCGGGCAGGACACAGCAAGGAGAGGGCTATAGTTGATAAATCCACAGATTAAAAGTCTGGTTCCTTTGAAAGGCAGGTTCCCCTGCTGAGTGGCACTTGGATTGGATCACAGCAGGGTCACAGCCTGATCATCCCTGGATAGCAGCACAGCTGCAGCACTGCTGCTTTGTGGTTGCACTCAATGATCTTAAAGATCTTTTCTAACCTAAACAATTCCATGATTCCGTGTTTTTGCAAGGAGGTGGCCTGGTCTGAGTGCTTCCCTCAGGATCAGGTACCCGCCAGGGGCTTAAGAGGATGGAGAGCCAGATTCCACAGGAATGTGAACACGGAACACAGCAAGAGCAAGGTGGTTCAGCCTGGAGGAGAGAAGGCTGCAGGGAGAGCTCAGAGCCCCTTGCAGGGCCTAAAGGGGCTCCAGGAGAGCTGGAGAGGGACTGGGGACAAGGGCCTGCAGTGCGAGGGCAAGGGGGAATGGCTTCCCACTGCCAGAGGGCAGGGCTGGATGGGATATTGGGAAGGAATTTTTCCCTGGGAGGGTGCCCAGAGCAGCTGTGGCTGCCCCTGGATCCCTGGCAGTGCCCAAGGCCAGGCTGGATGGGGCTTGGAGCAGCCTGGGACAGTGGAAGGTGTCCCTGCCCATGGCAGGAGTGGCACTGGATGGGCTTTAGGGTCCCTCCAAACTCAAAACAATTCCAAGATCCTCTGATCATGCTCATCCATCCTCTCTGAGCCCAGCCAAGGGGCAAAGCTTGCAGGGTCCATTTTCCCAAGCTGAGCTGCTTGGCCACGCACCTGGCAGGAACTTGGCACTTTGGTGCCCTGGGTCAGAGCCACTTCCAGCCCCACAGGCAGCCTGGGATAACGACAGGGGCTGGATTTCTCAGACACTTTGCCCACTGAAATTGCCACTCGTATTGTCCGTGGCATATGACTAATGAGGGGCAATTAAACCCAATTCCTCTCTCCCTGTGCTCGCTGCAGTCCCGGGGCCAGCCGAGGGCGGGCACACAAATGTGCCACTTGCATTTGCTGTCATTTCACAGCCGATTTCATCCGATGCGAAATGGGGAAGGCAGTAAAGAATCAAATCAGAAAAACCATTTAACCTCCCAGATTATGAGAGGATGTATCACTCAGAACGCAGCACTTCCCAGATCCTCGCTTAAACTGGAACCAGCCTGGCTGACTTGAATCCCAAAGACATCCAGGCTGTGGAGGCACAGAGCTGTGACCTGACAGCACGGGGAGCTGGAGATGGATGTTCAGCAAATGTAGTTTTCAACAGATATTCCCAGAAATTGGAAACATTTTGCAGTTATATCTTCAACAATCACGGTCTATTCTATCCCATAACCAATATGAGCAATTACTTGCGGAGATATAACAAATGCAAAATGTTTTAAAAAAAGATTTGGAGAGTGATAAAAAATGAATTACACAAACACAGTGAGAAAACCAGAAAGAGAAGGGCTGCTCTACACGAAGCACAGCTGATCCCTTCATGTTGTATCGCTTTGGGAAAGGAAAAAGGGGGGATAAATTAGGCACTTCATTCTGTAAGTAAGTTTTAAGGTAATCTGATTACAACAGCTCCCACTAGCACCATTCCAGAGCAGCAAAGGATAAAATCAATAATGAACATCAACATTTCCATTTTGTTTAGCAGCTCTGTAATGCAGCCACAAGAATCTGCCTTTCACTCAGGGCTTGGCCAAGGGAGGGCCAGGACTACCCCAGCTGGGATTTCTCCAGCTGATGTATCCAGGAATCGCTCATTTATTGCTGAACAAAGAACAACACGGCTCCAAAGGTGATACTCTGGTGTAATTATTGGGGAGAAAACATAAAGCTTTTAGGATTTAGGACTTGATTTGGTGCTGCTGGAGATTTTGCTAGCATTTGGTATTTAATGGTCATCTAACATCAGGCTGCTGTTGTCTTAATCTATCCTTGAATATTAAAATCTCAAACACTAATCCTTGTTCCCAGTGGTTTAAACAGAGAAAACAGAGAGGAAGTGGAACTCAAAACCATGGCCCTACACATCAGTGGCACAGGGAATGGACACCAGGCTCTAGGAACATCAACTACACCTTTTCCCACCCAAATTTTCAGTCTCTGCAGTAAAACAGTTTCATCTCACTGAAATCAGAGTGGTGCAAACCTTGTTTCAAGTCTACACCCAGCACTGCCCCTGTCTACACAGAAATAACCTCTCCCACAGTAATCCATGGCTGCAATATCCATCTGTTCCCGTGCCCACACAGCTGCCCACATCTGGGCAATGTTGTCCTGCACTCCTCACCCAGCTGCTGGGGCTGGAGGTACCTCACTGTAACAAGAGTTTCCACATTTCTGAATCTTCATTCCACCCTTGTACAACAAAATCGTACCAGGACAGAGTAACCGAACATCTGAAATTTGCTCTTGTTGGGGCAGAGCAGCCTGGCCTTGCTTCCCTCTGAACCCCACTCGTGGTCCAGCTGCAGCTGCTGGAAGTGAGAACAACAAAAACGAAAAAGGGATGAATGTTTTTCTTACAGCAGTTGGAGATTTCCCTAATCCCGCGTCCTCTGGGCCCCCTTGAAGGTTCTCTGTGTCTGTCGAGCAGGGATAAAGCAGGCAGCTTCCACCCCGTGGAGAAGCCCAAGCTGTCCCACAGTGCAGGAGCAAGCAGAGCTTTCTGCACCACTGACGAGCAGATCATCCACTTGCAGCTACAAAGAGAGAGTCTGGTGTGACCTCGGAGTAATCCCACGCTGTGCACAAGCCAAGAGCTGTGAATGCTCCACACCCTGTCCTGACAACAAAGCTCGTGTTCAGGGGGAGCTCCAGCAGCAGGGCAGAGCCTGCTTAGCTCGAGCATCCCTCAGCAGCACTTCCAAAGCTCTGGGTTACACTCCAGGAAAGCCCTGGCACCGTGGCTGGGGAGTGACACTGCAGTTTTAACACTCACAGCAACCCTGGAGCCATCTCCTCCTCTGCCAGCCCCGTGTGGGACTCTGCAGCTGGAGAGATCAATCCGAGTTGGGACCCTGTCCAACGTGGGAGAACGCATCCCATCAGAGCAGTTCCTGCTGAATTCCCTGCTTGAGAGGGAGCAGACACAGGGATAACGTCAGGAGGGGCTGGGGAGAGCTGAGCCTCAGCAAATCCTCAGCCCGGGGCAGCACACGAGTGAGCCTCGGGCCGGGGCTGGCATTGGCTCCTCAAACATGGACAGTTCTCAACTCACAGGGGCAGCGTGGATTTTACAGCCCACCTCGAGGGCAACAGGAGCATTTCCAAGGAAGCCTCCTCTGTAATCCCAGGCATGAACAGAGACATCCCCGTGTGCCACACCATGAATCACCTCAGTGGCCTTGGGCTCTGCCACATCTCTGTTTTCTGGGGGAAGAGCAAACAAAACCCTCTTGGTCTTTTTCTAAGGAGAGAATAACAACTGCTATGTTCACAATAAACAGAGATTTGTATGGAAAGCCGTTTACTTGAAGGTGAAATATTCCCAGTTTTCAGAAAAAGCCCATTTTTTCCAGATTCCATGTCTGCATTCCGTGGGTCCCACTCTCCCTTTTTACTGTCATTTCCCCCATTGAGAAAAACGGGAGAAAAACCAGCCCAAAGAAATTCTGCCCAGATTTAAAATCACAGTGCATTCAGAAAAGCACTCATTTTTTGCAGGGCAACTTTTCCCAGACCCTTTTCCAACAGGGAGACAGGAATCTCTGCAGAAGGTTAAACACTCTTGGTGTTCCCAACCTCTGTTTGATCGCTGCTTTTGTGCTTGCTTCACCTTAGGCACTTCGGGTTCAAACCCAGACAATTGGGAAATCTGGAAACCAAGGGCTGTTTGGCTCCTTCTGGAGCAAGGACAGCTTGGAGACGTCTGAGACCTGCTGAGCCACCCAAATCCCGGGAAATCCCTCGGGGCCGGGAGCCCAGAAGGCTGGGAGAGGATCGGGCGGTGTGGGACAGACCTGCGGGCACCCAGCACGCTCGTGGTGCTGTGGCTCCCAGCCGTGTCCAAACCTCCAGGAATGAGGATTTCCATGGGATCCTGCCCCGGAGGGGAGGGGAGGGGAGGGGAGGGGAAGGGCCGTGTGACGGGGGAGCCGTCGGGAGGGACGGCTCACGACAGGCAGCAATCTGGAGGCTGTAAAAATGAATGGGTTGTGTTTCACTGGGTTTGATGTGGTCGTATCATCTGTAAATTATCTACCCAGCCATTTTTCCAGTGAGCCATTATCCTGTCAGGCCCAGGGCTGCCAATTCCAGCCCTCCCAACCATATGCACGGCTGTAAACCTTGAAAGCAGCTGTCTCCAAAGCCAGCCAGTTCAGGAAGAATAGGAAAACAAATTACATAAAAGCAGATTAACTTCTCTTTAACTTCCTTTAAAATATTTCTTCCCCACAGCCTCTGTAATCCCATTTTTTAAGGGAATTTGGTCTCTTTATTTGTTATTCTTATCAGTGTGACTTGAATTTAAAGCTTTATGCTTCATGTTTCTGCCCAGGGACCTGTTGTGATGGTAATCCTCAGGCTTTTCCACGCTGGCAATGGCTCTCTGAGCAGTTTTCAGCCCCTTGCACTGATAATTCCCATGAGACAAAGACAGCCAGGGAATGCCTCCTGTCTTCAGCTGAAGCTCCTTGGTGGACAGCAGCAGGTTTTGGACATTCTTGGGGGTTTTACTGTTTTCTCTTTTAACTTTGGACTGCTTGGATATGTGGCACTCACTTGCCCAGAGCAGCTGTGGCTGCCCCTGGATCCCTGGCAGTGCCCAAGGCCAGGCTGGACGGGGCTTGGAGCAGCCTGGGGCAGTGGAAAGTGTCCCTGTCATGGCAGGGGTGGCACTGGATGGGTTTTAGGGTCCTTCCAACTAAAATCCTCGCGGGACTCTGTGATCCCCAGTTCGCTGACGGGCAGGGGAGGCACCAAACGGGCACCAGGTGCCTGAAGGAGCAGGATCAGCCCTGCGTGGTGCCCAAGGGCACCGTGACCACCACAGTGGGCAGCTGTGGCTGCTGTTCCACTGCCAAAATCCCACTGGGAAGGGCTCTGCACAGCAGAGGAGCCCTGAGCAAGGAGCCAGGGACCCAGCCCGGGAAAATCGCGTGCGGCGTGGGAGGAGAGGCAGATTGGCGCCTTGGGGACAGCAAGAGATCAGAGAATTAAAACTGAATGAGCTCCCTGTGCCCTCTGCAATTAAAGGGAACTTGAAAGAGTTTCAATTTGGTGATATCATTAACTTCCCCTTCTCCTCGCTCCCACTGCAGTTCAGAAGAGTCCTCCTCCTCTGTTTATTGACTGAGTGATGAAAGACTGAGCAGAAGAGACCCAAGAAAAGGAAAGTTTGAAAAGTTTTCAGCCCTTTCATCAGTTCTTTAAACAATGTTCAGAAAAACAGAGAGACAGGCTGCGCTTGAGAGAAATATTGTCATGAAAGCTGCGTGCAGTGGGCTCTGCTGTCCGAATGTGACTCGAATGCTCGCAGCCCCATGGCGTGTGAAGATTCACTTGGCAGTTTTGTCACAAACAAGGCTGTTCAGAAACACATTGATACTTACCCAGCTCTTTCCCTTATTTGCTAAGGAAAAAAACTGCTTTGGTGCAGCAGCCAGGTAGGAAATGCTGCACATAAGAGTTTAAAAGTAAATGTGTGTGCACTTCCACATGGCAGGAAGGCAGGGACCTCAGGGAGCATGGCTTCTATGTGTCAAGCACCTCCAGAATGAAACCTGCTGCAGAGCACCCCACACCCACATATTTCCACAGATTTCTGCCTTGTGTTTCTTCTCCTGTAATTCCTGGCATTCTTGTCCTGTAGCTGAAAGGAAACTGAGTCTTGATGACCCCCAGGGTGCTCCTGCAGGTGATGGGAGCAGCAGAGGGATGGGGTTCCACCCCAACAGCCCAACTGGTATAAAATGCCCTTGCCTGGAATTGCTGCCAGCTCTCATTCTCCACAAAATCACAGAATCCCAGAATGGTCTGGGTTGGGAGGGCCCTTAAAGATCCTGCAGTTCCAACCCCCTGCCAGGAACTAAAAGAACGATCTGTGGTGCAGGAAGGGTTAACATGGGAATCCAATTAGAAAGAAATCCTAATTATTTCAGCAATCAAAAGCAGTGACTCACCTTATGAGGGAGCCAACAGATGCCATCAGCACAGACATTTTCCTTGTTTATTTTCTTGTCTTCTCAGACTGGGAGGAGAACGTGGGGGATCCCATTCCTGGCCATCTGGCATTAGTGTGAAAAATACAGTGTGAGATATTCCACAGTTGTCTCAGCAACTCCCTTCTGGATGACAGATTCCCATGTTCTCATGACAGCTTTGGTTTCTTCCAGGCTCTGCCCACCCGTGATACAACCCCAGGAGATCCGTCCGTTTACAACCCCAGCCTCAAGCAGCTCCTACTTCAGGTGCCTTATGAAAACCGGGGGTCCAGTGAACAATTTTTGGTCAGAACTGAGAATTTTAACCACTGGGGTCACAGGTGGTGAGGCCAGTGCTGTTGGTGTGCTCCCTGAGGGCTGCCCTTGGTGGGATTCAAGGGCTGGTAGGTGATGGTGTGCATGGACCGATCATGAGGGACGAGCCCAGACTTGGCTGGCAATGGGGATTTCTGCACCTTCCCAAGCACCACAAATTCGGCCCAAATGTGGTGTAACTCCATCATGGCCCCACGCTGCAGGGAGCAGGCCCTGAACGCTGAGTGACCGAGGTCAGCCCGAGATGACATTTCAGGCACGGCGCTCTCCTTGGCACCTGCAGCTGCCTCCAGTGCACTCTGCATTTGTCTCAGAAAGACTGAAAAACGAAAAGAAGCTCCCATCCCAATTTCCTGCTCCTTGTCTCACTCAAAGCTGCTCCGTGGATGGCCCTGGACGCCGCAGCACCAGTGAGGCAGCTGTGGGAGCCTGCCGAGCTCCGCGTGCCCGGGAACTGTCTCCTAGCAATAAGGAAGATGTAAAAGCCTCAGAATAACTCCTCCTTGCACTCCTTGTCGGTGACTCACGCTGTACGACATGGGGCTTGGGGTTTTGTTAGGATTTTTGTCCTCGCTTTCTCACGGCAAACCCGCGCGTCCTGCGCGTGTGGGGTGAAACGAGGCTCGGCAAAGGGAGCAGGTGCTGCCTTAATTTGAGAAGCCAGGAACATCCCAGGTGCTCACACAACCTGCATGCAGCTCGCAGCCTGCTGACACATGAGAAGGAGCTGTGACAGCTGTGATGATTTGCAGTTACGAGGCATTTTGCACAACCTGAGCAGGGAAACCACCAACTCTGCTCGCTGTGTCCCACCAACACTCGGTGGATGCTTTGCAAAACAGAAGGGAAATGGTTTTGGATGTGTCTTGTGTTTGGAAATTGGGAACAACCACATTCAAGGTGATGGAGTGATACAGTCTGAAGTGGCTGTGAGGGGGCATCTGGCCTGACAAGGGTTTCAGCAGCACTGCTGAGTGAAAAAGGAGCAGGTTTCCTGTTCTGCTGTTGGATTTACACCATCCCACAGCCAGGCTGTCATGAGGGGCTGTGGAATTGTCCAGGATAGAAATATTAATTAAAAACCAAACACACAGAGCTGAATGGCCAGATCTCAGTCTCAGAAGTACCTAGACGTATTTCTAAGCCCCCCCCATTATTTTCTCATCTTTTTCTTTTCCTGAATAATCCCTACCCTCTACTTCTGATTGAAAAATATCTAAAAATAGTTGTGGAGAAGAACTCTAATGAATTATGCAATGGACATATGCTCTCACATCCAATCTTGATGTTTACTTTATCTGATGTCATGCAGAAGATTGAAGGCTGGGACTGTGCTGGGAATGATCCCAGCTCTGCAGTGGGATTCTAGGTCACATCCCCTCATCTCTGATCAGGCCTGGGAGCACCTGGGAGAGCAGATGGCTGGACAATGTAGCTGTGGCTGGTGGTTTAATTTTCCTGGATTAAGGAGCAAGTACTGTGCAAGTAGTTTTTTGCTAAAGATGCAGCAGCAACCCCGGCACAGGAAAACCTTCCCCAGCTCCGAGGCTAAGCCGCCTTCTCACAGAGCTTCTGGTAACTCTGCGAATCTCCAGGCAACTCATCCACCAGTCACTTCCCAGTTATTGCCATTTTTATTGCTTATCTCTAAGAAATATCCAGCCAAAAAAAGAGCCAATTTCAAACCTACCTTCCAGCCAGGCAAAGAGTGAAGGGCCTTATCCCGAAGTGACTGCAAAAAAGGAGAGAACAAAGATCTTTCATTTGTTTCATAATTCCTTCTGGCTGCTTCTCCCTGCCATTGCGAATGGGCAGATTTCAGAGCTGCTGGCTCCAAACCAAGGCTGCTTCCAGAACATCTTCATCCAGCGTGGCCTGATCCAGGGAATGCAGCGCAAACCTGCGGCTCCCTCCTGCTGCTGTGCCCCAGGTGAACTGGCTGCCAGCCACCTCAGCAGCTCCTGGCTCCCACACTCTGCTCAAAATGCAGCTGGAGCTCCTCAGGAAGTCACAGCTGGCAGCACCAAGCCCTAAGAACTCTTACTTTTGACAACCGTCTCCCACCAGGAGTTTTTGAGGCTGAACTTGGACAAATCTTGTCATGAACAGTAAATAAAGAATGAAGTATCGTCCTGGAAAAAGAATTGCTAACCTTAACAGCTTCAATCTGATGGGAATTAATTAGCCAACAGCAAAAAAAAACCCCACTGTTTCAGAGATGGATACAGGGGGGTAAATTGATTCCAAGTATAATTCCATTGCCTTCCACTGAAATCCATTAGGAGTGGATTTAGTCCAGTGTGGGTGCACAACATATCACTACAAACTCATTCCTAAAGCACACGGACAGATGTGAAGATTACCACGAGGGGTCTGAGATTTAGAATTCATAAATGAATTTCTTGTTTCTCGATAGAGGGGCATAGCAGGATTATGTGGAGAAAATTACACATTCTTGTATTGAATTTTAGTTAGGAGCAGCTTCGAGATAAAATTAACCAGAGTAGCAAATGGATTATAATAAAACAACACTGATGCTAAAATAAAAAGGGAATTACTCTCTTACTTTCACACCTATCAAATTTAGAGGAAGAAAAAACCTACAGTAGCACTGTGTGTATTATCAGGACAGTCAATGAGACATGAAACAAGGACGAACTCCATTTGCCTGGGCAAAAAGCCCAGTTTGGAAGTAATTGCTGTAGTGGTGTAGCAGCTGCAGATATAGCCAGATCAAATCCAAAGATCAAACGCTTATTTCATTTTGATAAAAGTCATTAAACCACAAATCAACTTACTTTGGAGTACAGTCAGGAAATAACTCTGTATATACCATCTGCACATAACTCTCCCCTAATAAATTAAAGCAGCGACAGCAGATTTCTTTTGTGAAATCCTCAAACTTATATTTCATTAAGTATCAACATTTCTCATTTAGATTTTATTTAGCAGATAAGCCCCTGCACCATGTTTCAAAGCAGAGCAGAGGATTTCTGGGCTGAGTGGGTGTGCTGGGGCTGTCTGCCTGCCCTGGCAGCTCAGGGCCAGGCTCAGGGCACCACTGAGCCCTCTGCCTCTGGGTCTCGGGGTGGCAGAGGAAGGAACAGCATCCAGGGCTCACCCACAAAATTCAGGGAGCACCACGGAAGCTGTGCAAGTGGGGCTTCTCCAAGGATAGTCCAAATATGAGCAAGAGCACACGAGAAAAAATGTGGAATGTAGCACTTGCATCAGAGAAATTTAATTATTGAAGTGCACTTTCTTCAGGGTGTTAACTTGGCCATGGCAGGAGCCTTTGGGGAGCTCCTGGGCCTCGGTCATGGGGTGCTCCAAAGGCATTTGGCAGTGGAAGGAGCCTTTGGAGAGCTCCTGGGCATCGGTCATGGGGTGCTCCAAAGGCAGAGCCTCTGCCTGCAGGGCTGGGGCCAGCACAGCCAGTCCGTGGAGGATGGGATGGGATAGCATGGGATGGGATGGGATGGGATAGCATGGCATGGCATGGCATGGCATGGCATGGTTCGGATTTGAAGCGTGCAGAGCCTTCATCACTTGTCCCATCCCAGCCCAGCCCGTGGTGCTCCTGTGGCTTCCCAAGGGGCTGATGTGGGTCGTGCTCAAGAGCCAACACAAAGTTAAGAGCCTTCCTGTACTTATTTAGGCTTGCCTAAACTGCTGGGTGCTTGTGAACAATTTAGGATTATTTTATTTGAGTCAAAATTACAAGGGTCTCACCCTTCTTGAATAGTTTTTAATTCTCGTTTTTAGTTCAGCAGGATTTAAATGACCAATTTTTGTACACAGTTCTCTGCAGTTGTGCCAGAATCTGGCCCAGTTCTCTGTATCTGCAACCCAAAATTCAGCTCTCCTGCTGTGATTATGGCAATCAGTCTCCAGCTCTCACTGCCTATTAAATTAATAGATTGTTCTGGATGTCTGGAGCTGCATTAATGCTCATCAAACCTTGCGAGATCGAAGATCAGAACCTTAATAAATTCATCAGTTTTTTAGGCCAGGAATCCGTCTGTTGATTTACTCCTACTTCACATCCCACAACAGGTAATTCACCTGCAACCTTCAGAAAATCTCTGTATCACTGATTAGTGGATTTAAAGATAAAAAAGTTCATTACTGAAGTCATGATTAACAAATTGTTATCAAGCCAATGTACAACTAACGGACAGATTATGAAATTTTCATATAATTATTTTTTCCCATGGTAATTCTTTTATACTTTCCTGCTAAGGAAAGAAGGACTCACCTCGTGCTCCTGGGCTGAGCTCCCACCATTCCTGGGATGGGCTCCTGTCCAGAGGATCCTCTTGGGCTGAAGACAGGAACACTCATTTTTGGCAATCCTTTGCTGTCTCGTACACATTTTTGAGTGACTCTCCCTTCCACCTGCATCAATGGTTGGACTGGAAAAATTTGCCCTATAAATGGGGATTATTTCTAAGCCTCACATTATTAGAATTCTTCGCACCCAGGAACGATTGCTGAGGGTAAAAAGAAAAGTTTTCAATGAGTTTTGAAATATTCTTCTGCAAACTAATATAACAGCACAACTATTGGATTTTTCTAATAAAACCCCATCAATTTGAATTCCTAGATATTAATGGATTCCCTGTCTGTGCTAAGCCTTGAGATGTTCTCACTTCAAGCCAAACTTTTCAAATATGAAGGAGGAAGGAAGGGAGTCAGTCCACAGTTCACGGTCTTCAGGAGACTGAGGCAAAGTCAGGCTAGCCCAGGTGATGATATGAATAATGACATTTATGCTGCAGGAATTTAATTAGACTGAGAAAGGATTTGTAGTAAAGATGTCACAATAACTCAAGACAAAATGAAAATCAGTCCAAAGACATTCAGTCCCTAATTAGTTTGGGAATAGTAGATTAAAGATAAACTTAGAAGAATTGGTGGAGTGACTGGCTATTAGGGGCCATGAGAACGTGGGATGTCACCTCAGATTTTTCACTTTTTGATGCTTTTCAAGAAGACTAAGTGCAGAAAAGAAAATCTAAAATCCAGGAGCTGATTTCTTTTCTTTCTTCAAGAGATCAAACATTTTTGCTTTTAATAAACTCAATGACAGCCACAAGCCTTGGCTGTTGACAGGGATTTTTTTTTCCTGGAATAATGAGCTGCGTGACACCTTGGTTATATATGGAAAACAGCAGCTCCGTGTACAGACAACACTCAATTTCTGGTACTGCTGTTTGAAAAGCAAGGGAAGAAAGGTCTTTCTGATCACCCACAATAAGTTATTTTCTCATTGCTGGCTTGTTCCCTGCAAGACAAATGAAAGGAATAACAAAGCAGGATGTTCACAAAAGAACCGGGAAGATTTTCGAGCTCGGTGATTGATCTGGATGTGCTCACGTTTAGGTAGGAAGAAAAGGAGTTTATGCAAAACAATTTGTAGTCGCCACTGAAAGGATTTTAAAGCTTTGGGATTCTGGTGGAGCTTTTCCAGCCAGCCCTCATGTCCTAGCTGGCTTTGGGGTGCCGATGTCCTTCATGGCAGGGGTGTCTGGCTGCTTCCCACCCCCTCCAGGCCAACAGCGAATTCCTGCTGACTTCCAGCTCTCAGCTCACGACATATCCATGGAATCATGGAATGCTTTGGGTTGGAAGGGTCCTTAGAGTTCATGCCATTCCACCTCCCTGCCACCTCCCACTATCCCAGGTGGCTCCAAGCTCCATCCAACCTGGCCCTTCCAATATATTGACCAAGCAAAAACAGAAGTCACACATTTGGGTCATTCAAAAAGCCCATTTTATGTTCCTATTAAAGGAAGAGACCTGAAGGAGGAAGGAGTTTTCACCAGACCAAAATCCTGGGAAGAGGCCATCCTGACCAGGGGATTATCTGTCCAACATCTCCACGGCCCTCTGAATTCTATTTCCCACAAATTCTCACTAATTCCCACGAATTCTCACTAATTCCCATGAATTCTCTCCCTGACGTAGGCAGGAGAGCAAGTCAGCAAAGTGACCCATCCTTCATCCTCCAGAGGTATTCACTTGAAACAAAAAGAAAGGAAAATAAACCACAGAAAAGACAATAATGTCCTGTCTGCCTTGGCTTGGAGAAGGGACCTCAGCCCTGCATCCCACAGGTTGTTAAATCTATCACACAATGCATCTTCTCCTGTTCTATCCCAAGTGGAACAGACCCAGCCAATCAGGGAAACGCAAAATTATAAAGAAAATACATTTAGGAGAAAAAAAAGTAGCATTACATAGACTGTAAACATGGTAACAGTAACAACAGAGACTGTTTTGTGCTGTCATTCAACTACATCCCTGCTTTAAAGAATTCCTTCAAACACCACCTAAAACATGAATACAGTGAACAAAGGAAAACAGGAGCTATCCAAAATCTGCATCCCAAGTGGTTGCTTTTTACTGTAAATTTCATGCAACCCTATCAATCCTCATTTGTCCTCTAAAGAAATTCCCAGAGCCCTCCCTGCACATCGTGTCCCCAGGAACACCCTCAGTGCCTCATCACCACCAACCCGCTGTGCTTTAAATATGATCCTGCACTCCGGAGCTGCCTGTCTTCAAAAACTCCTCTCTCTGACCTTCCTCAAGGACAGGGCTGTTTCCCCCTCTGCAGGGCAGTGTAAAATGCTGCTCTCAGCCTTGCAGTGCATATGGTGCTCCCCATGCCGTGCCCAGTGCCATCCCCGTGCCACGGCCCTCGCTGGCCTCGGGCTGTCTGTGCAGGTGCAGCACAGGCTGCTGCTCTGCTGCTGATTCCTGCTCGTTAGTCACTCTCCCTGCTCCTCTCCTCGGCTCCAGTCATGCTGTTCTCTTCTTTGCTGGATTGTTAAACCGAGGTAGGAATAGCATCCTTCAAAATATTCAATCTGTCAGGCTTTTCTTTTGACCTTCTGCAGGGTCATAGAATGGTTTGGGTTGGAAGGGACTTTTGAAGTCATCTAACCAACCCCCAAAACAGGTTTTTTCACCTTTATTTAAACATTTTTTCGTTATGGAAGAGAAATAAATTACATTACACACATCAGCAGGCTGAAAGTCTGCTTGAATTTTTGAGTCCAATTCCCACAGCCAGGGAGACGAGGGATTTTTGTCTCACCAGCACATGAGACTGACGACACTGTCTTTAAATCTCACTTTGTTTTGGTTTCTTTATTAGAACCAGAGAGATTTCTGAGTGAGGAGTGGGTGGGTAACCTGTGGGAGATCAGCACTTACACCCACCTCGTCCAGGTCACGGCTCCTCAGCAGCCTCCTGACGCTGCCCCAGCAGGGCACGAGGGGATGGGTGGTGCAGGAAGCTCGGCAGCATGGAGAAAAAGCCAGTTCTTGCATGGTGAGTAGGCAGGGAAGAGGGCAACCACGGCAGATGGCAGAGCTGAGGCAGCACCCAGTGGCTCGTGCTGCAGACAAGCTGTCAGCCTTCCTGGGAACAACAACCCTAGAATTACATGCAGCCCTCCCAGTGTCTCCCTGCGTGGAAAATCCCTCTCCACAACCTTCAGAGGCACGGAAAGAAGGGTGTCACACCAGCCAGGGGCACTGGGCAAGCCTCTGACAGGGGAGAGGAGATTGTGCTGTGCTCGGCCAGACCAGCCCTGGCCCCGTCCTTCACCACAACTCATCTCTCAGCCATCTCTGAAAGCCCAGCACACACAAGTCTTCTATTCTAATGTCAAGGCCCGAGTCAGAGCAGAGAGTTTAGAGTTTACTTTCTTTAACATCTATAAAATTAATTACTGGTCACAAAATAAATTGACCCTGTAAGAAGGTTTCTAAAAGTGTGATTGGTGTAATGTGTTAAATTACATTTGTACACAGTATCAAGTTCTTCCCTGCCTTACACCTCCCCTAATGCTCTCCTCAGTGAGTATAAGGATGGCAGAATTTAACCTCCAATATATGTGGCATGCACTTATTTCCCTGGGGAACTGACCCAATCCAGAGCATTGCCTATTTATAGCACTTTCCAAAATAAATCGTGAGGCGAGAGGGTAGAAAGGCTGTTAGGAAGGGCTATATTTGCTGATAAAACTAGGAAAAAAAGTAATATAGCTGTGTGTTCCCATCCAAAGTTACCTCCAGTGGGTGCTGTAAATTTTGTTACTAAAACTGTGCAACTCAGAAATAAAGTGGCAACTCCCCACAACGGGCCCTGAAATCCCAGAATGGTTTGGGTTGGGAGAAACCTTAAAGCCCCTCTAGTGCCCCCCCTGCCATGGCAGGGACACCTTCCCCTGTCCCAGGCTGCTCCCAGCCCCAATGTCCAGCCTGGCCTTGGGCACTGCCAGGGATCCAGGGGCAGCCACAGCTGCTCTGGGCACCCTGTGCCAGGGCCTGCCCACCCTCACAGAGAACAATTCCTTCCCAATATCCATTCTCCTCTGTCCTGTCACTCCATGCCCATGTAAAATGCTGCACAGGCAGACAAATCTCCCTGTTGGACCCTCACCAGTCCAACCCTGAACATTTCCTCCCTCTTTGGCCTTCAGGACTGGAGGCCGTGGCTCAGGACCAGCTCTGAGGGCCTCAAGGCAATCCTGCAGCGGGATGGTGACAGCGGGGTGGCTCCAAGACAGCTGAGATGATAGCAGGGACGTTTCACAGCTCAGAGCTGTGAGACAGCAGGATGAGGATGGGAATACGCTCTGCATCTGTGACAGCAGCCCTGGAGAACTCCCCGTTGGAGGGAAGGAGCTGGCTCACTCCAAACCAGCAGCCAGCCCGGACAGTCAGACGGCAGCGACCGGGAGCAAACAACACAGTGAAGTTATTTGGCAACACAGATGGGCCCTGAATCATTTCTTGGATCTGTCTCCAAACACAGTGTGACAGTCAGAGCTACAGTCAGGTTTTGGAAGAGCTTGGCAAGGAGCAGACAGTGATAAATGTGCCAAATATCCTCTGACCTTCTAACTGTCCCGTTTTCCCATGGCTTTGTCCTGCCTGTGGCTGCGGTTGCCATCAGCCGAGCACACAGCACAGCACTGCAGCCCCAGAGCCTTCAGTCACTGGTCTGGAGAGGTTTTATTCCAAAAAACCCAGGATACTTGAGGAAAGCTCACTTTGAGCTGACTCACTGAATAATCTCTCAGAATCACATCCGCGTTTGGCCTGGAGCAGAGGAAAGATTAGAAATTTCCCATCTCTGATTCTCATGAATACAGATTTCCATGCATTCATCACAAGCCCAGAGCACCACCTGCCCATGGCGCTGCTCTCCCCCTGCCACGCTGCACAGGAGAAGCTGATCACAGGGAATGTTTGCCCTTGGGGAAGCATCCCGGAGTCGGGAGGCGGTCGCAGCATCAGTCGCGGGGGACGCGCGATCGGCGCAGCCGGGAGGGAAGAGGCGTCCTTTCAAAAAGAACCACAATCCTTTCATTCCCCACGTGTTTTCCTGGAGAGCTGGGAGCGTTTGTCCCCTTTCATTCTCCCTGCTAACTTTTATCAGCAGAGAAAACCAGGCAAGAGTGACACTTGAGGGGAGCAGCTTCCCCACGCCAGCAAAGCGAGACTCAAAGTCACGGCGCTGACTTCCTGTGATGAAATATTGATCCAAAACTCTGCCACACAAGGTGTGGTTTACAATCACCCTGGTTTTATATACAAATCTTCTTTTTTGAACTGTAGCCTAGCGCTATCAGATCACTTTTCTAAGTTACCTGTGAAGAAAACTGACTTTTCAAAAAAGGCAAATATACCTTGTGAGGAATTTCAAAATAAATTCTTGTTTTCAGCTTGAAATTTTTAAAACTCCATGTCATTTTCAGCAGTAATGAAACAAAAGGAATTTCTTTTTATTATTCTGTAGACATTATAACTTTTCAATCTTCTCTTCTTTATCCTTGGGCAAAAAGGAAAAGGCCATAAAATAATTTGGAAGAAGAATTTTCTTGCAGCGGAGTTACCCAAACCCATGATCAATGTTCTCCAAACAGGAAAATCTGAAGGAGTCAAAGGCTTCATCAAACATTCATTGGAACAATATGCTGACAAAATAGTTTCTCAGTCAAAACTTCTCCTTGGCTCTACTTAACATGGCCTGTGTGAGTTCAAGAACTCATTTCTGGAGCACCAGAAGGCCAGAGGGGTTTAGCTCATACAGCTGGGGTTTTTCCAAACAAACTCCACACATCCCTTGAGGTCACTTTATGGAGCTAAAGAAACTTTCTGCTTCTCTTGGATGTGCCAACTCAACTCCCATCCCAGACTGGGTCTTGGTGCAGCCCCAGCCCACAGAGGTTCCTCAGCTGAAGGACAGTGGGCAGGACCTGCTCAGCCTCCAGGTATCCATGAGAAACCCCTCCATGACCAGAAATCCCATCTGGACCCAGCCCTGTGCCCCACTGCTGCACTGACCTTCCAAGCCTTGCTGATGCAGATGTTTTGCTCTACATCTACAGGTTTGATGAATCGTGAAACATTTGCATGCTGATCATTAGAAAACTTGCTGTAACATGGTAAAAATCAGGATGAAAGAAATCAGGTGGCCTCCCAGGAGCCATCACTAATTATTTGGCACCTAATGAATGACATAATTTGCTTGTTGACCTTGTCAATCTATGCAGAGTTCTAACTGATTAATAAAAAAGCTGAAACTACCAAGGGTCTGAGATGTTTTTGGTCAACCTTGACCCAGGGTGGCACCTACACTGACCCTGGCACGTTGTGTAGAGCTCAGTGACACAGGGCGAGAGGCACCAGGACACAAAATGCTGCTCAGATGAACTTGGCAAGATCCTGAGAGTAAAATATCACGGCCTGAAGCTGTGCCACCTTGCTGGGAGAGCATCCAATGTCTCCTGTCAAGCTCCATAAACCGGGGTAATGAGTGAGGAGCACCTGGCTGGCCCAGGCAGGGCCCTCGCTAGCCAGCACAGGGCTCTGCTGTCACCTGGGCAGGGCCACACGGAGTCCTCGCCAGGAAGGGACAACTGGCCTCTGCAGGAGTGCAAAACCCAAGGGGCAGCTCAAGTAGGACAGCTAAAATCGGTACTGGTGCCGTTGAGGGACGCTCTCAGTCATGGCTTTTCATGGTGTGAGGATTGCTCAGAGACTCGAGAGCCCTTTGGGGCTCTTCAGGAATAAGTGAAAACCTGTGAAAGCTTCCAAGGTGTTTCAAGTGCACAAAATTTGGGTGTACAACTACAAGTGGATCAAGTGGAGACAAAGGGTGGCCAGAGTGGAAGACTCCTTCCATAGAGAACGTACTCACTTCTTTCCTTGAGCTCTCTCTTTCTGCATTCCACCTTTTATTGACAGATGCAAAGTAAGACTAATGAACTATTGATAACCCTGGCACAAAGGATTATTAGACAAAGCAATTTCATTTGGGGGGCATTGATTTATGTGTCACAACCAGAGTACAAATGAACATGGTAGTTAGGAAGGATGAAGTTGAATGCTGAACAGGTGGGCATCCTGTTTATTCCTAATTCCTGCCCTAAATGCACTTAGATACATTTACCACATTCCAGATTACCTCTGGATATCCTATATAATTAAAGATACGGTTGCAGATTTTCTAGTAATTAATGGTATTTGGAGAGAAACCTGAAGCAACCCAAATATTAAAACAGGGCTGATGTTTTGAAGGGCCTGAACCTTGACAAGACCTCAGACTGAACAGGTTCATTTGAACCAGGAATTCCCAAAAACACGCAGACATGTCCAGGCACAGAGGGAATCCACAGGCAGAACCAGGTGAAAAGAAGGGGTTTGTCCTAAAACAGCTCAAGCAGAGTGAATCTGCGATGTGCTGGCCTGAGATGGGGAGGCTGGAGCAGCAGGGTGGGTTTTACCAGGGCACACTCCACTGCCCCTGGGGAACTGACCCCATGAGCCCACGGCCTCTCGGAGAGCTGGAGCCCGGCCAGAGCCAGTGGAGCTGCTGATCAGCATCTGTGAGGAAATAACTCTGGTCCCGAGGAGCAGGCAGACACTGCTTCCAAATTTTAGTTCTCATTGTTTGTGGCATTTGTGTGACATTTAATGTGATGCCAACTGCTGCGTTATTGTGAAAGCAGGAGTGAGATTTGTCCTCTTTTGGTGAAACCGAAAGGAAATTTCAAAGCCTAAGACACAGACACCTGATTCTGTGGGCTGCAAAGAGGCAGCCAGCCCCCATTTCTGTCTTTAAAAGCTCTCTCCAGCTCTCCTGGTGAGTAATCAATCACCCCTTTAAAGGCCCTGCCTTGGCCTCTCCCCCAGCGCAATTAATCCCTCCAGATCCCAAGCTCAGATAAAACAACAGAAGGGCAGTACCCAGGTGATCTGACAGTGCTAAGGCAAAAGCAATCCCGGGATTTCCATAAGGCTGCTACACTTGTGGTTTCAGTCCAGAAAATGGTAAAATAAAACTGCACTTTAATGAACTTTCAGAGGAAAAACGTTTCTTTGTTTTAATACAAGCCACAACAAGAGGACATTGCCCTACCTTAGGCTCTGTTTCACATGACACTCAAAACCCATCTCCAATACTCCAGGGATTAAATTATTTTCTGAAAGCCAACTCATTCCCACCATTATTACTGGTTTAAGGCTGTGGGGTTTTTTGCTGCCCCCCTCCTATTTCTTTCCAATGCTAGAAATAGATTGAACTGGCACTTCAGGATGCTGAGCTGCAGTTTCAGTTGAGCTCTGTGCTTCACAGAGATTTATCAAAAATGACAAGATTCAACATCTAGGAGATGTCTTGTAGTGCCCAGGAGCTCAAAGAAGATGCGGCAGTTACAACAGTAACCAGAGAGAAATAAGAAAAGTGGTAGAAAAAGAAACATGTGGTCCTTGAAACTCACAGCTCGGGCAGGAATGGGCAGTTGTGCTGGTCAGCACCGGCCACCAGCGAGCAAAGAACCCCTGTCTGCCTCCTCCAAATGACAAACCAGTGAAATTAGCCCTTCATTTCAGTTCTAAACTTCCTGGCAGGTACCTGTCAGAGCCCACAAGCTGCAGAGATTTTCCCTTGTTCCATTTGCAAGCAGCGTGGAATTGGGTGGAAGTGACAAGTGTCTGTCTGTGATCACTTCCTCTGAGCTGAGCCATCCCTGGAACAAAACAGAACATTCCAAAAGTGCATTCTCCTTTTCACCCACATGCATGGAAAGCAAAGTATGACAGATGTGAAAAAGGCTAAGGAAAAATGGGAGTATCTGGACAGTAGATGTGTATGAACTATGAAGTCACCTCCTGGGCATGATCAGCCTTTGCCTGGATAACTCAACAAACCTAAGCAAACACGCGTGGCCGAGAGCCACCTTGCACCCAGGCTCCACCACTCCCACTGAAATGGAATTCAGGTAGATGGAGGCACTGGTGGAGACTGGATCCCACCATGCAGAAGCAGCAGCATCCTTTCAGTGTCCAGAGCAGGACCGAGAGATAAAACAGAGAGATAAAATACCTGGGAGTTCCAAGTTGTGCAGTGAGTCAGGCAGGTCTCTGCTGAGAGGGATTGGAGCTGGAGACAAGGGCAGTGAGGGAAACCTCGGCAAGAAATGAGCAAACCCAGGTTTGTTCTCCTAAAACATGATTCTAACAAACACCTGTAAGAGACACCACTGCCAAACAAAAAGTTTGCATAACGAAAAAGGATCTGAAAAAGAAACCTCCGCAGTAAAAAAGTCAGGGAGAAGGTTGTAGGTTTCCTGATTCCTTTACAGAGGTCAAAGGCAAATTCCTCCATGAAGAACCAACACACCAACCATTCTCCCCTCCCTCCCATGGGCCAGGACCTTCTCCTGCAGAGATGTGGAAATGGCCTGAAGGACTTAGGCTAATCCAGGCAGGAGCAAAATGGAAATAACTCCCACAAGACCATTGGGAAAACTTAATCCAATCTTCTCTTGTGAACCAGATATTATTCCCCTTTTACTTGCCTTCAGTGGTGATAAAGTGCAGACAAAGGAGATAAGGGACTCTCACACCTCACATTTCACCACTCACAGTAAATACACTCCTCGCTTTCGCTTATCTTTCAGCCTGGTATGGATTTCCTTTTAGTAACCTCCTGAATTACAATCAAATTATACTTTCAGGGCCATTGAATTGCATGGCTTGCAATACCTTAATGGGTTCTGTTCTGGCTGCTCAGGAAGGACTTGTAATCCCTGTCCTCTTCTATATTTCAGGGAGCCTTAAGGACGCGCTTCAGTGCTGTGCAGAACAGCCCAGGCCTTCACTCCCCAGAGCAAGGGCCACACAAAGAGTGCATGGGCAAGTGAACCATGTCCTGGAGAAAAAATGTTAATAGTGAATGTTTCTTCTTTTGCCTTGCAGTGACAGCCAGGGTTTGGGTAGCACAGTAATTCCAAAACTCTCTCAGACACGAGTTCCGTGTGATTTAATGGCACAGTCGATACACCAGGTGCCGGCTGCTCTGCAAAATATTTGAAAATAAATGGAAGTTTTAATGCCCAGAAATGGTGCAGAGAGCCACATTCCTCCTGACAGCTTATCTCGTAGATGGGCTTTTATCCTGCAATAAAGAAGTTGTTGCTTTGTTAGTTATGGGCTCTGCAGCAAACAAAACTCAGAGCATGGTCGGGAGCTTTGCTGGGCTGAAATCAATTTTTGAATTATATAAACATTTAGGTAATTGAAATAAGAGAGAGGGAGAATAAACACAGTCTGAAAGTCTAAAGTGACCTCTTGTTCTGGAGAGGATCTGGAAGGATCTCGGGGGTGCAAAATGCCCCTCGGGCACCTGCCAGAGCAGGTCCCACAGCTGCTGCACCGAACCACCCCCAGGGAATCCCTCTGGATCACCCAGCCCGACAGTGCATGGAAGAACAGCGGGACACTCTGGGGGAAGAACATCTGTGCCTTCAAGGAGGAAAGAATACAAAAGCCATGGAAAACAACAAAGCCTGAGGTGTGGGGCTCCCTGCTGTGCCACAGCACAGGGCACAGCCCGTGCCAGGCACGAGGGGACAGCGGGGACCTTCCGCGCTCCAGCACCGTGACCTTGCGAAGCCACCGGCCCGTGACACTCGATGCTTTTCAGCTGAACACCTGATCAGCAGGTTCTCTGACAAAAACTGCACACTGGAGATAATCAGAGCAGGAACTGCCTCTGTCTGCAGCTAATGGGTGGGAGATAAAAAATCTCTCTCCTCCCTTTATTCACCCTGCTGCTTGTAAAACCTTATCATGTTTTTTCCAATTGTATTCCCAATAAGCCGCCAGGTAAGAAATAGTGTTTGCCAGCCCTGAAGAGAAGTAATCTTTGTTGGCAACATTTCTCAGGGAAAAAAACTGTTCAAATAAGATGTGGGAGGAAATTTCCCCCTCAGACAATTTGAGGAGCTGTCGACAGGCAGCAGATGAAAGGCGAGGAGCGCTGGATGCCGCGGGCCATGCGGGGAACACAGGCAATGGCTTCAGCAGCTCTGGGTTCAAATGGAAAATTAATTTCTTTCTGAGGGGATCCCAAGTGCTTTTCATGCTGTCCTTTCTTTAAACAGTTGGTGATTTAATTCTGCTGAGCGCAGTGTGGGATGAGAAGCGAGCCACTAAAGGAGGGAGCTCTCCAAACACAGCCCGGGCAGCCCCAGCTCCCGAGGCAGCTGTGGGGTCACGGTGGCCCCTCCAGCATTCCCACACTGTCTGTGTTTGACCACAATATTCACTATTTTTGCACTTCAGTTGGAGCAGGAATAAACCTCCACGAATCAGGAGTTGATTTAAGGCAGACAGCAGGATTTCTGCTGGCAAATTCGGGGTGGAATGAGACGATCTCTAAGGTCCCTTCCAACCCAGCCCAGTCTATCATTCTATGATAAATTTTACTCTGGTTTTCCCCAGGATTAATATTTCTGATGACAAAAGAAGCAGTGACAGATATGTTCTACCTTAAACAGACATGCTGCCTTAACAAGAGGAGAAAAATGGATGAATATGAAAATAGGCATCATGAATATTCAGATACATTTGCAAATTAAGAGACTTCAACTGTGTCCTTGTCCTTTGTGCGTTTTCCACAAATATTGAAAGGGGAGCTCTCCTGGGAGAAGCGTTCATCAGCACAGCAAGTTTTGAAGAAGGAACCCACTCAATCTACAGCAAATATGCACAACATGAATGTTGTGTGTATTCACAGGAGAAAGATGATTCTGGGAACCTCCAATTAGGCAGCAGAAGCTTTTCCTATGGTCTCAGGAAAGAACTAAAGAAAAAGGCTTATTTTGATAAATTTTTCAGCACAGATTTTTGAAATGGGAAGTACAAACATGAGAAAAAGACAAACTTCACCCATGAATTATTCCCTCAGAATTGTAAGGGGGGGAGGAATGCCCCTTCGAGCCAGGCTGGGAGCAGCAGCTACTCCAAGTCAAGTGCATTGTTAACTGTGTGCAGGCAGCAGCTGAGCGTGTGTGTGCTGACCTGCCTGAAAGCCCTGGCTCAGGGCCCCCAGCTGAGGAATCTGCCTCATTAATTCCTAATAACCCAACCTTCATCTCTGTGTGCAGCCTGACCCGCTCTTGGGGTGTGCTCAGACAGCACCACCCTGCCATGGTGTCAGCACCTCCTCCAGCCACGCCGGTGCCACCTCTGGCTGAGGGAGCTGCATCCTTATCTTAAAAAACCCACAACCATCCCCTTTTCCCTTCCCCAACCACTGCAGAGGATGCTGTTGTGTCAGTGTCTCTGGTAAGACACCCCAAACCCTGACACACCCCAAAGCATCAGCAATATCCCGTATTTACCCTTTCAGTTTATCATCACAGTGAAAGGACACGAGAACCTCTCCATGTAATTCCACCTGGAGGCTTTCTCCCACACTGAAACGTTGCACAGTTGTCCAGTTTTGTTCGATTTCCCTCAGAGATGCCCAATAACCTTCAAACAAACCCAATTCATACCACCACCAGATGTGCTCATTTTGCTTTTCATGGGAATGTGCCATGAGAGGTCTCTGGGTAGGAAGTAACAACCCAAGCAAGAACAATTTCTGCTTTGCTGGTTTGAAAGTGGAGCTTTCAATATCCTGACCTGTCTCTGTGTTTTTATTTAACTTGGGGAATTTTTCAGTTTACAAAATGGCCCGACAAGGATAATTAGGGTAGAAACAAGCCTGACAATTCCAAATGCTCCCTGTCAAGCATATGGGCTAACACCTATTTTTATTAATTCCCTGGCTTTCAAGGGGTGATACAGTTGTATTAGAAGCAGTGTGTAGGTGGCTCATTTTTCCCTCTTCACATTCCCTTTGACAGTAGTTTGAAATAACATTCATCAAACAGTATAAAAGAAGTCGAAAGAAATTAATTAAGCATCCTGAAAGGAAAAACAAGATGTCTTTCCAACAGGACTTGCATTATTTAGGTTTGTAGTGCTGCACAGTGTAATTTCCTGGGAAGAAAAGGCAGGATAATGGTGTATCCCTGCCTGACTATGAAACAGCACATTGGGAGCATCGCTGGTGACAAGGAAGTTCTGAAACAGAAGCAGCTGAGAATCTCCTATTGAAGATTTGCTCTGAATATCATGCAATATATACATATATAAATATATATATGCTCATGTATCATTGCTGGCACCTCCTCCAGAAGGAATTGTGGATTTCTGATCCTCTTCCTGCCTTTTGGCATTAAGGGTTGGGGGCAGAGATGGTAATGCCGTGTTTAATTTAATCTTATCAAGTGAACAAAATCCTGCTTTTTAAAAGCCTCTGTTGTTCAAGGGTGTTTAAACAAACATTGTCCAGGTTTTGCCCAGCAGCCACACGTGGCACTGCAGGGCCAGATTCCAGCTCTCCAGCTGTAGTGAAGATTAGCCATGGGCTGCACTCTTCATGGCACACACTCCCATTCCACTCTGTGTGCTTCCACAGGCTCCTCTGCCTGTTTCTCCTTCTCCAGCTATCCCAGCCTCGCTAACGTGGCTCTCCCTATCCCAAATTCTAATTAAACCCAACTGGTAACACCACCAGAAGTGGCACGGGGAATTCATGTGTGGCCTCTCCAGGCACAGCCCTGGTGAGAAGCTGTCCAGCCATTCTGCTCCACCAGGCTGCTGCCAGCTCCCGCCTGGGGACACGGCCTGGGGGACACGAAATTCCAGCTATCCTGCTCTGCTCCCGAGGGATGGCCACAGCACTGCCCTTCCTGCATCCAGCCAAAATAACCAGAGTGGGCCTGACACCCCATCAGTCCCCCAGTTCTAAAGGAATCCTGATTTAACAGGAGACCACTCTCCAAATTAATTTCCAGGGATGTGAACCAAGTACCCACTGAAATCCAAAAAACTGGTTATGAAAACATGGATGTAAAGAGCTGGGGATCTCTTTGTGACTGCTGGCAGCCTCCCAGCTACTTTACTGAACACAGTCCTCAGGTGATTGTTAATTTCACGTTCATATTATCAGCTGCTCAGGGTAATACCACAGGAAAGGCCATGGATGTAACAGCACCAGCTTCCATCATTCCCAACGAACCTGCTGGGCACAAGGGAGCCACGAGGAAGGGATTAACTGGGATTTATCCAAGAAACTTTCCAACACATCCTAAATCTCTCTCATCATCTCATGAGATGCTGGTTTTGCCTGAGCAATGACTTGAGCATCTCTTTGTCCTTCCACCTACCTGGGTTAAACCCAGCAGTCAGAACACTGTCAGCAGCAGGGCTCCAGCCTGACTAAATCCAACTTCCACTTCAGGACAGGACTGAAACCTGGATTCTCCTTTTCTGCCTAAATTCCCTCAGGCAAGTCTCCTGAAGCTGGATTAACAGTGGAGCACCGTCCCTCGTGCACTTCCCAGGGCTGGGTGCTGGCTCAGCACGACTGATCCTCTCCGTGCTCCGCTTCCCTCTGGGCAGCGCGATGGGAAACGCTCCTTCCAAGAGGCTCTGGGAGGCTTAGGCTGTAATTGCTTGTAAACCACTTAAGCAGTAAGTGATACAGAGATCCAAGTGGTAATTGTAGCAGAGGCTTGAGATTAATCTATTTTTGGCTTGTCAGACGTTCCTATGGACCTGATTCAAGGCAGTCACTGAAAGCTGTAAAGTGTCCAAAAAGTGACAGAAAATATAGTTTGATTAAAACCATTCCAGAGGCAAATCTAATCTTCAAGACAGTCTCTGAAACCCACTGGTGTGGCCTGCAGACGAGGCACTCGTGAACATCTTCTGGGCAGAGCCACAAGAAGTTTTATGTCAAAAAAGAGTACTCTAATTTTGGATTCCCAAAGCAAAACTGTGCAGGAAAAATCAGTGAAAAAAGGCAACGGAGTCTGCCAAGAGGGGATAAGGAGCTTGTCCTGATCCAGGATTCAGGGCTCTGATGCCTGAAGAACATCCCACAGTTCTGTTTTGCTCACCTGCCCTCAGGTGAGCAGTGATTAAGAGCAGACGCTCATTAGTGACCAGAAACTCTGCAGGGTGCTCTGACTTGGTGCTGTTCTCCACAGGACACCGTGAGATGGTTGGACACCTGGACCTGATGGTCTTAAAGATCTTTTCCAACTGTAATGATCCCAGGACTCTGTCAGTGCACTGATGCACTTTTGGTGTGACTGAAGAACCCCAAAACTTTTGGTTTAACTCTTGAACTCCCAGAGATGGGAGCAGCAGTTCATCGTTAGAAATGGGAAAATCTTTCTCCACAGAGCTGCAACTTTTCCAAACTTTCCACCAACTTCCATTTTCCGTAGCCTCAAGGCCAAGATTACCCTTTATTATTTTTCCCATCATTTCCTTCCCACTTACTCTGGATTAGTGGATGTTCTGTCAATAAGGACAAATGAAATTCCAGGCCAGTATAAACTCTGTCTGCTCTACGAATGGTTCTTTTTTCATACAGACTTTCTATGAAATAAAAAGTGACTGATGCCACAATATGCTTTAATTATTTTCTTCATAAACTATCAAATTAAATTTTAAGAAGCTGGAGATGTTATCTGTTATTAAACTGGGACTAAACTCAGAGATGTAACTCTTAATGAAACTTCCCACACCAGAAAGCTTTTTTGTAATGTTAATAATTTTCAGCAGCCTGCCATGTACAATATCTCACCAAAGCCTATAACGTTCACATTGCACCCCCTGCCACGGGCAGGGACACCTTCCACTACCCCAGGTTGCTCCAAACTCCATCCAGCCTGGCCTTGGACATTTCCAGGCCCTTCCAAGCCACATCATTATACAGAGCCTCCAATATTTTAGCTGAGATTTCCTACTCACGGTATCATGAGGTTCAACCCCAAAGAGTGGTGCTGAATATCCCAATGAATATCCCACAGCAGCACCAGGTAAGTCGCAGCACACCTGGAAAACACAGACATGAATCAACACCAGCTTCAAGGGAAAAGTATTTTCACTAATTTAAGCAGCAAGAAAATCTCAAATTATCAACGAAACAGAGAAAAGCTGGTCTGTGAGTAGAATCATGGAATCATTAAGGTTGGAAAAGCCCTCTAAGATCAGTGAGTCCAACCACCGATCCAACACTGCCAAGCCCACCCCACTAACCATGCCCCAAAGAACCACAGCTACACATTCTCTGAACAGCTCCAGAGATGGAAATTCCACCACCTCACTGAGCAGCCTGTTCCAATGCCTGATCACCCTTCCACGGAAGGAATTTTCCCTGATATCCCATCTAAACGTCCCCTGGTGCAACTTGAAGCCATTTCCTCTCGTCCTATTGCTTGTTACCTGGGAGCAGAGACCAATTCCCCTCCAGCTCCAACGTCCAATTCGCTTTGGCAAGTGCAACGATCAAAATGTGGCACATTCTGGGGCCAACCAGCAAAACACAAACCCTGCAGAAGTCACTGGATCATATTTTTGGATCCTGCCTTAAGGGGTGAAGAACAGAGTGAGAGATGAAAATGTGGCAGCTGGTAAAAAATCATTAAAAAGCATAAGGCAGAGATGAGGAAATACTGAAGTTGCTGGGAGAAAAAAGAAAGGAACAAAGACATGGAAAAAAGGCTCTCAGTCTGCCAAAGGTTCCACAATTTCATAAATGTACAAATGTGGCAGAGAGAAAGGGGAAAGAGCAAACAAAGCAGCTGCTGGCCGGGCTGGGGGTGGAGCACACAGGTGATGTCCAGCCTCATGCCCAGCTCTGGGGCTCGGTGTGCCCAGCACGGCGTGTGCTGCCCTCCCTCCCAGGGCCCCTGTGCAATTCATTCCAGCTCAGCTGTTGACCAAATTCCTTCTGGTCACACAGTGACAGTCCCAAGGACTTAATTCCCATGTCCCCCTTTTGGCCAAGAACACCTGAATCCCACCACAAACGAACCATCACTCATCCAGTCATGGACAGAAATGGACGGTCACAGACAGAAACACTCATTTTTCCAAATGGAAATTTCTCTGTTGTTGGTGGTAAAACACTGCTGTACATGTTTTTTTTCTGTTTAATTTTATTCATGAGCTGAAGTGACTTTGGGCAGTAACAAACCAATTTTTCACTGTGTTCTGAACAGATGGTTGTTCCAAGAATACCAGCATCCTGGCAGTGTCAAACAGCCTTGACCTTCCCAAGCAGCGCTGCAGACTTTTTGTTAGAAGGAAAGAAATAAAGAACCACTCACACAGTCCCAATTTTTTTCTGGATTATTAAACACAGTGGACAATGCAGGCACAAATTGTGCTCAAGGAAAATCTGAAATTTGGCCTCAGAGAAGCAGGAATGGCTTCTGGAATCACTGGTGGTGCACAGACAACTCCAAGGTCACATCAGACCCCCCTTGCAGAAGCAGAGGAGTGAAGAGATGTGGTGGGAGCCTCCTCACACCATCTCCAGCTCATCCTGCCCTAAGGCAAGCTGCTGTGATGGGCTGTGCAAAGCCCAAAAAAAACCCCCCAAATATCCCAATCCTCAAGTTCAGGAAGGGTCCAGTTACAATTTCCCAGTTATAAATAGCTGGAGTTCACTGTGAGCCTTCAGCAACCATGGGCTGGCACAGCTTTGGGGACCTTTGCCGACAGAGCCTTCCGAGGGAAGGCAGCTCATTTTGTTCTGCTTTTGAATTTTTTTAGAGATATAATCCTATTTTTAAGATCATTTAAATATCATCTGTGCTTAGTTCTCCAGAAGCCACAGGAAAAAAAAAAAATCCAAGTCAATTTTACTGCAGTTAAATCCCTATGTCCTTAATCTCCAGGGAGAGGCCAGGTTCCTTCCTGGAGACAATCCTGCTTTTTTAGCACACGTGAGTTATTTTGTACCTGACTGGTGTCTATCAAGGTATAAAAACTTCGGGGGCAGTGCCCAGGGAGTGACTCCTGTCACGAGATCAATACCTCATTATGGATTAAACATAAAAGTTAAGCCGTCCTTAGTTTCCAGTTGACAAAGAGTGGCATAAATTCCACATAAATTCCACGCTGGCATTTGGGGGATTTTGTACAAATTACTCCAATGACCTCCTGCTAAGAGCAGGTGAAGAGCTGTCACCCTTCCAGCCAGCACTGCCTCAGAGCTCTGAAGTATCACAGAGGGATTTGGGAATGAGCCCAGGGTTAGCCAGAGAAAGGGAGCCCAATAATCCCAGCTGGCATCCCTTGGATGGCAGGAGAGGATTCCAAGGCGGATGGAGGCGGGAGAGGATTCCAAGGCAGATGGGGGCAGGAGAGGATTCCAAGGCGGATGGAGGCAGGAGAGGATTCCAAGGCGGATGGAGGCGGGAGAGGATTCCAAGGCAGATGGGAGC